>JAQPPZ010017029.1:19000000-19548583 GCA_028583015.1 Wollemia nobilis | reverse complement strand
TTTGGCCTCTACCCTCGGGAATTTGATCTCACCACCCGCAAGTCGGTGAAACAACAAAGCGACACAAAACATACTAGAATCTGACCAAAAGTTACGAAATTGCAGCTGTGAGTTAACCCAACATAATAACACAAAATGCAACCTAAAAATGTAATCTAGAATGCTCTAAAACCTAGAAAGTGTGGGGGTGCCCAAGTGGGCCTCCCATCGTTGGCACTTGATTCTGGTGCCAATCCACTAGGGATGGGCCCAAAACCTTTTAGGATTGGGGGGGTCAGCGAATTGGTTGGTTCAGGTGTCCATGTGTTGGATTTGGGTTAGGTTCAAGCTTCCAAAAGCCACCCAACAACCTCCCTTGCAAAAGAGATTGGTGGATGTGGGAAGGTGAACCAAAAGGGATGCAAGTGGGTCTCCAAATCGGTAGCACTTCGTTGCTTGAAAACTCCTTCAACCTGTATGTTTTGGGTGAGAAAAGTCCCACATTTTATAGACCCATGGGGTCTCTTTTGGGAGGGAAGCACAAATGCCATGTGTTGGTCATAGGCGCCATGTGGCAGTCTTGTCTTCCCATGAGGGAGGGGAGTCCTCCGTTGACTTGGGCTTTGATAAATGCCTTTTGTGACAGTCTTCTAACGGCCCCCTCTGTCCACATACACACGCGTGTAAGGAAGGAGTCATAAACTGACTGTTCTGGGCTGCCACTTGGTGCCATTTGTCTTTTTGCCCGTTAAGCTTAGAATTCATCCCACCCAGGGATGGATTCAGAATTCGTCCTGGGGTGGGACGGATTCTATTTTGAATTCCGCCCTGGGTGAGACGAATACTGGGGCAAAGTGTCCAAGTGTGCCAAATTGCTTCTTGACCTTACAAAATTGCTATGAAAGTGGTTAAGACCACTGTTTAACCTCTGAGGGCTGCCCTGGGGGCTGTGTTTGTCAAAGCGATCAGTGTTTGCAGTCACATAATCGGATTGGTGTTGTTTTGGTGTCTACAAAAACAACATTCACAACACCTTGGGGGACTTTTTGTTACAAGCTAATACCATATGGTCTTAAAAATATAGGTGTCACTTAATAAACATGCCATGACATACATATTCCATGATTACATGGATAAGATCATCAAACACTATGTGGATGATCTATTGGCAAAATCTAAAACCCGACAAGAGCACATCAAATTATTATAAAAAGTATTTTATCAACTTCTACAGTATAATGTAAGGTTGAACCCCAATAAGTGTGTCTTTGGTGTCACCTCAAGTAAACTTCTAGGATTCATTATCTCCAAGTAAGGCATTGAAGTGGACCTAAACAAGGTCAAGGCCATTATGGAGATGCCTCATCCAATAAAATTAAAAGAGTTGCATATTTTACAAGGAAATATCTAATAGATTCATCATTTCATCACACAAATCTCAAACAAATGCAGATTTTTCAATCACCTGCTATAAAAGGGGGTGACATTTTCATGGATATAAGAATGTCAAAAAAAATTGATGACATCAAGCAATACTTGTCTTCTCTACCAATATTAACTCTACCTTGCCTAGGGATCCCCTTCCATATTTATGTTTCAGCAACAAACTTTGCGTTAGGGACAATGCTTGCAAAGAAAAATAAAAACAACCAAGAGCAAGCAATCTATTATATTAATTGAAAATTTGTAAGCTATGAAATAGAATATTCCTATGTCAAAAAATTATGCGTAGCAGTTTTTTTTTCCACTAAGAAACTCGTAAATTACATGTAAGTCACACTACCTATGTCATGGCTAAAGAAATCCTCTATATCTTGTGTAATGAAGTATTACCATCTTATAGGACTATTGTCTTAATATATTGCTATCATAGTATTTTCTTGTTGATTGCATGAGTGATTATCGTTCATCTTGAGGATAAGAAACTTGTTCCACTTGAGAAGGCCACCCATAAGATAATTTCCTTCTCTTGTTTGCATCAATAAATCTCTCAAACAAAACACATATTGTTAATATTATTTCTTTTTATTATGAAAATGTATTGCATTTAGTGATTTCAATTGTTGGCTTCTCATACATCTAAATAATGTAGATTTCAAATATGTATTCATATCATCATATAATTTTTATTATTCCAAAATAATATTGAATGTTCATACTAAACATGTGTTTTTTCGTAAAAATATCTCTATTGAATGGATGTGGGTATTTTTGAGTTTTGGGTTCATAATAATTTATCAATTTTTAATTTTTAAGTCATAATATATATTGAATTATATTCTACCTTTAAGCATATATAAAATTACATTGATATTTGAGGAAATATTGAAAGGTTAAGACAAATGGCCTTTCACAATGGATGCTTAAGTATTTGAATCCAAAGTGAATTCTTGCACTTACAATAAAATATTTCCATAGTAATCCATTATAAAAATCACAAATACATATTTAAGAAATATAACCTATAAAAATAACAACACTTCAAAATTAATTAAATCATTAAGAATCCATTTTTTAAAAAATTACAACACTTTAACCAAAATGCTAATACTTGGCATTTTCATGTCTTCTAATTTTAGTAATTAAAGAAAATGGGTTTTTGTAGACTTTATTGATCTAATAATTAATTTTTCATCTAGATACTATATTCAACTAATAATATGCTATAACCATTGATTTTATCAATAAAATATATAATAAAAACATGTTGATCCTCTGAAGGGCAAATCCACACTTAAGACCAATTTTTTTATGATAAGGATAACATAGATCATATTATTAAGGGGATAATTCATACCAATAATATCATATACCCTAATATAATATTTAACTCTTTCATTTATCTTTGACTATGTATGCCATTAACCTTATGTAAATCTAGCATTGCATAGATGGGATCAATCACATCTTCTTTAGAAACATGTACATTATTTTGTACTATAAAGTATTATATTTTTCACATCCATGTGAATATATTGTGTGCTCATACACAAATAGCCTTTACAAGGAGGCTCTTGACATTTCAACTTCAACTAACTCTTCATCTCCTCAAACTAATAGGAGATACGACTTTGTATTTCTCATTGGAGAAATATATTTATTTATTTAATTTTTGTTTGTGGAAAACACCCCTTTTAGGGTGCCTCTTTTGGGTAACCAAAAGTTAAGTTTAGGAAGATGTAAATGTAGATTATTATTTTTCTTATTATGTAAATATTATGCCAACATTGATATTTATCATGGATTTTACATATAATATATATACAATTTTAGATATATATACAATTTTTCCTATTGTTTCATTCACACATTAATAGGTATAACATCCACATTTGAATAATCTCCCTTAGTATAATAGATTTCTTATTACCCATTTAAAGAATTCATTTATTAGCATCAATAATTACTAAGACATGTTATTATTGATAGGATTCTTGAGATAAAAGAAAAAATGAATAGTTGTCTTTTATTCCTTGGGATCCATTGTGTAAACTATTTTTTTCAGGATGTTTCAAGATTAAGAAAATTCCTATTAAGAAAAAATAATGCATTATTAATATGTCAAAAAAACTTTTGAATATAATAATAGTTTTTAATTTGTTTATGATTTTATCACCTCATCAATATGAATACATTATTTGTTGATATATTACTCCTATATTATGCAACTATTTTCTCTTACGTAACTCCTATTTCATAGGTTTTTCAACCTCTAGATATTGAGTTTGATTACTTTTAGATTTGGTTATAATGAAATATATGTTATTTTAGCTATATTCTAAGTAGTTAAGCTTTAATTGGTAAATATTCTTCTCTATTTTGGAAAATAAATATGGATGTTCATATCAAGATGAAATTCTATAATTCATTGTATCATTATATTAAAATACCTATTAATAGCACCTTGTTTAATGGGAGCATTCCCCTAGTTTTATGATTTTTATTTTTATTTTTTAATAACAAGGTATCCATGTTAATCATATTAGCTTCAATGACCATACATTACTTCTATAGTGAATTAGTGTTGAGTTGTTACTCTTGATTTGACCTTGAAGTGAATGAAATGGTTCTTTAGGTGGAATACTATGCAATTCCTTCTTTCTTATTCCCAAGTTATATTTAATGGAATGTGTTGTATATTTGGATTGTTCTATTATAATACAAAACCCCTATTTTCATACATAACATATATTTAAGTTAATTCAAAATTCATACGTTAAGGTCTATTTATTTCAATTTTGGTTGTAATAAAATATGCAATTCTAAATGTCATCTAAGTGGCTAACATTAGCATGGTAAATATTATTCTACTTCCATATATAAGAGCTATATAGATCTATTTAAATATGGAAATTTGTTGTATAATTATATGTAGATCTATGAGTAATATAATATCCCATCTTTGGCTTTATAGATTGTTAGCTACTTTCTCAAAAATTTGATCGTATGACTTAAATGGATATTACAAGCTCCAACACTTATGATACATAAGTAAGAATACATTTATACTAAATTGTATATAGTTTATTAAATTAGATTAAATTTAAGAAGTATATGATAGTAAATTATTTTATTTTTTTAAACTAAAAAACATACTTTAATCACAAATGTGGTTGTTTGTTGAAAATGAAAAATATATAAATAGATTCTTTAAGATTTAAAAATAAAATAAAATATGCTAATATCATAGTATTTTCTTTGCCTAAAAGTTTGGAATCTATTAGATAACTAAATTTAATTACAATTTTAGAATATGGGGTTGTCTTAAGCACATCAAGGTATGATGGAGTTAATGTTGATTTCCTGGAGGTTTCAAAAATCAATTTGGAAGACCCATTTTGAGAAAGTAAGTCGAGCGATCAGGGTTTTTTTAACTCCTGGGACCTAGGAAAGGTCAAAGATGGGTTGATTGGATTTAATACATCCTTACCCTCTCTCCTATGTCAAGGTGGTGGTTTGCAAAAGTTACAAGGATGATTTTAGCCCTTGTGAGGTTGTGGTTGGGTCATTTCAAAACCAAATTACTAATAGTATGGTGAATTCTATGCTATAGAAAGGCTCATTTGACCCCATTGGAAAGTTTTTGAGGGCAAGGCTAGACCTTGATGTGCTTAAAATATGGATGTTAGCAAGATGGAAACCATGCAGTTCTTTGGACCTTGCTTATCTTCCCCAAAAAAATTTCCTAATCAGAATCTCTTGTGAAGTTGACTCAACAAAGATTTTGGAAGGTGGCCCTTGGTTCTTTGGAAAGCGTGGCCTCTTCCTAAGAAGGTGGGACTTAAACTTTAACTTGATGATGTAGCGGGTAAATTTGGTCCTTATTTGGGTGTGTTTTCCTAAATTCCCCACCTTTCTTTGGTATGAAGACTTGTTTAAGGCTATGGAAAACTTGATTGGAGACTTTGTGTCCTTCGACTCGTTGTCTCTCTCATATGACAGGTGATAGTTTGTTAGAATTTGTATTTTGGTTGATATAAAAAAATATTCTCAAACTTGGTAGAGCTAGTCTCTCATCTTGATTTTTGGTCTTAGTCGATCGTCTATGAAAATAAGTTGATACCTTGTAGTGTGTGTGGATTGGGGGAATCATCAAAATTCCTACCCTTATAATATCTCTCAAAATCCTTCTACTCAGTAGTACAAGCACCCAATATATCATGATGATATTTCAAAATTTAGATCTACGTTTAAGAAGCAAAAGTTATGGTGTAAAAAACCACAAGGTTTCCTTAAGGATAAAGGATTGGGTTCCCCTAATAAGTCAAAGAGTACAACAATGAGGATGTCTGACGTCTATCCTCAGTTTGTTAATTCTAGCAAAGCTAAATCTCCTGGGTAGGAACCCCATAGCAATTTGGAGGTGGTTCTTCAATTAGAGTCATTGTAGAAGGAGGTTGCCATTTTGCTTAGGAATTTATTTGACTGCCTTGAGACAGATGCATCTAAGGCAATTGATTTGGGTAAGAACTTGGATTTATCTACTCCAAAGACCAATAAATATTTTCCTTCTCCCAAGGAGCTCATCACATATCCATCTAGTGGATTAAGAAGCCCTGTGGGTTCCCCTAAATTTTTTTTGGAAAAAGGTTTTCCTAGCCTAAAAACTAGGAGCCAACATAGAAAGGGTATTGACATTGGAATAGCAAAAAAACAAGCAGATATTCGAGCAAAGCTAGTAGAAATAAATTAATGGAAGATGCAATCACAAATGGTGGATAGGACTACCTAGTTTTGGGGGAGAAAAATGGTGATAGGCAACTAAATCTAGGTAGTAGCATATCCCCTCAAGTTGGTGGGGCAGGCAAGAAACTCTCCTTCTAACTTTTCCCATGAGGATTTGCTCATGGAACGTAAGAGAGATCAGTAGATCCTTGAAGAAAATGTTATTAGCTTCTCTAAGAAGGGAGAGAGGGCCTGATTTTTTATGTATTCAAGAATAGAAGTTCTAAGATTCATCTTGGGAGGTAGTTCATAATATTGTATGGAAGAACTCTAAGTTCATGACCAGTGAGGCACTAGGCTCATCAGGCGGATTACTTTTCTATGAGGACTACTCAAATTATGATGGTAATATCATATCATCCTCTAACAAGGTGATTAATATTTTATTTTGGTGTAAATATGGCTATAGAATGTGGGTGATGTCAAACATTTATGCCCCAAACTTTTATTCTAATAGACGTAAGTTTTGGCAGCTATTACTTGATATGAGAGATACCTTTCAGGAAGAAGCTTGGGTTGTTGTTGGAGATTTAAATTCTCCTTTGTATCCATTGAATAAGAGAGGTGGAAAAGGAGTGGACGTAAGGATTCTAAATAATTTTAATGATTTTTTCAACTTGGTAGGCCTTCAGGACTTGGATTTGAAAAGATCAAAATTTACCTAGAGCAATTGAAGGCCAGGTGCTAATCTTATATTGAGTTGAATGGAAATTTTTTTTGTTTCTAATTCCACTGTTAGCCTTTTTGGAGATGCTTCATTGTCTACTCTTCCAAAAATGGTTGAATTGACCAATAAATTGAGGAATTTAAGATTCAAACTTAAACTATAGAATAAGTTTACCTTCGGTAATATCTTTAGACAAAAGAATATACTAATGGAGAAAATTGACCATATTGAATTAGAAATAGATTCCAGGGATTAATTTGATGAGTTTCTCAGGGAGGATAGGTCATTGCTTTCTACGCTTCATAATAACCAGGCAAATGAAGAGCTTAATTGGAAGTAAAGGTCCAAGGAATTATAGTTAAAAGAGGGTGACCAAAATTCATGGTACTTCCATGCCTCTAACTTATGTAGGAGAGGGTAAAATATAATTAGAGAGATCAAATTGTGTGATGGGAGTGTCTCATATGAATTCTAAAAATTAGGGAAGATGTCATGGACTTCTTCTCAACCCTATTATGCTCTATTCTAGGCCGTTATTGTGTTGTAAATAATTTTATGTCAGAATCCATTCCAAGATTGGTTTTAGTTTATATGAATGTTGGGATTTTCCCTTTATCGGATGATCAAATATTTAAAGCATTAAATTCTATGAGCTCTCTCAAAGTTCCAAGCTCGGATGTGTTTCCTATAGCTTTCTTTTAGAGGTTCTGGAATATTTGTGGTAATGATATCTGCTAAGTGATTAGAGAATATTAGAATTACTCGGTGATCCCTAAGGTTGTTAAAATCCTATTTGCCCTTGTTTATAAGAAATATTCGATGTCCTATTTCAACAATTTCAAGCCAATTAGCTTGTGTAATTCGGCTTACAATATTTTATCCAAAGTCATGGTTAATATATTGAAGTTGATGTTCCCAATTCTGATTAATAATGCTCAAAGTGAATTCATTCATGGAAGATAGATCTTGGATGATGCAATTATTATTCATGATCTTTTGCACTCTGTTAATAAAAGTGGCATAGTGGCTTTTTTCTTAAATTTGGATACTATCAAATCTTATGGTAGGGTTTTGTGGCCCTTTTTTGCTTAGTTTTTTGAAATTATTTTGGATTTGATGATTCCTGGATTGGATTGGTCAAGGCTTGCATCTCCATGACCTAGTTGTCACTCCTTATTCATGGATATTCGGCTATGTTTTTCAAGTCGAATCGTGTTATTCGGCAAGGAGATCCATTATCTTCTTTCTTATTCATTTTTATGGTAGAATCTCTTGGGAGATTGATCTATCATAGAAGTAGTGATTTTGGACTTTGTTTAGCTTTACCTTGCCCTCCAATTTCCCTTCAAAATTTTTTTGATGATACTCTTCTTTCTTGTGTTGCTTCAGTGATCCATGCTAGGGACATCAAGTCTCTCTTATACTGGTATGAGAAGTCAACTAGGTAGCAAATTAGCTTTGAGAAAGGTAATATATTTTTTGCTAATACCTTGAAGTCTTGGTAGAGAAATATTACTAATATTTTGAATTGCAAGATAGTAACTCTATAGGATACCTATTTGGATCTCCCTCTTTTGTTGATTGTATGAAGGAATCACTTTGGATGTCGGTGGTTGAAAGAGTCCAAAGAAAATTGGCCTATTGGCAAGGGACCCTCCTTAGTCATACAAAGAAATTTTTTTTGTTCCAAAAGACTCTGCAAAGCATCCTGATTTATTTTTTGAGCTTTTTCCATCTCCCTAGAAAGGTGGTAGTAAAGCTTGACAATATATGCAATTTTTTTTTATGGGCTGGTCTAGAGATGAAAGGGAAATTTCATCTTATATCTTGGGAGCGGGTGTGCAGAAGAAATGAGGGTGGTTTTAACTTGAAGAATATTGCTATGATGAATAAGGCATTGGTAGCTAATATTGGCTAGAAGTTTGCTTCTAACACCAATTGCCTATGGTGCAGTATTTTGAAGGTCAAATATAATTTTATTTCTTTTTATCAAAATTTCTTCCAAGTGGGGGTCAATTTTTTGGAATAGTTTGATTAAGTCCCATTATTTTATTAATTCTAATTGTTTATGGATCATTGGTGATGGTAGGACAATGAATTTTTTGGAATACCAGTGGATCAAGAATCGACTACTTACTTAAGATCAATGGTTTGGGGTTTTAATTTAGCATTCTTGAATTGTTGGCCTTTAAAAGGTGGCAATCTTTTTGGTAATTTGTAATGGTAGAAAATATTGGTCCAATCCCATCTTAGAATTAAGGAATGATTCGGTCATACATCTATGGAGATATCTATTAGAGGATTTGATGTTGATTATGGTGCATCAAGAAGATGTAGATGCCTGACTGGTTTAGGGTGGGAACAAAAAGGGTTCCTACACAGTCAAGTCAGTGTATGAGTTATTTTATTTTGATCTAGTTGATCATTTCCTAGTGAATTTAATCTGTCTTAATAATTTAATGTTGAATATCAGCATGTTTTCTTGGTTGGAAGTGCAAAAAAAATTTCTTACATTGGAAAATATCCTTAAAAGAGGTTTAATCTTGGTCAACAGATGTTTTTATGTAATAAGAATTGGGAATCAGCTTCTCATTTATTACTCAAAGGCCAAGGCTTTTAAGAGGTACTCTCATTTATTCTTTCAAGGTTGGGTGTTACAAGGGTACTACCAAATTCAATTTTTTATTTTGTTTCTCAGTGGAGATCTTTGTTTGCCTCCTCAAGGCTTAAATGTTTCTAGTAGTTCCTTATTCCTCATGTGCTTTGGGGTTTTTGAAAGGAACTTAATGATAGAGTGTTCAAAGACATGGAGAGTAATCTAGATAATGTCAGTGATAGAATTATTTGGAAGGTAGTGGAGAATGTTTCATTAGCATTGAAATATTTGAACTCTCCTCAATCTTGCTACCCAAACAAAGCTAGGATCAAGGAATGGTTAGGTTTTGTGTTGTTGTTTTGGCCTCCACCTACCCCTAACTTGAGAAGGTATGTTCGTTAGTCCATTTCACTCGTAAAATAGTTTAAATTAAACTTTGATGGAGCTTCTAAATGGAACCCTGGTCTTGTTGGGGTGGGAGGAGTGATACAAGACAATAATGGTGATCTTATTCTAACTTTTTCAAACTATCTTAGTACTCAATATTCTATTTTTGTAGAGGCACGGGATACCTTTTTTGGTGTGATGCATTTAAAAAATCTTGGCATCCGTAATGTAATAATCGAAGGTGAATATTTGTTAATGATTAATATGCTTAAAAGGTTTTATCAACCTAGTTGGAAGGTGTCTAATATTATTTATGAAATGATTTGGAACTCTTGTTCCTTTGATAATGTAGTGTTTGAGCATGTTCTCAAAGGGGGCAATGCGATAGTTGATTTATTGGTGAATCTAGGTGTTTCATCCCATGAATTTTTAATTTGGTAGGAGTATTTCCTCATGGAGATCATTAGTCATGTCAGAGATGAAGTTCCTTAAATGTTGTCAGAGGTTTATTGGTGGGCTATGTTCATGATGAACAATTTTTTTCCCCTGTAAATATTTGGTACTGTGTTGTAGGTACATGGAATGTATGGTGTCATTTATGTGTTATTGGCTTTGATATGATTTTTTGTACCTTCACCCTCATGTTGGGTGTGTGAATTTTCTTACAACATGTGCCTTTGGAGATGTTGGTAATAATTGTTATACCTTCACCCTCCTATTCGGTATGTATTTCTCCTCACAGCATGTGTTTTGTCGAGTCATTGGCAATTTTTAAATTTTGAATCCTTGCCCTTGAAGCAATGCGGTGGACATGGGATTTATCCCTTGGTGCTTCTGAGTAGAACTTCCTCGGTTCTCTCGGTCCCTTTTTTTATTCCTATTGTCTGCTCTTGTATCTTCGGTGGTGACCCTTGGACCTTATCTCTTGTAAAATGTTGTGGGGTTCCTTTCAAAACTCTCTTTTTCTTAATAGTATAAAAAAATTGATTTACAAATTATATTTATCATAAATATATTTATTAAAAATATATATTTGTCTCTCTATTATGTATAATAACCATGCATAATTATATCATAAAAGTAAAATGTTAGAAACAATATATTTTTAAAAAAGATAAAGTAAAAAGGAATTATGAATAATTAGTTAAAGGTGTATAAAAATTTAATAAATTCATACTTAGATAGGCTTTGTAGATAATTTTGTATAAGGTAATTATTTCTTATTAAATATCTTATGCTAGTAATAAATTATTTAATATATCTCAACTAATTTAAAGAAGACATACAAGCTTCACATATTATCTTACAATTTGTAATTCACATGCATGTATAATTAAAAATCTATATACATGAGTAGTCAAGTTTCATATTAATATGGATTAGATGTAATCCTTTTGGACAAATTCATTAAGGAATTGCATTTTTTCCTAACTCACTCGAAAACAATTATGAATTGGTGATTATATTTTAGTTCTTATTAAGTTTAAATTAGTTAGTTAAGTTATATTTTGTCTTATTTTTAATTACTTATTAATTTCAAAAAATAATGAAGTTTAAGTTTTAAAAAGTTATGTTTTAAAAGTGCTCATCTGTGCACAAATTAATATTCCTAGATTCCTAAATAGGAATCTCTTTATGTTTTCTTGTTCTCTCAAACAAATTATTTAAATTTTTAATATATTCATTTGGATTACATTACAAAATAAAATAGTTCAAGCATGTGTTTAAAGTATAGATAGTTTCTCAAATGATTATAATAAAAAATAAAAGATTGATTAGACAATCTTGATGATGAATGTTTGTATATTTATTTATAAATTTTGAGCTCATCAAATTGAAATAAGAGCTTCAATTGAATTAATAAAGTGAAATCATAGAGCAATAATTATTAGGATGTGTTTAATCTTGATTTCACACAACCTATATAATATTTGATTATAATCAATTATAATAAAGTTAAAATAATTTTTAATGCATAAATTAAATATTTTTCAACATATATAGCAAAATGTAAGGTTTCAAAGGTCCTATGTTTTCTATATGTTTACCAAAATCTTATTATATAGTTGTTATATTATTTACTTTTATTAATCTTCTCTTGAGATAACTATTCATGTTCTCGAAACCTCAAAATAACTTTGTTTGCATATTGATAGTTCTATGTACAACCTTAATTTTTTAAAAATTACAATATAAATTTAATATTTTATTATTATACATCAATTTTATTATAAAATAACATATTTTTCTCATTATTTAATTTTTTTTTTTAATATTATAATTTTAATAAAATAGTATATTTTAATAACTTATCCCAAGTCTTAAAAAAAAATATTTTACTATTACTTCTAACTTAACCTTAGGATGTGCATGAGTCTACTTGTATTTTTGTTAATAATATAATTGGATCAAGTAAATTCATTGATTCAAACCTCAAGAGTTAACTTTTCAAATATAAAATTGTAAAGTTAATATTCATTATAATGCTTCAATTTTATTATAAAGAAATATATTTTTCTTATTATTTAGAGTTGTATATGTATTTTTATCATTTTAATAAAAAATAAATTTTTAATGACTTGTCTAAAGTTTAAAAATTTATATTATTATATTAATATTTTTTATTCAAATGTAAAAACTAATTATCTTGTATTTTTTATTTTAATATTAAATTGAATAATTCATTGGTTCAAACATCAAGAGTTGAATTTTCAAATATTCACTTAACCTCTAGAAAAATTTAAGTATAAGTTCAATATCTTATGTAAATTGGATCCTAAGTAAATAATGTGTTTAAACATTCATACAAAACAATAAATATGTTTGACTCTTTTCAAATATACATTTTTTTTTTTGAATTTACATAGTGGAATCAATAACCGCCACGAATATAGGTAGGTTGTTTCGCTTTTATGGTTGCCATAATATTTTGTGTTTTCCACCACATAAGCCATCACATAGTTCTTTGTGTAGTCCACCCCTATAACCACCATGCCACAATAATTTTAAACCTTTTATGCCACTAAAATCACTAGGAAAGGGATAAACATTCAGTTCGATGAGGCCCAAGATTTGAACCTTGAAATTTTGCCCCCTTACGAGGTTTGGTCAAACCAATTGGTCTACACCTCGGACCTTTTTCAAATATACAATTAGTATAGACTATACGTTCTATGTTTCATGTAAATTTTATCCTAAGTAAATAAAATGGATAATTAAAATTATTTATAAAAATTATATATATATATATATATATATATATATATATATATATATAATTGATATTGATGTTAAAATATAATAATAATTATTTATTAAAAACCATGATACATATAAATAATAATAATAATATTGATATTAAGCATGCAATATTGATATATATTTATGTGGAAAGGAGGTAAATAGAACAAAAAACAAGAAATTTCATTTAGTTTACTAGGAATCAGTTGCTACAAGAATGAATCAAGGGGGAGTTGGTATAGTTCATGCTAAAATAGTATGTAAGGCTTTAGGAGCTTAACTCTTATGTCATCTATCATAGCCAGGGTTATGCATAAGGGGTTGGACTCGAAATGTACTTGTAAAAAAATGGTGAATCCTAATCAAAATCAATGTGAATCATGGAGAATCCTAAGCAAATCAAATCGAGCATCTTCATACTAAAATTTGGGGTATTTGAAGACCTAAAACATAATGCCATTTTGGGGCCACTTTTAACCTATTAAATCATCTTATAAATCCATTAAAACACCACCATTAGATCTAGATTGAAAAGATGTTTCCAATGAGTACAAATATGCCTATGTTTGGATATATATTGTGGTGAATTGACCCTAAGACAAAATTATTCCTAAAAATTTTAGGCGAATGGGTCGACGTCGAGGGTCCTCATATTCACCAATTTCTAATTTTAGAATTCCTAATATTCATCCAATTTGTGAATATTTACCACTACGCATAACCTTGATCACAGCCTCCAGACACCCCATAGAAAAGGATCTTAAAAACTAAATATGTTGTCTTAACTACAAGAATGCACCTAATGAGAAATTTAAATATAAGGTTAGGCACTTCTCTAATATGAAAACATATTGTATAAGCCAAGCAATTGATTCTATACGAGGCATTGTGGCTTCCTTCAAGGAGATGACACTCAAATGGATTTTTGGAATGGTCCAATTCTTGGCAAACCTCTTCTTCGAAGTAGTTACAACTCCACTCTCAAAGAACTTCTAATATTATTTGAAAGAAGACCTACATTAGTTACAAATATCTAAGTCTTTTGAATTTTTGTATTGCCACAACAGTATTGTGGAATGGAAAGAACTTCCTCTATCATCTTCCCTAACTTCTAAATGGAAACATTTCAAGAAAAAACTCACTAATATGAAACTACTATGAGAACAAAATGTGGACCAACTTATTTGGGGTGATATCAATAAATCTAGTGTTTATACTGTTCACATGGATACTCAAATACAACTTGTTGGAATTCCCAATAAAAGATTGGTTTTCATTTGGAACTTAAAATTACCTCCTAGGGTACAAATATTTTTTTGGGTAGTTCTTCAAAATAAGATCCTCATAGGTGATAACTTACAAAAAGGTATATTTTTATCCCTCATGTGTGTTTAATATGTATGAAGCACAATGAAATGCTGCACCATTTATTCTTTGAAAGCAACTCTACCACACCTATCTGGTTAATTATAGCCCTCAAATTTGGCTCTCCCCTATATAGAACTCTCAACATGGAACAATGTTCAATCAATTGGTAATCAATTTATAAAAGGATTCTTAAGGAGAAATCTCTAATCAAATCCCTTTCGAATACCATCCCCTTCTTTTTTATATGGAATATTTGAAAGAATAAGAATAAGTTAATATTTGAAGGTAAAAATAAAACAAATATCAACATCATGAAAATAATAGTTAGATACCTTGTGACCAATTTCAAATCCACATTCAAATATAAGAAAAATCAATAAATCGTAGCTATGCAAGAATTGAATCTTATCAGCTAGATTGATCTACAAGAATTCATATCTACTAACATGAATGTTTTACCTATAATGCCCCCAAAAATACTTTACTATACCTTGTTCTTTTATGGGGCAATGAAGTCTAATTTGGGCATAGTTGTTGTAGGGGGAGTGATTATGAAAGAATATGGGATGCTTCCTCTCAATTATGGTATCAACCTTGCAATGACTTCCATTCCAATAATGTTGTGGAAGCTTTGTCTTACGAGTTTGGATTGAAGTTGCTCAATTGCAGTAGATAAGTCACCTACACATTAATGGGGAGTCTTCCCTTATTATAAATATTCTTTCCAAAGATAATTTGGTTAGCTCCATTTAGCTTCAACTCATTTTGGTTAGAATGAAAGAGCTAGTAAATTTTTCCACATTCATCAACAATTTAACAAGACTTCACATGCACTTGCCAATAGTGATATAAAAAGAAAAATTTCCAATATTAGAATTACTAAGAATAGAGATTAGCAAATATGAGTTGGAGGATGTGCATGAGCTTCAACTATTATTATAAAAGAAAAGGTTTTTTTATACTTTTATGTTGTTGGTTCAGTTTTTTTATTTTTCTTCTTCTATTGAATTCTAACGTCTTAGTTTTTTTAGCACTTTGTGATTTTCCATGATCTTCTGAATATCTTTTATGTGCCAAAATCCTATATTTTTTAACGTCTTTTGTTCCTTTGAATCTTTTCTCTTTAATTTAAGTCAACTTTTCCTTAAAAAAACATGAAAACACATATAAATTAGATTTGATATCAAGAAAATATTATAAATAAAAAACAATTTAACCCTATATTTCTTTAGGTAAACAACCCTACTCATCACCCTTATAAGACCCAAAATTTGATAACCATGGCTTTCACCATGAGGAAATCACAATTATATTATTAAAGCAAGAAAATGAAGGTTATACACTTAAGGAGAAGGAAGCCTTGGCCCATTTGTGGAATCCATTTGAATCATGGATGAAGTGAAAAAAATCCCAATCAAGTTCATAGTTCCTTTCATGGGCATGCCATTCATTCATATTATATTGATTATTGACTTATGAGAACACTATTTTATTGCTTTAAGAGAACAAAGGTGGAATCTGATAAAAAAAATTTGTCTCTGCCTAGAAAATATTGATGCTAGTTGTCTCGATATATCTCTAACAAATAGTATTTTTTCATTTTGTTGGTAAAAGGTATTTTTTAAAGGGTTTTCAAACCTATTACAAGTAAGGTTTTGCAAGGCATCTCCAAACCTTATATCTAGCAATAAGATATCAAGAAATAAAATACAAGATATTGTTATGGTCAAATAGACATATGGCAATAGAGGGATCAACATAAGAGAATCCCATACCCAAAACAACTAGGGGTGCTTAGAGAACCAGAGAGCCAATAATCTCACTTAAATTTGGATCAAATCTACAATAACAACAACATCCAACCTGACAAACAACTAAACAAAAATAAACTAAAATCGTTTGCTGGAAGCCTTTTTTAGTGAGGTCTTAGGAGGCCTGCCCACATTTTTATGACACCCATAGAAAGAAATCCTTTCATTCCACACTCTTGAACACATTTAGTCAAGGTATCCACAATGGGAATAACCTCATTCTCTTCATGATGTAGAGCCTCAAAACTATTCATTAGGATTTGTACTACATTAGCAATTTTAAAGTCGATATCCCTTTTCCTGAGTGTTCTGCTGGATCTCCCCACTTTCCTTTCATCCCCTACATTAATACAATATTTCCTATGACTTAGAGTCTTTAGACCCAAAAAAACCTTTCTTAAGCATAGTTTTTGGAGAGGCTAGAGATCTTTCCATTAATTGTTGAAGAATCAAATAATTCATATCAAAAAAATTCTCTAACCAATTGTATTAACTTTAATAAACTAAAGTTTATTTTACTTGGGTCATTCAACCGATAAACCTTCACACTCGTAGTGAAATGATGCTACCTAGATAATAGAAATTAGTCCTCCATAGTTTTTATAGGCTCCCTTATATGTCTTTCCCTCATTTTTGAGTGATTTCCTTATTATGACCTCCAACACTAATGAGCTAGTAGTTGATTTTGGAATAATTGGCGTAAACACATGTGTAAATGGTGTCTCTCAAGCAACCAATAAAGTTCATATCGAAAGTAGATCACAAGATAAACCCTCTCCTTCTAATTTTATTATCCACATTCTATGTTTAAAACTACATACAAGTGGTTCGATAATCATATCCTAGTTGTGCATTTTGTGTGTAGAATCCCACCAAAAAGTGTTTTGAAGGATTGCATCATTTCTACATGGGTTCCTATGGGTTTTAGCTAGAAGCCATTCAAAACCCTATCAAAGGTTTCTTTTTTTTTACTTCACTAAACTAAATCATGCCCATACCATTTATCAACATAGCCCATTATATGTTTATAAATCTCTCCTTGTATTTTCTCTTTGGATCTAGAATTTTATTATTTCTAAGGAATGGGCCCCAATTTGGGATGAGTTCCCTATACTTCCATTACTTTATGGCCTTATATCAATCGCATTGTAGCACCTCTTTGTAATGTTGTTTGTATCGAGCAAGAATACTATTTTGTGGTTCACTCCCAAAAAAGGGTTTGTGTTGAGATAGATATCTCTCAGGATTTCAAGGATACCATTGATATCTATATTGGTCCCAAGTGCATATTTCATAGGATTTTATAAATAAATATTTCTAATACATGCTTTATATATCAATCCTTTAAGCACAATATCAAGGACTATCCTTTGGTTATATAGAGAGCTAAAATAGATCCAAATCCTAATAACACAACCTCTCCTTGGTCCGTTGAGGAGGGATGGCCAATTATGATAAATTAAATAATAACCACAACAATAATTCCATGGTATCTACACCTATTAGAGCTCAACTCAATGTTCACATCCAAACTCCTATGCAAGAGAGTAAGGGGAAGGAGGTTTCTCAACCATCTCCTTCTAAAAATAAGCTCAAAGATATAGCCAAAACTCATTACATTAGAATTCCCTAGGGTGCTAGTGTAATCTCTACATGGGTAGCAACTCAAACAAGTTCCTCCATCATCTCCTCTAATGAACGATAGGTGCTCACATAGCCCAAGCTATAAGGAGGAGGTTTATGATTTTTTGTACTAAACAATACCTATATTTCACATCAATGTGTAGTTGGAAGGTGATAGACCTAGCCAAGAGTCTATGTAGACATAGAACAACTAAGGAGTTTTGAATAAGTTCAATAGTGAGGATATATTACTCAATCAACATCTTTTATGAATCTTTTCATGAAATATTAAGGGTTAAAAAACTCCAAAAGGAAGTATATCATATGGAAAACATGATAGAGCTTTGCATGACATCCAACTATGTATGCATGTAATAATAAGCCATAAATATAGCTCTGCATCACATCCAACAACTATACTTTGATAATTACTAGCCAACAAATAAAATTAGATTCAAATATTTCTTCAATTTTATTCTTTGTCTCTCATGTATAATCATTATAAACCCTAAATTTATAATATTATGGTAGAAATGATGATTTGATAATTTTCTCTAGTTTTTTTTATTTTTAGTTACTTGCTTCTTGATCTTTGCAAAAAAGAGATTCAACATGTATAATAATGTTAGACTATAGCCTATGAATCTAAGTTTCCTTTATAAGATACTCCTAAATAATTAAGAAACACATCCAATAAATCCAAATATGTATAAATGATAAAGCATACTTTTAAATAAAATATAATTATAACATACCAACTCCAACCACCAAATAACACTTCTTCAATAGATCCTTCTATCAAGCAAAAAAAACTAATAACAAAAATTATTAAATGGAGACAAGAACCTAAATTAATTATTCCCATAAAAAAACCAAATACTAGGAACTAACAATAAATTCAATACAAGAAATTTTCAATGAACCTTCTTCACCCAAAACAAAATAAAATATTAAAACACTTAATCAACCATTAAGATAATTAGGATTTCTAAAAGGGTTATCATGTTGTAACTTATATATAAATACTTTTGGAGATGTAGAGTGGACCCTATCAACCTCCACCACCTCAATGTGCATAAGAATGGTGTAATTAAAAAATTCATTGTTGCTATTAGCATTACTCTTATTGCAATTAATTTTAGAATATTTATGAGAATTTATACTCTTTATATTTCTTATGAATATCCCTCCACCCTTCCATGAGGACAACATCCTAAAAGGATTGAGACCTCTCTACTATTTCCTCCGTTTCAAATTGAATTAGGTCATAGTAGAGGAAACATCCTACTCAAGCCATCATGCACCAACCTTATCAACCACAAAATTAGGTACCAAAATTTCACTATGTTAACATAAAGGTGTAAAGAATGACTTAGAATTACGGGCATTACCCTCACACATTGAACAATAGAAATTAAAGGGTTAATACTAGTCACCAAAAAAATAGACTATTTTCTATAGAAAACCATCCACTCTATCTAGGAATATAAGGAGTTGGAATCACATTTGGTGTGTTTAGACACCCATCTTCAAGATGCTCAACTATGTGACAGTGAAAGTAAGCACTTTGCATATTTAGATGTAAAACATTTTGCTCATATTTAAAACTAGGAGCAATAATTTGAGTCTCTTATGAAATATTTTTATCAAGATCCATTTCAACATGTATATGGATGAACCCTAAACCCAAAAAAGGATCTCACTTATTTATCTTCCAAATAATTTGTCTAAGAGTACCACTAATTTACTTCATATAAAGTCAAAAGAAAATATTTGAAAATACAAATTTGGCACTCAATAAAATCTTTGTTTTGGATATACCTTTAAGATGAAAATAAAATGACTAATCCTATAAAAACTAGAGTTGGCTATAAATCATCTAACTCCCAAACTAAAGGACTACTTGTACTACCTTGTTTGAGAAAAATTGATACATCGTGTAACTCTTTTCTATACCATATATTTGTTCCAATAACCACCTCCTAGTGTCCTAGCTAATCACTGCCTATTGTAGAACTCATAATTTATTAGTATCACCCTCAAAATAAATAAAATTATTGTATGATTTTGAGAATCACATATTTTAGAAACTTAGTTAATCAAGTAGCCTTTGTCTCAACACCACTTTGTCATATTGTGTTGATGTTTGACAAATAGACAAACATTAATTATCAAACTTCTAAAGGTATCTAGATTATATGTCTACTTATGCATGTTCATAATTACATCTTATAGGATTAGCCACCTACATAACCATCAAATTTAGTTGCAAATGTATAAATACCTAAATATAAAATATTTGTGCCATATATATAAGAAAGATCATTAATATGGCATTTCAAAAATTATATAGATTTATGTTGAAAATAATGGATTCTTTGCATGGCAACACTCTAAAGCATCCTAGGGTTTTGGAAAGGTGATTGATAGCTATATTTTTCCTAAAAAACTACAAATTTGATTGACAAAAAATATATAGATTCATGAACAATTTTTTATTTTATTTGTTGAATTCCTCATCGACTGGAAACTTGTCATGGTTTAAAAATTGGTTTTGATATTTGGTTTAACATTATTTACCTTTAATTCCATTTCATGACCATGGTTGATACTCATACCATATATTGATTGTTTCAAATTTACATTGATCAAGCATTCATTAAGTTAATATTTAATACAAATATATTTTACATACTAAATGCAATTAAGAAGGCCATTCATAAAATTTTGAATGTACAAAACTTATCCCCATAAACCTGAATCTACTTGAAGAGATTTAGCTTATAAGTAATTTTTGCTTTACATTGAAATGAGCAATTGGATATTTTTAATGAAATGCAATCCATTGGCTTTGTTTATCCAAAACATCTATCAACTCTCTATTTAATTACTACTCTTTCCAAATAAGTTGCAAAAGTTGTAATCAAGTCTAACATTTTGAAAATATGTCTTATTATGTTTTTGTTCAATTTGAAATTGAATGAAGTGAAATTGACTATGAGCATATTTAATGTTGAATGGCAAGTCTAATCTTCTAATTAAAGGATGATACTAGCTACAACCCTTTTCTTCTTCTTAAAAAATAACTCTAGTGAATCATCCAATTATATGAGTTAAAATATTAATCAAAGTTGATGCTCCTCTTTTTACAAGTGGTTGTTTTTGTAGCATAATTTTATGATAGAATTTCATTCCACTTTAATATCTACATTTTCTTAATTATTATAGTGCATACTTATCTTATTAATTCTATATTAATCTAGTTGTGGGACGTCACTCAACTAATTTATAAGTCCTACCAGTTGTCAAACTTTTTATTAATAAAATAATATGTTTAGAAGTGCAAATCCTTAAACTTATTTATAAATAAAAATCTTTAATCTTACTTATCTCAATTCCTTACGCTTATAGCAATGACATATGTAAAAGTAATTGACCCTCTCAATTGTATATTCCTAAACCATTCATAATGAAATTCCGGTTCTGCTGAACTTCATATCTTTCTACATGCTTGGATCAAACAACACAAAAATACATGAACTTCCGCAGAAGTCCAAGCATCAAGTGGAAATATCATTAGAAAAGGATTGTAATACTTTTAAGACGAATGCTTGGCCACAATTACTATTATTTTTTATTTTTGGGTATATTTTAAAGGAACCCATACAAACTGTGCAACGACCGTTTATTGGCTTTTACATCAAACGCCGATAACATTTTCCATTACACATACTAATTTGCGTATTTCAAACATCACACCACAAGCTTATTCGAATTGTCGTTGAAGATTCAAGAATGGTAGATCAGTCCTCTTGATTGGTCGTGCACAGAGAGGAGTGACCATCTGGCAAGAAAGTTTCAACACCTCAGACAGATCCACGGGATTCTCAGGCGACTCCACCCAACTGAAGTGATAAATGAGGCGAGCCAGCCACAGGTGCACCGTTGCTAGTCCCAGAGCTCTGCCGGAACAAACACGACGGCCAGTACCGAAGGGAACCAACCTTAAATCGTTTCCTCTCATGTCCACCTCTTCACCGCCTTCGTTCACAATAAAGCGCTCGGGAACAAAGTCATTTGGTCGTGACAAGAGGCTTTCATCATGGGTGATCGCCCACATATTCACCATCACCGTTGTACCACGAGGAATGAAGTAGCCGGAAAGATGAGTATCGTTTCGGGACAGCCTTGCCCACGACAGAAGTGGCCCCTGTGGATGTAGGCGTAGAGTTTCCTTCACAACTGCCTGCAGGTATGGGAGTCTGGGTATATCTGAGTCTGTCGGATGGCGAGATTTCCCAACGACTGAGTCCATTTCGGCATGCAGTTTCAATTGAATCTCTGGATGTAAAACTAGTTCCGTCAGAACCCATTCAGTGTGAATAGCCGTGGTGTCAGAGCCTCTGAAGACCATTTCCTGCAGCAACATACACGCATTTACTTTGTAGAACATATATTTTTTAAGTAAAAAGAACAAATAATATCACTCATGCCAGAATGTACAAGCTAAGAACAGTTCACATATGTTATGCCATAGTCTGACGTTAAAAATTATATCAACTTATAAGACTCAAACAATAAATGAGTAAGGGGCAAAATATAAGATTAAAAGGAAAGCAATTACAAATTTCAAGTCTCTTCATGGCTACGTAGCCCACTATAAACGCTCAAGAATTATAACAATCCAGATGTTACGTGAAATCAACTTGTCCACAAAATCGGATGAATTAAAGGTTCGTTCAATATTTGAATGTACGGGTTGATAGGAACCAGTCTTCTCCATTCAATTGAATGCTATGCCTCTTCCTCTGGACTTTGAACGGCCCTCTGCTTAGATTTCTTTAGTCGCGAAATGCATCGTTCAATTGAACGACTTCCATACTTCCACCCTTCGGTAATATGACGGTCTTTACTCGAACAACTCTTCACTGAACAACCCAGCTATGAGTCACCCTTCCAATATGAACGGTCCTTGTGCCAAACAACAGTGTTTTCTGAAGTTCAACTTTGTTAGCTTCGAACCTCTGACTCGTATGACTCCTCGTTAAAGCTCAGAATTCTATGGTACTCTTCTGTGCCAACAATTCCTTCTTACTCGACAGTAAAATGGTTAATTTCCCTTCGCTCAAGCTTCTTTTCCTGCGCATCCTGAATATAGGTAAGCAACAACCATACAATTGCACAAATGGAATACAAAGCATCAACAATTGAATTCACGGACCAATAACAGAAATTTATTTCAGAATAGCTTATTGAAATACAATTGACAACCAGAAATTTATTTCAGAATAGCTTGTTGGAATACGATTGACAATCGGAGTTCAGTTTATCCTGTAGCCGTCCGGACGTCTACTCCTCCGGTTTCCTTCTTTCTTTGGCTCCTCTAAATCCTATCAGGCTTTTCCCATTGGCCTATCAAACTTCTCTTCTCTACCTTTTCCTTCCTTTCCTTCTTCCTCTCGGGTTCCTATCAACCACTCGACCTCCCTTTCTATCTTTTATTCTCTTTTCTGCCTCCATGGTCTCTCCTCATGGCATTTACTCGTCCTTTCTTTCTTTCTTCCTCCTCCCTCTCTCTTCTTTCCTATTCTGGTTCGTCTCCTTCACATCATTCCGTTTTTTTTCTTGGCTGGCCAGGCGTCATCTTCCTCGGACTTCTTCTATCCGCTTTCTCATAATTTATTTTCGCTCTTTCTTAATTTAACTCTTTCTTTCTTTCTTTCTTCCTCTCCCTCTCTCTTATTTCTTATTCTGGTTAGTCTCCTTCACATCATTCCCTTTTTCTTCTTGGCTGCCCAGTCGTCATCTTCCTCCAACTTCTTCTATCCGCTCTCTCTTAATTTATTCTCTGCGTCCCTATGTCCGTCTGGGACTCTTTCCCCCTTCCTCTTTAGCTCCTCCGACGTGCATCCCCTGCCAATCTATTTTCAGCTAATTAAGTTTCCTTCTTTAACTCCTCGGATGTTCATCCCCTGCCAATCTTTTTCAGCTAACAAAGTTTCCTTTTATACACCTGGGAAGAGTTAGACGGGCGACGGTTACCTCGCTCATAACCGTCCCGATGCTCATCACTTCAACGGTGACCTTGCCGTTCGGAATCTAACACTTTTGAATCCTACCTTGCTAAACCCTACGTCCGCTTTCCTCTAAACTCTTTAACTCTTATCTCCTCTGACTCATCCCTGCCAATCTCTTTCCGTCCGTCCATCCCGATTCGCTGCCAATCTCTTTCCATCCGTCCATGTTTCCTTTTTTATACACCTGGGGAGCAGTAAGACGGGTTACCTCGCTTGTAACCATTCGGATTCTCTGGATGAATTTTTTTAATGTATAAATAAGGAAGTCGGGCTTGTAACCGTCATGGATATTTTTTTTATAAATAGGTAACGGTATGAATGTTTTTTCATACATAGAGAAATCCGGCTTGTAACCGTCCGACTGTTCTTGCATGATTTTTTTTTTAATTAGTTAGAAAAATGGGTAATATCGTTGCATGCTTATAATGCCCTGAATGTTTTTGATATATATTGTTTTTTATTTATACATTGGAAAATCGGGCTTGTGACAGTCATAGGATAATAGAAGCTAACAAGAATGGAGGGAAACGGTAAAGCAAAGTTAACAAAACATTGATTTTTTTATATATATACAAAAAAATAGTAATATTATTAAATATTGTTTTTATAAATTTTAAGTTCGTTTGATAAAATGAAGTCAAGAGGATGCAGACAAAGGACTCTGATTCTCGCTAGATAAAATGAAGCCAATGGAACCTAGGATCAAGACCTTGATCCTTGCTAGATAAAATGAAGTAAATGAGACCTCAAAAGGATGCAGACAAAGGATCCTGATTCTCGCTAGATAAAACGAAGCCAATGGGACCCAGGATCAAGACCTTGATCCTCGCTAGATAAAATGAAGTCAACGGGACCTCGACATCGAACTGGGGTGGGGTGGTCAATGAAGCTCAAATGTTTTTTTTAATACATGATAAAATTTGTAACACGTCTTTTTTATACATATGAAAATTGGTAACACCATTAGATGTTATATCTATAAACCCTCAACTCATTGGTAAAACAAATTCAACGGGATTAGAGACCTCCAACCCTAGATCTTTGTTGGATAAAGTGAAGTCAATGGGACTCGAAATCCAAAACCTTTAATCCTCGACCCTTGTTGGGTAAAGTGAAGACCTAAAGACCCTTGACCTTTGTTGGATAACGTATGAGACCCCTAATCCTCGTCAGGTAAAGCAAAGTCAAGAAGACCTTGATCCTCATTGGGCATCAAATTGGAAACCCTAGGCATCGAACTAGAATAGTCAACAAGACTCCAACCCTCCAAGGCATCGAATTGGGGTATTCAACCAAAAAATACTTGGTTGATACAATTAGCCTATCCCTTTCTACGTATGTTGTGGTTTGAACCTTGAACCTTTTTAAAGAAAATCAAAACTCTAACAACTGCACTATCTTGCACAATCCTTGCAAACAATGTAAACTATGTTTATTAAAGAGCATGGTAGTTTTTTTTTTTTTTTTAGGAATTTGGATGAGATAGATTAGAGAAAATTGAGAAATGAAAACACGGGGAAATTGACTATAAAATGGAATCTTGGATCAATGTGGATAAAATAGAACTTGTGTTTAGGTTAATGGAGCTCTTTCCCCTCCTTGCTTCTTTTTTTGTATGTTTTGGTTGTCAATTCTTTTGGTTATATTCTTCATAAGGCTCATTTTGATGGCCTCATTCAGGGTATTAAGCTTCCTAGGGATAAACACACTCTTAACTCACATTTTGCTCATGATTCCCTTATTTTTCTTCAAAATACCGAACAAGAGGTGGAAACAATTAAAGAAATCATATAATTGTTCTATGATGTCTCTGACTATGGTATCAACCACTCTAAAACTTAGGTCTTCTTTACTTATTCCTCACTTAGTGGATGAAACTCTTCGACTAAGTGGAAGATCATCCCTCATGGTACGACTGTGTGATACTTGGGAATCCCCTTTGGGTTTAATATTTATCCTAAATATATGTGGAACTAGGTTATGAAAAGACTTGAAAAACATTAATGTTTGACCGAATTGATTTCTTTCCTTAGCATGAAAAATTCAAGTTGCAAATAAAATTATGCTAGCCTCTCACGTTTATTACTCCTCTTGTTGGATGGCCTCTAAGGTAACCTATAAGAAATTAACTCAACCCATTCGTAAAATTTTATGAACCAAATAGGAGGGGAGGTGGGAATGACAGACATCTTACAGAAACTTTGTACTCAACCTAAGGCTTTAGAAGGTCTAGGCATTATTGATGCTTTTACCCATATCAAAAGTTTGATTGTAAAATGGGTTACTAGAGCCATCATTAGTATCATCGAAGAAAGATCAATTAAAGAATACAAGACTATATAAAACTTCTATACATTTTATTGAAAGAATTATACTGGCCATATTTATTCATATTATTGTTATTTTCATGAATATTATATTAATTATTTAGGTCATTTAATATATTAATTTCTCTTATATTTGAGACTAATCAAGATCCTAAATATTAAGATTTGAGATAATATAACAAAAAATTCAAGAGTGGTATTAGAGCTACTTCAAGTAGTCTCTAAAATATCATCAAATAAATTCTTCAGTGTGAATTAAAATTGAAATATATTTAGAAGATTCACATGAAGAAAACGTAGATTCATTTTTGCAAATCTCAATATTTGAAGATGTTTGAAAGATATTTTTCTGCTAGAGTCTATTCATTTAGATATAAAATGAGTGAATATAAGGACTCTATTCAAAATAAAGTATTAAGTATTGATGTCCAAAGTTAAAATTTGGACAAGAATATTGGATTTGGGGACATTTAAAAAAAAAAAAAAAAATTCTTTTAAAAAAAAAGAACCAAAAGAAAAAGTGGCCTAAGCCACCATTAGAGGACAAAAATCTATGAACATTGTATTCAAATCATTGGAGGATAAAAAATTAGTGATTAGAGTATTCATAGTAGGAGGAAAAAACATTCGAGTGCAATAGAACTAAGAAAAATTTTAGTAGAAGATAGTATTTTCATGAGAGGAAAGCTACTGCTCAAGCATGAAGTCTTCTATGAATAAGAAGATAGCATTTTCCTCGAAGAAAAGCTACTACTTAGGCATGAAGAGTAATCTGACTAATAAGAGAACATCCATCTAAGAATTTTATAAATCTATTGCCTGAGCATGTAGATTATTTTACTAGAGAACATTGAAAGGACCTATTGTTATTTGGAGATATAGTACTTGCCTATGAGAGAAGTCAAAATTATACACCTGAAACTAATTTCTAATCATTTGAGGGTATTACAAAAGTCTTATAAAGAGCAATCACCATAAATCATGGGATTAGAATCATTACATTTCCTAATAATTTCTCTAAATATGTGGAGTAAAAGAGATTCATATTTGAAGCAATGTGATTAGTGAAAAAAAGACATGACCTAAATTAGTAGGTAGGATAATATTAAGATAAGTAATATTACCTTCAATTTTTGATATATTATATTGGGCACCAATGAGATTTTATAATTGAGTTTGAAATTAAAAAAAATAATGTTGGGAGTTAAAAGAAATTCAACTCCATTAAAATTTAAAAATTTAAATTGTGAGTTAAAAGGAATTCAACTCCATTGAAATTGTTGGGAGTCAAAAGGAATTCAACTTCAATATTTTTAAAATTTGAAAATATTAAAAATATAATATTTTATATTTGTAAATTATTTTTGCAATTTGAAATCAAAAACTCGATCTTTGATTTTTTTTTGAAAATTTGATTTAAAGCATTTAATTGATTACAAATTGAGAATTGAAGAATTTACAATTTGATTATTTACAAAATTATAAGTTTGGAGAGATCAGGTTTTCTACTCTAAAAAGCAATTTGAAATATTTGATTTGAAAATTTATTTATTTAAAACTTTGGAGAAAAAAAATTTCCTACTCCAAAAGACATTTTGAAAAATTGTGGATTTGACAAATTGAAATTGAATTTTGGAGCTATAATGTTTCCAACTCCAAAGTAATTGATTGAAGACTTTGGAGATATATTTTTGGAAATATTTTTTATTTAGGAGACAAAAGGTCTTCTATTTTATAAGATTATCATGGAATAAAATAATCTTAAGGATCTGATAAGAAAGGGTTGGAAGTCTTGAAAATGGACATACAATAACTAATTGAAAATTTTAATGAAAAACAAGACATAGCAATGAGATTTATCTATAAAGAATCTATGAATGAAAATTTAGAAATATTTGAATGTTATGTACACTCAAAATTTGTTGAAGCAATTGACATCTTCAAAGATGATATTACAATACCTATTGATTTAGATAGTATAATGTATATGATATTGCTCTCACTTGATATCCATTAAAACAAAATTCAAAAGAAAAAAGAGTTGATTTAAATTCTAAAATTGAAATCAATGATAAAATAAATTGGTCATTATATGAGTTATGTCATATATTACTACGTTCAACATATGATAGTAAGAATGCCAATAAAAACCCACCAAATTAAAAAAATTATTATGATAATCCAAGTGAATGTTCATAGTTTGTAGGCCAACATCAAATTCAGAACTACAATGAAATAAAGAAAGTACATGAACCAAAAAATAAATATAAAGAAAAATCTCAAGTCGTCCATGAGCAAGATCTATAAGATCATAGCAAAGAGGTAAAGATAGAAGAACTGAAAAAAGAAGATGAAGAATGATCTGAAATGAAAGATCAAGCTCAATGTAAGATTGCCTAACAATTATAGAACTCAAAGATGAAGATTGATGACTAAAGTATCCGATAACAAAATAATGTAATACATATAGGTGTTGGAGAATATTACATTATTTGGTACATGCTAATGTACCCCCATAGCACCTTGATGGTACAATTGTAAATATGTAATAGATTAGGGTGTGAGTATATAGTTTAGGAGTGTGATTTATATTTCTTGTATGTGTTCATGTGTAGGATTTGCACAAGTGTTGTGTAATAGAATGGACATTTATATAGATGTAGGAGTGAGCAATGCATCATATAGTAAAGTGTGCAAGTGTCATAGAATAAATTGTGTAAGAGTAAGTGGAAATATGAGAAGCCAAACGATATAAGAGGATTTATCTTATGCATGGAATAGAAAAAGATGCATATCTTAGATATGTGAAGAGTGCAATAATCAAGTATTGATGAGTTACCCTTGTAATATTATATTATAGAGATAAAGCTCCATGATGTATCATAAAAGAAATATCAATTGAACCTTACAAGACTGTATAAAGCTTGTATACATTTTGAGCAATTCTATCGTAAATTTTCTTCATGTTAAGTTCCCTTCGCTCAAGCTTCTTTTCCTGCACATCCTGAATATAGGTAAGCAACAACCATACAATTGCACAAATGGAATACAAAGCATCAACAATTGAATTCACGTAGCAATAACAAAAATTTATTTCAGAATAGCTTATTGGAATACAATTGACAACCAGAAATTTATTTCAGAATAGCTTGTTGGAATACGATTGACAATCGGAGTTCAGTTTATCCTGTAGCCGTCCGGACGTCTCCTCCTCCGGTTTCCTTCTTTCTTTGGCTCCTCTAAATCCTATCAGGCTTTTCCCATTGGCCTATCAAACTTCTCTTCTCTACATTTTCCTTCCTTTCCTTCTTCCTCTCGGGTTCCTATCAACCACTCGACCTCCCTTTCTATCTTTTATTCTCTTTTCTGCCTCCATGGTCTCTCCTCATGGCATTTACTCTTCCTTCCTTCCTTTCTTTCTTTCTTCCTCCTCCCTCCCTCTCTCTCCCTCTCTCTTCTATCCTATTCTGGTTCGTCTCCTTCGCATCATTCACTTTTTTTTCTTGGCTGCCCAGTCGTCATCTTCCTCCGACTTTTTCTATCCGCCCTCTCTTAATTTATTTTCACTCTTTCTTAATTTAACTCTTCCTTTCTTTCTTTCTTCCTCTCCCTCTCTCTTATTTCTTATTCTGGTTAGTCTCCTTCGCATCATTCCCTTTTTCTTCTTGGCTGCCCAGTCGTCATCTTCCTCCAACTTCTTCTATTCGCTCTCTTAATTTATTTTCTGCGTCCCTATGTCCGTTCTATTTCTCGGACTCTTTCCCTCCCTTCCTCTTTTAACTCCTCCGACGTTCATCCCCTGCCAATCTATTTTCAGCTAATTAAGTTTCCTTCTTTAACTCCTCGGACGTTCATCCCCTGCCAATCTTTTTCAGCTAATAAAGTTTCCTTGGGAAGAGTTTCCCGATGCTCATCATCACTTCAACGGTTACCTTGCCGTTCGGAATCTAACACTTTTGAATGCTACCTCTCTAAAGCCTACGTCCGCTTTCCTCTAAACTCTTTAACTCTTATCTCCTCTGACTCTTCCCTGCCAATCTCTTTCCGTCCGTGCATCCCGATTCGCTGCCAATCTCTTTCCATGCGTCCATGTTTCCTTTTTTATACACCTGGGGAGCACTAAGACGGGTTACCTCGCTTGTAACCATTCGGATTCTCTGGATGAATTTTTTTAATGTATAAGTAAGGAAATCGGGCTTGTAACTGTCATGGATATTTTTTTTATAAATAGGTAACGGTATGAATGTTTTTTCATACATAAAGAAATCCGGCTTGTGACCGTCTACTGTTCTTGCATGATTTGTTTTAATTACATAGAAAAATGGGTAATATCGTTGCATGCTTATAATGCCATGAATGTTTTTTTTTATATATTGATTTTATTTATACATTGGAAATCGGGCTTGTGACAGTCATAGGATAAAAGAAGCTAACAAGAATGGAGGGAAACGGTACAGCAAAGGTAACAAAACATTAATTTTTTTTTTATATATATATAAAAAACAATAGTAATATTATTAAATATTGTTTTTATAAACTTTAAGTTTATTTGATAAAATGAAGTTAAGAGGACGCAACAAAGGATCTTGATTCTCGCTAGATAAAACGAAGCTAATGGGACCCAAGATCAAGACCTTGATCCTCGCTAGATAAAATGAAGTCAATGAGACCTCAATATCGAACTGGGGTGGGAGTGGTAAATGAATCTCAAATGTTTTTTTAATACACGATAAAATTAGTAACACATCTTTTTTATACATATGAAAATTGGTAACACCATTGGATGTTATCTCTATAAACCCTCAACTTGTTGGTAAAACAAAGTCAACGGGATGAGATACCTCCAACCCTAGATCCTTATTGGATAAAGTGAAGTTAATGGGACTCAAAATCCAAAACATTTAATCCTCGACCCTTGTTTGGTAAAGTGAAGACCTAGAGACCCTTGACATTTGTTGGATAAAACGTATGAGATCCCTAATCCTCGTCAAGTAAAGCAAAGTCAACAAGACCTTGATCCTCATTGGGCATCAAATTGGAAACCTTAGGCATCAAACTAGAATAGTCAACAAGACTCCAACCCTCCAGGGCATCGAATTGGGGTAGTCAACCAACAATTACTTGGTTGCTACAATTAGCCTATCAAGTATGTTGTGGTTTGAACCTTGAAACTTTTTAAAGAAAATTAAAACTTTAACAACTGCACTATCTTGCACAATCCTTGCAAACAATGTAAACTATGTTTATTAAAGAGCATGGTAGTTTCTTTTTCTTTTTAGGAAGTTGGGTGAGAGAGATTAGAGAAAATTGAGAAATGAAAACACAAGGAAATTGACTACAAAATGGAATCTTGGACCAATGTGGATAAAATCGAACTTGTGTTCAGGTTAATGGAGCTCTTGCCCCTCCTTGCTTCTTTTTTTTGTATGTTTTGGTTGTCAATGCTCTTGGTTATCTTCTTCATAAGGCTCATTTTGATGACCCCATTCAGGGTATTAAGCTTCCTAGGGATAAACACACTCTTAACTCACATTTTGCTCATGATTCTTCTTTTTCTTCAAAATACCGAACAAGAGGTGGAAACAGTTAAAGAAATCATATAATTGTTTTGTGATGTCTTTGACTATGGTATCAACCACTCTAAAACTTAGGTCTTCTTTACTTATTCCTCACTTAGTGGATGCAACTCTTCGACTAAGTGGAAGATCATCCCTCATGGTACGACTATGTGATACTTGGGAATCCCCTTTGGGTTTATTATTTATCCTAAATATATGTGGAACTAGGTTATGGAAAGACTTCAAAAACATTAATGTTTGACCAACTTGATTTCTTTCCTTAGCATGAAAAATTCAAGTTGAAAATAAAATTATGGTAGCCTCTCATGTTTATTACTCGTCTTTTTGGATGGCCTCTAAGGTAGCCTATAAGAAATTAACTCAACCCATTCATAAAATTTTATGAACCAAATGGGAGGGGGAGGTGGGAATGATAGACATATTATAGAAACTTTGTACTCAACCTAAGGCTTTAGAAGGTCTAGGAATTATTGATCCTTTTACCCATATCAAAAGTTTGATTGTAAAATGGGTTACTAGAGTCATCACTAGTGATAAAAATTAGAAACACTTATTTTGCTACAGAATCTTTCTAGCTACTCACAAAAGTAAATGGAAAGAAACCTCATGGGAGGATAAGGTCCTTAATGCACCTTAATTTATGATTAAAGAATATATTCCAATTACCCATAACTAGAAAGCTTGGCAATCAGTCTCTCATTTATTGGCTTTGAGGTCTAGCTCCTTGAGACATGGTCTATGCGTTGGTCTAAATAGTCTTCGGTGGAATAAACTTATCGTCCATTATGATAAATCTTGACCTTTATGTAGTGCTATTCAAGGTCTAGCATTATTGAATAAAGGTATTAATAGAATAAAAGATATCTAGGATCTAGGTAGCTGCTCAATTCTTACCTAGAACCAGGTTCATAATTATTGTTCCCTTCCCTCCAGGTTCAAAGAGTCTTATGGCTTAGTTGTAGTATCCATCCCTTGTGATGTCCTTAAAAAGTTGGGAACAACTACCCATAATATATGAAATGACTGTAGATGGCTTAATGGTCACAATATCTCTTACATTACTTCTAGTTGGATATACAACAATATTTTGTGTCATCCTTATTTAGACTCTAAGCTCAATGTTAAGAGGCAATTGAATTTTACCAATGCCCAACGACATATCTTGCTACACAAATTTGAAAAGTTCCTATTGAATCCAAAACATAGCTTCTTGGATGGTGGATTTTGCATAAAAAAATTCCAAATTTTGAAAGTTTGACTTTGGTTTACACATTTCCCCTCAATGCAATTTTTGTAATGCTTTAGGAACTCTTATTTACAGGATTTGGTTTTGTAACTTGGCTAAATGGTTTTGGGATGTCTTCTACACTTTCCTTTTTCCCTCTTTCACTAGATCTTGGAAGCTTTCTATGCTTGGTTTTTCTAATCGGGATAAATACCCCAAACTATGGGATGTTTGTAAACTCATTCTTCTCAAGCACATTTAGAAGTGCAGATGCAAAAAGGTGTTTACTAGTTCTGCTCCTCCATGGGATATAATTTTATCAGACTTGACCTTTGATCTTTTGTTACATGTGGAACGCATTCATTCCCAAGTCTATGGAACTTTCAACATACTACGATATGTTATTGAGAGACTTCATACTTTTTCATATAATTCACGATCTTAAGAAGATTCAATAGGAAACTAAAATGAAAGTCATTAACAATGATGAACGAGTTTATGATTTGATTATTGTTATTATTATTATTATGAAAAACTTCAAAAGATATCATGAAAGACATGGCCAAAAATTCCTTATATAACAAATTCTTCCACAGAGATTAGATGTAACGTATTGCAGCAAGATATAGCTATAATCTTTTTGTTGCTATTAGCTTCTATTTTATATTATATATATATATATATATATATATATATATATATATATATATATATATAATTGGTAGACAATATTAACAATATAATATTATAATCTTCCCATTAATAAATTAATATAATATAAATTTAAAAAAAAAAGTTACTATTAGACACGATATTTGGTGAAGATGGATAATATCTTAGCTATAATCTTTTTGTTGCTATTAACTTCTATTGTTCTATATATATATATATATATAATTGGTAGACAATATTAACAATATAATATTATAATCTTCCCATTAATAAATTAATATAATATAACTTAAAAAAAACACGATATTTGTTGAAGATAGATAATATCTTTACGGTCATTAAATAAATCCACAATTCTACGTTTAAGTAGTCCCTAAACCGGTTTTGGCGTCACGCAACGTTTCCGTTAGCTACGGCCAACCACACATCCTGGAGACGTGTTTTGCAACTGTACGAGAATATATTAGTGTATGATGAGCATGATTTCTTGATTAATTTATATATTAGTGTATGATGAGCATGATTTCTTGATTAATTTAGTTTTGACAATGTCTTACAAGGAAGGCATTCACTAAACACAATGTGACATGACATGTCAGGTTAATTCTTGAGTTAGGTTTATAATGAGAATATTCATGGGAGAAACACATTGAATGTGATTTGGTTAGGTTTATAGTGGGAACAATTTATGGCGGACGAACGTTTTACCAGCGTCGAATCTACCCATCCCTTCTCTCTCCGGAAGATCTTCGCAACGCTTCTTGACGGTGCCTGTCTCAAAGTATCTCTGATTTTGAGAAATTAAAATTAAGTCCAACTCAGCTTTAACGTTTATGAATAACAAATGCGAGGAGGATGACGGCAGGGTGAAGTTACACCGACACCTTGCCATTTTTGAAAATGCTTTGAATAAAAACGTTACAGTAAAGTAAAACTAAACGAACCCTTGTTCCTAGGCTATTCCTATGATTCCACATTGTCAGGAAAACGAATGCATCCAATAAAACTTTCAGGGTTTTGGTTGTTTTGACCCTCTTTCTAATTAAGACCATGCGCTCGTGTTGGGCAAGGTGATCTTACAATGTTGTATATGTAGTTACCATTACAAGATATTTGCGAGCTTGGCGTATCCTTTGTGTCGTGTTTGTTTGCTGTAATGGATCCAACCTTCCTATATTTATATCCCCTTGAGGCGTTCAATGCCTCCTTTACCTTTGTGTACGCGTGGAGTCTTTTTCTTCTATTCTTAAATCCCACACTTCATAGTAACTGAACATTGTCGTCGTCTATTATTCAAACTTCGTTCATAACATTGATAATAAATCTGTAGCTACCGAACTACCACTATTACATATCAAGCAGTTCTTTTTAAGTTGGTTTTAGTGTCGAGTCAATATATGTTGTTTAGAGTTGTGGGTCATGATTTAGAACATATTATTTTAAATTTTTGAAAATTCATATTCGCAATGTTTTTTTATTTGATTTTTTCCTGTGGTGATGATTAAACGCAGTTCTTTTTAAGTTTGTTTTAGTGTCAAGGCAATATATGTTGTTTAGAGTTGTGGGTCATGATTTAGAACATACTATTTTAAAATTTTGAAAATTCATATTCGCAATGTTTTTTTATTTGATTTTTTTTTTCCTGTGGTGATGATTAAACTTTTTCGGTCATAGGAATTTTCAATATATGCGTATAGATGAAAGCGATCTTCCCAATCTGCAGGTGTTTATATAAAATTAAAATAAGATAAGATGAGTCGATTGTTAAATATAAGTTACAACATTATTAGGGAAACAGAAAAACACCTGCCCTCAAATGCTGTGGGGAGGTATCGATTGTTAAAATTGGCTAAAAGTTATAGGTAGGACAGTTTTTTTTTATAAGTAGTTATTAAAGTTGATAGGAAAAAAAAAATCAATTGTAGTTATAAGTAGTATTTAAAAATAATAAAAAAATAAATATAATTGTTATTTTTTAAATTAATATTAAAGAAGGTGGGGTGGTGTTGTGTGGATGATGTCTAATAACATGGGAGGATAGATAGAGTATTGGGAGAATTTTTTTAAAACCTTAAGATTGAATCAAATTTAGAATCTGATTTCTTTTCATGGGGAGTTTGGTTGGAGAGAAATAGAAGAATTTTTACAGGGGAGAAGAGATCTACATATGAGAATAGAGAACATGTCATAGTGGCCATAGTGGAGAATCTTAAAGTTGTGAAAGTGCATGAGAGTATACAGTCATTGGAGGAGGGTAAATTAAGTGCAAATTGGATCCTAAGTCCATTTGGGGGAATGTCAATTCCTAAGGAGGCTTGAGGAGCTTGACCAAGTGGTAGCCACCAAATGGCTAAAACTAATTTTTGATGGGGCTCCTAAAGGTAATCCAAGGAAGGTTGGAGAGGAGCAATGCTAAGGGATAGCCAGAAAATGGTGATCATGTTGGAGAACAATACGTTATTTGGTATATGCTAATGTATACCCATGGTACATTGATGGTAAAATTATAAACATGTAATAGATTAGGATGTGATTCTATAGTTTAGGAGTATGATTTATATGTTCCCTCTATGTATGGGTTCATGTGTAGGATGTGCACAAGTGTCATGTCATAGAATGTGCATGTGTATAGATGTAGAATGGTGCAATGTGTCATATAGTAAAGTGTGCAAGTGTGCAAGTAGAACTGTGTAAGTATCATAGAATAAAATGTACAAGAGTAAATAGAGAGTCAAGAGTCATGTATACAACTAATAATATGAGAAGCCAAAAGACATGAGAGGATTTATCTTATGCATGGGATAGGAAGAGATCCATCTCTTAGATATGTGAGAAGTGCAGTAGTCAAGGATTGAAGAGTCACCTTTTTAAGTTTATATTATGGAGATAAAGCTCCATGTTGTATCATTGGAGAAAGATCAATTAAAGAATACAAGACTATATAAAGCTTCTATACATTTTGTGCAACTTTATTGTGAGTTTTTTTCATGTTATTGCATGAATTATATTGGCCATATTTATTCATATTATTGTTATTTTCATGAATATTATATTAATTATTTAGGCCATTTAATATATTGATTTCTCTTATATTTGAGACAAATCAAGATCCTAAATATTAAGATTTGAGATAATATAACAAAAAATTCAATAGTGGTATTCAAGCTACTTCAAGTAGTCTCTAAACTATCATCAAAGGAATTATTCAGTGTGAATTAAAATTGAAATATATTTAGAAGATTCAAATGAAGAAAACGTAGATTCATTATTGCAAATCTCAATATTTGAAGATGTTTGAAAGATATTTATTTTTCTGCTAGAGTCTATTCATTTAGATATAAAATGAGTGAAGACAAGGAATCTATTCAAAATAAAGTATTAAATATTCATGTCCAAATTTAAAATTTGGACAAGAAGATTGGATTTGGGGACATTTTGAGTCACCTAGATTAAAAAAAAAAAAGTATTCTTTGAAAAAAAGAACCAAAAGAAAAAGTGGCCTAAGCCACCATTAGAGGACAAAAATCCATGAACATTGTATTCAAATCATTGGAGGATAAAAAATTAGTGAGTAGAGTATTCATAGTAGGAGGACAAAACATTTGAATGTAATAGAACTAAGAAAAATATTAGTAGAAGATAGTATTTTCAAGAGAGGAAAGCTACTGCCCAAGCATGAAGTCTTCTATGACTAAGAAGATAGCATTTTCCTAGAAGAAAAGCTACTTAGGCATGAATAGTAATCTTCCTAAGAAGAGAACATCCACCTAAGAATTTTATAAATCTATTGCCTGAGCATGTAGATTATTTTACTAGAGAATATTGAAAGGACCTATTGTTGTTTGGAGATATAGTACTTGCCTATGAGAGATATAGCTTTACAGGGTTCCCTTATTTTTTGGTCTTGCTTTATTGACTTATCTTGTCTTCCTCTCTGTCTAAGGATGTATTTTTTCCTTTTTAGCATCCTATTTTCTTTCCTTTCTTTGTTGCTTCTCTATAATTTCTGCTTCTTGTACCCTCTTGCTATATCAAGGTGTTGGGGTGTCTTTCAAATGCTCCTTTAATGAAATTATTAACTTACCAGATGGGGATTCCATTGGAAGGGGGTATATTTGTGTGGAATAGCTCTTGGAGGGGGTGTCATATTACTTGATTAAATGCATAGTATCCTAACTAGATATTTGTGGGTAGGTTTTTTTGTAATATTTGCTTCTAGATAAATTGAGGAAATTTTTTTATGTTTTGACTTATAATTTTTTATTTCATCTTTCACTGTTACTCCTATACCTATGTGCATTTTGTTAATTCAACCTGCATACAATGTTGCATCAATTTGTATCAAAGCTTAGGCTCATGTTTTTTGGTGTTGGCTTGTAAGAGTTGATCTATCTAAAGTATTTGTGCAATTGTGACTGCATTGCACATGGACCATAGAGATGGCTCAAAAACTTGGAAGAGGAGGTGGTAGAAACAATATTGATATTTATGTTATTGATCTAGTTAATATGATGAGAGTCATCCTGGTGAGACTAGAGACTATTGAGGCTACAAAATATAAGGTTTCAAGATGCAATAATAGATCATGAAAAAGGGGATTACTTTTAGATATTCTATAATTTTATTCATTTATTAAATTTTAAACATCAAGGGTTATGAAAAATAGTTTTGATGAGGTATCAGATAGAGTTGATCGATAATGCTAAACATATGAAGAAAATGCTATATTATATGAATCTAAATTTTACCCATTCTATCAAGAAAGAGATAAATTATTGGATAAGATCGATATTTCTATTAGAAAAATCAATATGGACATCTCTAATCACCATTGTTAGGAAGAAGAAGAGAAGTTGAGGATCTATATTGATTATTTAAAATTGAATAAGGCTATAAAGAAATATCATTATCCACTCCCCTTATCATATCAATTTTTGGATGACAATATAGGACAACAGTATTATAGCTTTATAGATGACTATAGTGACTACAATCAAATTCATATCACAGAGAAAAAACAATTGAATACAACCTTCACCACTCCATGGGGCACCTTTTCTTATTGAGTGATGTCATTTGAGTTATGTAATGCACCTACAACTTTCCAGTAATTTATGAACAAGGTATTTGAACCTTATATTAGAATATTTATCAGTTTTTCTATATGGATCTTGTATTTATGTAAGGAATGCATATCATCTAGCTACTCTTGAGAAGGAATTTCAGAAATTGAATGATGCTAAGGCCTCACTTAATCTTAAAATATATTTTTTTTATACACAAAAGGAGTATTTTTGGGTCATGTGGTCTCCCAATAGGGGATTGCAACTAAACCTACAAAGGTTTCTAAGATTAAGGAATTAAAATTTTGGAGCAATAAAATTAAGCTACAATCATCTCCAAAGTGGAACAAATCCATGACTTCATATCCTAAATCAATGTAGTGGAGTTGTTAGTGATAACAAGATCATCAACATATGACATAATCACTATATTCTCCTCCTCCTCATGTTTAATGTGAACAAAATTCTTAGTCTCACATTGTTGAAATTCACAAGTAATTAAAAGAGGGTATATTCTCATACCAATCTTGAAGAGTCTACTTAAGACCATACAACTATCAGGTCAAGTGACATATCAATGAAGTAGGACCCTCTAGCTCAAAATTTGAAGGTTATTGTATATGAATTTTATCCTAAAGTTATCCATGGAGAAAAACTATTCACATCCATTTGATGCATTTTCTATCCATATGAAGCTATAATGGAAAAAAGCATTCTAACAGAGTCCATCCTAGCTCCAAGTGCAAATGTCTCATAGTAGTCCATTCTCTTCTATTGACATAAGAACTTGGTAATAAGTCATACCTTATGCTTTGTAATTTGACCATCCAATATTTACTTGGTTTTATAGACCCACTTACACCCTTTAACATTTTTTCCTATTGTAAAAGAAACCAAATCCTATGATTTGTTTCTCATCAATGTCTCATATTATGTTATCATTGCATATTTTAATTTAGGATTATTATTAGCCTAGGAATAGGTGATAGGATCCTATGAATGGGTTATATTCAAATATTGGGAAGGAGATTTTTATGCCTTTTAAGAGATAAAATAGGTTATGCATAATTTATATTGATATTAACCCATTTAAGGGTAGGAAATTCAAAATAATCATGGGTATTATACGTCATCTCAACATTAGAAATTGAAATACAAGAATGCAACTCATCATGCATAACTAAAGCATTGTGAATTGAACCATCCTGCTCATCTTATATTATTTTAGGGGAACAATAGCTTTCCTAAGAAACTATGCATGATGAAGTTAAATCAATAGGTAGTGAATAACCCTTAGCAGAAGAAGATGCTCTAAAAAATAGAAATCCAATAAAGGTATGTAAATAACTTACTGGAGCTAGAATAGATAGAGAATCAAAGTAATATAAAGCCAAAATATTAGGAGGGATAGTGGAAGGAGTACTTGGAAGCTCCTCATCAAAAATGACATCTATCCTAATTAACTCCCTTTGTCTCTAAGGATCATAGATATGATATGACTTTGAGATATTATAATATCCCTTAAATATGAACTTTTGGCTCTTAGGTTCCTCCTTTTCTAAATATCCTTATATATTTGATCCCATGCTAAAGATCCAATGATTTATAACATAGACACATTCAACTTATTTACTATTAATTTCACAAGAAGTGTCATCCCTCAAAAAACCATGGTAAGTGGCTTATTGGTAATATGCCTTGTGCAAGTGATTACCTCACCCCAAAATATCTCATCTAGACCCTTGGTGTAAATCATACAATATCTTTATGATTACCCGATTTTTCCTTTTTGGTAAACCATTATTTTAAGGAGTATTGGTGAAGGGATAATCCACCCAAAAATCACAAAGTACTCAAAATCACAAAAAAAATCATCAAAAACCCCACATCTAAAATTAAATCATAAAAAATATTCAACAGAAACCCCACATCAAATATTTATTCAATAGAATTAGAAATTAAAAGTTACAACCATAAGATCAATTTTATTATAAAGACCAGATATCTACAAATTGAAACCATGATCAGTGATACCGAACTACCTTCGATAATATCTATTCCTCCTTTCAATAAATTCCCCAAATAATGTTTAGGAAAGTGTAACTCCTTTTCTCACCTTTCATATTTTTGCCCAAGAAAATATTTACTTGAAACTTGAATTTCCAACATATGGTTCTGAACATATGGGTCTAAACATATGGGTCTAAACACATGGTTCTAAACATATATGGGTCTAAAATTATAGGTCTAAACATATACATATAAACATATGGGTCTAAATATATATGTCCAAATATATTTATTTATTTTTAAACACATGGGTATAAACACACACACACACACACACACACACACACACACACACACACACACACACACACATATATATATATATATATATATATATATATATATATATATATATATATATTTTTATATTTTGGTGATGTAATATTTCCCTTACACCATTGGATGCTCCTGCATCAGAAACCTAGGGTAAATTGAGAAGTGACCTTCACTTCTCTAGTGTTGGAGGAAAACCAAGATGGTCAACTTTTGCCTTAGACAACCATGATGAATCTTCAACAGGCCTTCCTTTCCACTTAACCAGATATTCTTGATACTACTTATTTCTTGTACTTATGTCCATACTATTTTCTCCTTTGCCCATATTCCGCAACTCATAGGCATCCCTTGGACTACTCCCATACACAATATGAAATAAGGATTTACTAGTACTCCTATTGACAGAATTGTTGTAAGCAAATTCTACCTATGGTAAAATTAAATCCCATCCCTTGGGATTATCTCCTACTAAGCATCTTAGCAAGTTGCCCAAACTCCTATTCACCACCTTTGTTTATCCATTATTTTGCAGATTGTGTATAAAATTGAACTTCAAATCTGTCTTTAGCTTCTTTCGTAAGGTCCTCCAGATATAATCAATAAATTTGGTATCTCTGTCTAAAACTATACTCCTTGGTAGACCATGTAGTCATACCACCTCTATAAAAAAAACCCTACAATGTGAACTACATCACGGGTTTCTAATAGGGAATGAAATATGCCATCTTAGAAAACATGTCAATCACCTCAAATATTGAGTCATGTACTACAAGTACTACACATGGACTGAAACTCTCTCAAATAAATCCTTTCTTTAATAGCTCTTGAACTTGTATGTTCAGCTCCTCATTCTCTGTAGGAATTATTTTATTTGGTAAACTGGCTCCTGGTATCAAATCCATTTGGTGACAAATCTTCCTCACTAGTGGTAAACCTTTAGGTACATTATTTGATAAAATATCTTGGAATTCTCCCAATAGATCTGAGACTTTACTTGGATATATTTGTATTGTTCTTCCCTAACTCTAGGAATTAATGCATAGCACATATTCTCATGCTTCAAACCATCCAAAAAATTTCTAGCACTGCTACATACCTTTTCGTCCACCTCCTTCAGGGGCTTCACCTTGTGGTGCACTCCATCATTTGTTAGGGAGTAAGTGTTGGCATGTCCATCATGTATTGCACACCGATAAAACTGACATGGACTTCCCAATAGCAAATGGTAAGCATCCATAGGAAGGATGTTACACAAGAGCTCATCATGGTAATTCCAAATATGCAACTTTACCAAATATTACTCATCGATCAAGGACCTATGGTCCTTATTTAACCATGCAATCTGATATGGATACGGGTGTCTCCTTCTCTCTAACTATAACTTGGTAACCATCTCTTTGAAAACTAGGTTATCAATGTTACCATTATCAATGATAACATTACACACACTTGCTTGCATATTTACACCTTTTACAAAATAGATTCTTCCTATGATATGGATATTTCTCCTCATTCAGCAAGGCTCTCCTTATGACCAGGATTTCTCCTCTTTCTACTTCTTCAGATTGCTCAGATTCAATATCTTCATCTACAACAACAGATCAGGCATTACCTTCATGTCTATTATTCGTTCATCCTTGGTGTTGTGGGCACTTGTATACTCAATATCCCCATAGTGGAAATAGGTTCCATAAAATCATCTTCTTTCCCACATTGGAAATAAGTTCCAAAAATACTCCTCTTCTAGGCCCTCATCCATACCTTCCTCTTCCTCTTTGGTAACCATTATTTTACTCACAAAGGTGGTAAGCATTATTCCCTTTATGATCTTGATTTTTGCTAGCTTTTCCATTCTTCCTTTGGTTCTCATTTCATCCCCCATTTGTTCTCCTTCCAATTCATCCTCTATAGTCACCATAACCTCTTCCTCTCTACTTGCTTTCAAATTTTATGTTTAGCTTCTCTTCTACCTTCAAGGCAAACTAGGAAGCATCTTCTATGGTGGTCATCTTGACTAGAGTTAGTTCTTCTTGAATATTATCTCTTAACCCATTTATATAATAGACTACCTTCTCCTTGTTAGCCTTAGAATGACCTATTTTGATCATGATCTTGTAGAACTCTTCTATATACTCTTTGACATATTTACATGCCTGCCTCAAACCCTATATTTTTTTTATCTTGTTGTCAACTAGATGACTATCTCTTTAACTTTTCCACTATTTGATTCCATATTGTTATTCTTTCTTTTCCTCTTTTATTTCTATCTAGTTGTACTACCTTCCTATAGATATTAGTGTGATCCTTACATTTTTTCTTTGTAAATTTTACCCTCTAAGGATCTTCCACCTCCTCATACTAAAAGTACTCCTCCATATCATTGATCCAATCAATCAATTCTTCTAGTTTAAGATTTCTATAATAGGTAAAAACATCCATCTTCATTCTCTTCCCAATATGGGATATGGCTCTATGTAACTTGGCTTGTACATGATCTACTGCCTCTTCTTCTTCCTCGAACTGGGCCTCTTCTTCTTTAGCTTCATCTTCACTCCCATATTTTCTTCTTGGCTCAAACCCTCTATGTAAATCCTCTTGCAACACTATAACTTGTATTTGTAGGGGTCTAATACCCTCTTTGGGTACCACATTATTTATCCCACTACCATGATTTCTTCGTGGAGGCATTTTGGTCACTTTTCTCACAACCCTCAATCCTAGGTCCTGATGTAAACTACCTTACATTTGGTGATCTATTTACACACTCAGAAACTCCCACTCTAATGCCACTTGGTGAAGGGCTACTCCACCCAACACTTCCACAATACTCAAAATCATAAAAAAAATCAACATAAACCCCACATCTAAAATTAAATCATATAAAATATTCAACAGAAACCCCACATCAAATATTTCTTCAATAGAATCAAATATTACAAAGTATGACCATAAGATCAATTTTATTACAAGGACTAGAGATCTATAAATTGGAACCACGATCTATGATACTGAACTGCCTTTGGTAATCTCTATTCCTCCTTTCAATAATTTTCCCAAAGAATATTCTGGAAAGTGTAACTCCTTTTCCCACCTTTCATTTTTTCACCCAGGAAAATATTCACTTGAAACTTGAATTTCCAACATATGGGTCTAAACATATGGGTCTAAACACATAGGTCTAAACATATATGGGTCTAAACATATGGGTCTAAACACATGGGTCTAAACATATAGGTCTAAACATATGGGTCTAAACACACACACACACACACACACACACACACACACACACACACATATATATATATATATATATGTATGTGTTTGTTTTTATTTTTTTTTGTGATGCAAGATTTCCCTTACACCATTGGATGCTCCTGCATCAAGTATATTGAATAGTCCTTGAATATGATACTCCATGAGTTACCAATAAAATAGAGAACGCATGAATAACATATTCACCACCTCCATCTATCCTTATAGACTTAATATTTTTGACTAAATAGTTTTTAACAAGAGCCTTAAATGTTTTAAATCTCTCAAGCACTTCATCCTTTGTATGAATGGTATAATCACACACATATATAGAAATGTCATCAATAAAAATAGGGAAGTTCCTATTTCATGAATGCTAAGGTGTAAGCATAGTTCCATAGATGTCACTATGGATGATCTTCAAAGGGAAAAATACCCTCATAGAAATTTATTTTAGAAATGTCTCCCTATGATGCTTTCCCAAAATGTATCCCTCACAAACACCACTTGGAAAAGATATGCATGGAATCCCAATGGCCATCTCATGCTAACTCATATATCTCAATGAAGCATAACTAAGATGTCCAATACTATGATTCCACTTCTATCTCTCATCACTAGCATATGTTATCACTATAATACATTTCTTTCTAGAAGACAAGATTCATCATAATATCTACGAGCAATAATTCTAAATATATTATATATATATTTAATCACCCATTTGTTAAGCCAAAAATATATTTTCTTTTTTATATGAGTGATGTGATAAATAGATAAAATATTAATATGGAATTTAGGAACATGAAGTACCTCATAAAATAATGAAGATCCAATAGTGATGTCTCCACTTTCTCTAAGATATAATGAAGATTCATAAGAAATCATAATATATTATATTGCATGAGTTTTATTAGTCTTGAAGAAGGTGCTTGTGCTTCATCATGTGTCTAGTAGCCCTTGAATCAACTACCCACTAATTTGAATAAGTGGATTTCCAATATGCATAATGTTCTATGAGGTTTCTTCATTAAATTTATCATCAAATTATATGTGAGAGAAAGCAGCATCAACACTTCCTTTCTTGGTATGCCCTCCATTTTCTTGATCTAAATATCATAAATTTCTATCTTGTGTCCTTCCTTTTTATAGAAATCATAATTAGGCTCTTTGAAAAGTTTATTGAACTTATAGGTGAAATATCTAAGACTCTTCAACAAAGACACATGATGATGATCTATAACTATTCTACCAAATTTAGAAAATCCATATACCATTGTGCCTAGAAATAATAGCACCAATGTAGAGATCTCAAAAAAACATGCAATTCGAAAACAATGGGCTCAAATTGCTTCAATATGTAAAATTCATCATTTTTTTTTTCCTAAAAATCATTAAAAAATACCTCTAGTATCTTTACAAAGATTGAATTTTTTTAGTACTTATAGCGAATGAAAGGCCACCATGTATCACTACATGAGTGGTTGAGTGGGTCCATACTATGCATTGACTGTGAAGCATACCAATGTATTTCATTACATAATTTATCATAATTTAATTTGATACATTTTCTATGAACCATGCTATACCATTTTTCATTATCTAATTCACCTTGAAATTTGTACATCACCAAGCCTACTACTAATTATGTGATCTATTATCAAGTTTGATGATATGGAAATATATTATTAGTTAATCCCTTTTTATAGGTACCAAGTGGCCCACAGACTACCATATTAGCCATTATATATACAACCATGTTGGTCAAATCAAAACATACCATGTGTTACCTTAAAGTGCATGTCACTCCAATGCCCTAATTAATTGACATGTTTTACCTTGCATCATCACCCTAGATTGTGATCTCAACTACCATGTATCACCTTGGGATTAGTGTACCACCTAACATGTTCCTCTTATGGATTACCACATTAACTACCATGTTTCACCTTAGGATGCATGCATATATCACCTCTATTATATGAACTATCTAATTTCAACTCAAGATGCATGTTATATATCACCTCAAGATGCATGCACATAATAAATCTATTTTATGGACTATCATATGTCATCTTAGGATGTGTACCATGTGTTTCCAAGTCATTTGTGATATTAGGTGTCATATTATTGAAAAGCACCACATCATTAGGAATAGTAATATCATCAAAAGCATGCATTTGGAAGTTGTTGACTTCATTAACCAAATGAGGGGAGATGAAATTGAACTCATGATATCGATTGGAGCATGCCTTAATGTCTCCTCTGCTAGCCACCTCTCCAAGTTCTCAACATGGGAGGAGAATGAACCAGGTAATCCAAAACCACCTACTTCATATTATGCCATTTATTTGTCACCCATGATGTATTCCTATCTTAGCATAACACATATGTGGCCTATCATACATCTTCCCATAAAAAATAAGTAATATTCATGGTAATATTTCAAATTCAATATTAAAAATTTTAAATTTTGGAGGAAAATGTAGAAACATGTCAAATACAATTTTGAGGTACCTAGAGGAGAAACAAAAAAAAGTGCTAAACAATGACACCCTAAAATTCTATAAATAATCTTAAAATATTGACAATTCAACCAATCTATTATTATTTTCCATAAACAACCATTTTCTTAAACATAACCAATTAGGTCGTCCTTTCACACCTATGCAATAAAAAAATTATTAGACTATGTATGCAATATTTTCATGTAGCTTGGAGGTCTTTGTTAATATTAAAAGCCTTCCCATGACTTCTCTAGCACTAGGGGTCTATCTGCAAAATATTAACCTCTTGTTTTCTTCTTACATAATGACCAAGCAATCTCTCCTTTCATCAATGTTATTATTGGCCATCAAAATCCAAAAGATAAAAGGAAATTTTTTGTTTTGAAAAGTTTGTAAAGTCAAATGAGGTTTCAAAAATCCTTTAAAAACTCAATACTAAATTGGGGCATCCATCAAGTCATAAAAATAATAAGTAATATTAAGTATCAATATGAGAAAAAATTAAACCTATTAGTGAATATTTCTCCTAGATAAAGTTTGTAAATTTTAGTGAGATCCTCACAATCCAAGTCCACTAGAGTTTTTATTAAAAATATTTGTTCAAATTATTATGTGATCTTCAAAAAAGCTTCTCCACAAGCCCCTAAAAAACATCCTTAAGATAAGTTGGAAGAGAAATCTACCACTAGTACAAGAAAATAAATAATGAAGATTCACACCCACTATCATACCATATTAAATTTTACAGTAGATTTTATAAATGAATAGAATCAAACATTACCTAGTAATGCTTAAAAAGGTACATACATAGAATATGAAAGAAACACAATATATGATAGGGTGTCCATAGAAATAAAAATATTTTCACTCAAAAAGAATCAAAATTACACTTAAATTGACGATAAAATGACTGATGAGGAGATATATCTACAAAATATCATCACTCAAAGAGAATCAAAATTATACTCAAATTGATGGTAAGATGATTGATGATGAGAGGTATCTATACCAATTATATATATATATATATATATATATATATTTTTTTTTTTTTTCACAATGTACCTTTGTATAGCTTTCCATTGCATGATGTAGTAAATAGAAATTTTACAACACATTTAAAAAAACAATTATGGGTATCATGTCAATCATAAATAAGGAATTCCCATTATGTATAGGATTCTTAATATAAATGAAAAATCTACATCCTTATTGTATTTTTGAAACACTTGATAAAACTATTTAGGAAATAATCTATAGTTATTAATACTGTAATTATGTTTAATTGGATCAAAAATCTCCAAACCAACTATAATAATATACTTTACCATTGAATATATTTCTATTTCCTATACCATAATCCTAGGATTATTGTACTACATGTTCTTACAATCCATTCCTCTTTGTTATATTTGTGTATCTCAATGTGTAAAACAAAATATAGAGTTAAGGATCCATTTGATAATTACAACCTTAAGAGAAAATACTATATTGTGATAGTATCTAATGATCGTTTAGAAATAATCAAATTTCTAACTCTAATTTTTGTAAAAGTATACTTATATTTTCTTATTAATATTAGACTTATAGATTGGTTAGATCAATGAATACTACATAGTTAAGCCACTAAAACAAGGTTATAATATATCTTGAAAGTGTTCCTCTAGTGAAGAGTCATATACCTATACTAATATATCTCAAACTCATGAATAATACAATATTATAGAATGATAATAGAATATGATAATAGTTTTCCATTTTGTAAATGCATTCTTAGAAATTATTTGCTTGCTTCACCTAAATGGATGGTAGTCCTTTGAACTAACTATTTTAAAATAATATCAAATTATGATTTTCCAATAGAGAAACTTAAAGCATTAATTTTAATAACTATGCAAGCGAGGATGTATGATAAATGTTAGTAGTTGCTTTCTCATTAAGCCATTATAGGAAATATTAAAATATATATATGCTATGCTAGGAAATGTATTATTTTGAGGTAAAATCATGATGGTATGTAGTTGATTTCAAGACCAACTATAGTGCGATCCTCCTATGATTTAATAACTACAATCTATAAGATATGAAATTTAATAAATTACAACCTATGTTGAATATATATTATATCTTAGTAGTAATAAAACCTCTATTAGACAAGGAAATTATATAGTAGGTAGTTTATCTAATCAATATGTTGATCATTGTATTAATGAAATTCAAATTATAAAAGGTAACTAGCTAAGTGAATTTTTATCTCTTAATAAAATTGATATGAAGGATATGATTATGGAAACATAATTTCAAGATGATGATGATAAAAAATAAAAGAGAATATCTTTGATGAAAGGAAAATCTAGATATGATTTAGTTGGCCTAACAACAAATGTAATATTTTATTATTTTGATTGAAGTGTCCCCCAATCAAAGCCATATATAACTTATTAAAAAATATTTTAGATTATATGGAAAAGGTTACCTTGAACTTGATATTACAATGGAAGAATGTAGTACATATCAATACAAAATGGGAAACAACCAACTCAATATTATACAAACACTCTATTCAACTTCAAAATTTATTTTGCAATAATGAAGACAAATTCACATAAAGATCAATGATGGTGATGTAGACACACTAAAACCAAAGTAATATAGCTTGGACTATAGAAAAAATATATGCAAAATAAATTAGGTATGTGAACCTCAACCTTTGTGATTAAAGGATACACCCACTTTTAAATATATCTCCCCTCTCATGTGTTCATTATTTTTGTGTTAGAATTAAAATCCTTGGTCAAAATATACTTGTCATAAAAATTTAGAATATAAAGAAATTTCAAATATACTACCATTAGGTAATGAAAATTATTTTGACAAAGTCCTATAAAGATGTGGGTTCAAATGGTCATTATAATTTTAAATTTTACAATGGGTTTTACTATAACCATTTGGGATTGCATTCCAACTAAGGTTACCAAGTGATGAACTATAAGATCACTATTTGATTGTGCATTATATACATAGACACACACATATGGAGAGAAAGAAAATACAATAATATATCATCATTCTTGATAAAATTATATTATATTTTGTATATGGGCTTTAGTATGTATATATAAAGAGAACTTGTATTTACTACTCTTATAAAACTTGGTAGTATAGGTATCTAATGTTTTATGTTTATCTTTATCTAGTTGTATACATTTAACCATAACTTTAGACCCTTCCATGGTTATACTTAAAATATATTAAGTACATGTAGATAAGGATAAAATAATAGTAAAATATATATAACAAGACACAAATTCAATGGATTACCTATTACTTTGTTGTGTCTTATTTAACAAGAACCCTAGATTTATGTGTTTATCAAAAGTTCATTTGCTCTAAATATGAATATTAAATCCTCAACTAAAAATTAAAATATACTAGTTAATACCTAGATGAGTTTAATTTGCTCTTATTTATAGTGGATAAAAATTAAGAATGTTAATTTGATTATAAATAATAACACTTTAATAATACAAATATTCTCATAATAGAGGAATTATGAGTAAGAAAAGAAGTTACACCCTCAACAAAGGTGAAGGTATAAAAAAAAACTACATCATATAAGTATCAATCATTTCATATGGAAGCTTTATGGTTAGGTCTCTATATCACTAATAAAATTAATCATAAACCCATCTAAAATTAAAAATGATTTCTTTTATTTCTACAAGACTTTCATTTCATTTATGGGTATTGGAAGATCTTATAAAATATTTGTGCAACACATTACATAATATCATATATTTTTATTGAATAAATACATACCAATCAAAATCATACGTATTCAAGATCATGGTGAGTTATAAATTTTTACCTTAATATAAATACTAGTTTACACCAATCTATCACAATGGTCTAAACATGTTTTATTGCATTAATTAATCTATCATATGTAGGTATTTATCAAGCCTTTTATATATACTAAGCTTGAATAGAGGTACTAATGGTGGGTGATGAATTGCTTTTCACTAGAATTTTCATATATACTAAGCTTCAATTATAATTATTATTGTAGGTAGTAACAATAATATATTTTGATGACAAGAGGTCAATATAGATTTCTTTTTGGAATTCTTTCTTCACATGACTTAAAAGGAGGCTCCCATCACACACTAATATGTAGTGCAAAAAATCTAATGGGAATTTAGAACTCAACTAGTTTAGACTCCACCATGAATTCTCAAAGAATTAAAATTTGTTGTAGTGTTAGCAAGGTTTTAGATTCCCTAAACTTGGTGGTGGTCAAAACGAACCAAATGCATTATGGTGATTAGCTTATTATTCACTAGGTTCCTTTTGATTTATTTAATCATATGTTTATATCTCATAAATTATATCACTCCTACCCACCATATATAGGCTTGGGTAGGCATCAAGCTTTATAAATAGTGGGGGTTTTTATACTATGTTGCTTATAAGGATTGTTTTATTTTATTATTATGAAAGAGAATAACAATATTTATAATCAATAATGATAGGATACTAAAGTATCATAATTGGATTTCCTTCTATGTGGGCATTTATCCTATTTTTGATAGAGGGATTATTAGATTTATTACAACCCGTACCACAACAACAACCATTAAAGGAGAATAAAAATAGTTCTATTATCTTTCCATTTTGACATAATTCAAGATTATCATTTCCTAACGAACTATAGTCAAACAAACATCCCTCTCCTTATCCTTCCTCTACCATGTTACATTAATGTTTGATAAATAGATCATTTTTTTTTATCAATCTTACGAAGATGTGTGGATTCTATATCTATTTTTATGTATTTTGTTCTCTATTTATATGTGTTTTTGCTATGTGGAAGGTAATTTACCTTTTTATAAAGTATTTTCATTTACCTATGAATAATTACATCCTATAGATTTTAAAGTATTTTCATTTAACTACATCTTTGATCAACAATAAAATATGGATTCATCAATAGATTTTATCTATTTTTTTTAATTTCCTCAATAGTTTTTATTTTGTTTGTTAATTTCCTCATTGGATAGTAACTTGAAATGGTTTTTAGATTAGTTTTCATATATTAATTAAATTTATTTTTCTTTGCATGCATTTCATATCCATGTTTAATACTTAAGTTATATATAAATTGTTTAAAATTTATGTTATCTTTATCAAGTAAATCTTGAATAATAATATATTTTGAGAATTCATTATTACTAAAATTTTTATAATAAAAAATAATAAATCAGTTAAAAAAAGTTAGCTTACTAAAGATAAAGATATGAATATCAGAATGAAAGTTTGAAAGTTAAATCTTCACAACACTAATCAAATAAACTCATCTAAAATTCATTTGCTTTCGTTTATTTCTAAAAGACTTTAGTTCCATTTATGAATATTTAAAATCCTCTATAATACTTCTCGAACACATTACATGACATGTTATAATTTTTATTGAAGAAACACATACTACACCATTTCAACGTAATGGTGATTACAAATTTTTACTTTACACCCACATTTAGAGAAAAACAAAAAAAAGTGTTTGGGTAAATTCTAAGGGAATCCTACTCAATAAAAATAAATAAAATTCTAAGGGAATCCAAACAAACTTTGAAACGAGCACCAAACAACGAATTACACACATACTAATTTGCGTATTTCAAATAGCACACCACAAGCTTATTCGAATTGTCGTTGAAGATTTTAGAATGATAGATCACTCCTCTTGATTGGTCTTGCAGAGAGAGGACTGACCAACTCGCAAGAGAGTTTCAACACCTCGGACAGATCCACAGGATTCTCAGGCGACTCCACCCAACTATAGTGATAAAGGAGGCGAGCCAGCCACAGGTGAACCGTTGCCAGTCCCAGGGCTCTGCCGGGACAAACACGACGGCCAGCACCGAAGGGAGCCAACCTTAAATCGTTTCCTCTTATGTCCACCTCTTCGCCCCCTTCGCTCACAATAAAGCGCTCGGGAACAAAGTCATTTGGTCGATCCCAGATGCTTTCATCATGGGTAATAGCCCACATATTCACCATCGCTGTTGTACCACGAGGAATGAAGTAGCCGGAAAGATGAGTATCGTTTCGGGACCGCCTTGCCCACGACAGAAGTGGCCCCGGTGGATGTAGGCGTAGAGTTTCCTTCACAACTGCCTGCAGGTACGGGAGTCTGGGTATATCTGAGTCTGTCGGGTGGCGGGATTTCCCAACAACTGAGTCCAGCTCGGCCTGCAGTTTCAATTGAATCTCTGGATGTAAAACTAGTTCCGCAAGAACCCATTCAGTGAGAATGGCTGTGGTGTCAGAGCCTCTGAAGATCATTTCCTGCATCAACAACATGCACGAATTTACTCTGTAGAACATATATTGTTTTAGTAAAAAGAGAAAATATTATCACTCATGCCAGAATCTATAAGCTAAACACAGTTCACATATGTTAAGCCATAATCTTGCGTTGAAAATCATATCGACTTATGAGATTAAAACAGTAACTGACTAGGGGCAAAATATAAGATTAAATTGGAAAGCAATCACAAATATGTGTCTCCATGGCTACGTAGACCACTTTAAACGCTCAAGAATTGTAATAATCCAGGTGTTACGCTACAAAAAAAACTTACCCATAAAATGGCTACCATGTCATCGTCAGATAATCTCTCCTTATCTTGAAGTGAAATCAAGATGTCCACAAAATCGGATGAATTTGAGGCGGCGGAAGGAGAGCTCCGCTCTTCACGATGATCTTCAATGACGCGCTGTACGTATGTTTTCACTTGGGAAACGAGCTTACGACAACGCTCATGAACGCTCCTCGGGTTCCAACTCAGGTACGGGAAATAATCTGCTACGTTGAACGCTCCCAGCAAGTCGAAGCCTTCCATCACCATCTGTCGAAGCTCCATCGCCTCCTCTTCTTTGCTTACAAAATCATAACGTCGCCCGAACACCATCATCGTAATATTATTAACGGCGGCTCTCTGCAGAAACGGGCGGACCTCCACTACTTGCGAATGGCAGTTCCATATGTCCATCAACATTTGTGTGGTTTCTTTCTGTCGCAACTCGTGAGGAACAATTCTGTTGGGCGAGAACAAGTGAGTAGCCGCAATCCTTCGGAGATTACGCCAGTACTCTCCATATGGAGCGAAGCCGATGGCTCGACCGAACAACAACAATTTGGCCGATTCCTTGAGAGGCCGGTCTGCGAAATCGCAGCTCGACAGGAGATCGCGAGCAACGTCTGGTTTGGACGTAATAACGACAGGGGTGCTCCCTAGATTGAAGGCCATGAGTGTCGTTGCCCTATGCCGGGCAGCAAGGGTGGACAGATTTCTATGAGCTAAGCCCCCCATCTCTAAGAGGCTTCCTATAATGGGCAACCCCGTCGGCCCGGGAATTTTACTTGTGGGCTTTTTCTTCTTCTTCACTGCAACTAAAATCACAACCCAAAATCCCACACAGACGAATCCGGCCACTAAAAACAGCTTTTCGGACAAATCTGAAGCATTTTGAATGGCAGGTAGTCTTCCTTGGGCGAGGAGAAGAATTAGCGAGCTGTCGACATGATGAGATTCCCCCATCTCTAAGAAACTTAATCTTCAACTCAATAGGGAGAGAGACTTGTATTCTGCCAGGAAACTAAATTCATACGCTGTTTATAGGCGAAATCTTCACTGCCCTAATCAGGGCCTGGGACGGCGGCGATGTGACGTTTCCATTCAAAGTGGTGGTGAAGTGGTGGTGCTCATATTTTTGCTTATAATAAAATTTTAACCCGTTCTACACGCTTTGTATTTCCACGTTAAACAGATAAACTTCTCTCTTTAGTCAAACTCCCCTCATTCGTCTGTCACTTCCTGTCACCGAATTACGAAAGAAAAAGACATTTACAAGAAAGCAAGGGAAGTTGTCCGGAAAGAAGGTTTGGAGGAACCGTAATATATCACATTGTAAACGTTTCACTTTAAAAGATGTAAATTATTTTTTTTTTAAAGAGAGTGGCTGTCTCTTTTCTCGTTTTAGGAAGTCGGAGGGTAATTGAGTTTAGAGAATATTGAGAAATGAAACCAGACGGAAATCCACTATATAATGGAATCAGGACAACGTGGATAAAACCCGACGGCCTTACTATGAGGCCCAATATTGGGCCAAAATGTATAATATCTTAAGGCTCTTTAAATAAATCCACACTTCTATGTTTAAGTAGTCCCTGAACCGGATTTGTCGTCGGGCAAAGTTTCTGTTAGATGAACTCAACCACACGTCCTGGTCACGTCGTGCTTTGTAATTATACGACAATATATTAGTGCATGATGATCATGATTTCATGATTAATTCCAGGTTTGACAATGTCAGATAAGGAAGGCATTCACTAAATACAAGGTGAGATGTAAAGTTGATCTTGACCTAGGCTTATTGTGGGACATTCATGACGGAGAAACGCATTGAATTTGAGTTGGTCAAGTCAATTTTATTATTCAGAGATATTGGGGACATACACCATCAATCAATTTTCTTAATACTAGGTTTTTTTATATAAGAAGTAGTTGGCAATGTTCTGAGTTACTTATGTTATTATAGGGCTTCAATTCTTAAATCATAAGATTTTCTGGTATCACGAACGCGAATTTTGATCTCTACTTTCATAAATTACAATAATTTTTAATTACATTTATTTTATATATTTATTATAATAAAAATATTAAAAATTGTTGTCATTAATTATTTTTATCTATTTTTTCAATTTGGTTAGTACGAAAAATCTCTGTTATCAAAGTACAAGGTTGAGTAGGCTCCCCCAACCATGATCCCTCCTAAAAACACTTATAAGACTTAGCAGGCTTTCCTCAACTATGACCCCCATAAAAAGCCGATAAGCATACCCACCCCTCACAATCAAAACCCAAACCAAACTATTACACTGTCCCATAGAAAAACCTTATCTATAATTTTATTTAATTTTAAATATTTTTATAGATGATTAAAGGGCATCAAATTCTTTGTAGAATTTTTGTTTTGGTTTTATTTTTCTAATATTTTTAAAAATTAATTATATAAGTTTTATTAATATTATATTATCAACTTGTTATTATGATATTTGTTATAATAGTATTATGATATCTAGCATCACTTTTGGTTGCTTGGGATATAAGTTTTGAGGGGCCTTCAACTTGATGATATTAATATATACTTATAATTTTAATTAATTAATTAATTATTTTAAATAAAAAAATTACTTTTAATCATTTAAAATAATGCTATTTAATTAAATTTTTGAATTTAATTTTATCTATTTTTAATTGTTTTACTCTTACTTATAAGATTGAATTTTGTATTATGTAACATTTTTTATTTTCAACCAATTGTTCTAAATTATATGAATTTCAGTTTTTATTATTTAAAATTTAATTAAAATAATTATTAAAAAAAATTAAATTAGTTATATAAAATTAAAATAAATTTCATTAAGAGATAAAATCTCACTTAGCTAGTTAGATTTTTGGGTAAAAGTTGGACACTGGTCCTTTGAGGTTTCAACTAATTTGATAAGCAGGACCACGAGCCTTCCGTTAGATGGTGCTTATCATAGTAAAGATAAACATTCAATGCTAAAGGATATTAGTTTCTTTTTGAATATCGATGAAATTCTTCCAAGAATGTAGTATGGATTTGGTGCTAAGGCATTATCTCCTCCATAGTATAGGCTGGCCAAAGTAATTATGGGCTATTTTTCTTTGGACTCAATGTATGACGTGATCTGCAGTTTCCATGCGATGTTCCTTAATCACTTCGAAGGTAGCTATGGATGAACATCCCCATGTTATTATTTCAATGTATGAAGAAATCGATGTTGGACGTACAAGGTGGAAGAGGTCAAGTTCCTTTGCACAAAGGTCTACCATTTTTGGTCTTTGATCAATTTGCTTATGAGCATGGCTTGGTTTTTGAGGAAATCTTGAAGTCAAGGTCTACTATTTTTGGTCTTTGATCAATTTGCTTATGAGCATGGCTTGGTTGTTGAGGAAATCTTGAAGTCAATTATTGAGCAATCTATTTTGGAGCCCTGTTTGCCTAAGGAGGATTGGTAGAAATGAAAGTGAGGGCCTATACACATTTTCCCTGGGTTCTAGAGTTGATAAAATTTCCAACAAAGGTTTGAGTAATGAGTTTCTAGAGCTCTCCTCCAAAGTGCTAAATACCATGTCTGATATGGATGGGGAATTAGCTTGGAGTAAGGTGAAAGGAAGCCACACAAGGAAATCTAAGTGGGTGCTAGGCAAGAAGAGGATTGAGGATGAATCTTCTCCTCTCTTCCTTCTGATTCGGATCTCTTACCCATAATACTTCCAGAAGGACAAATTAGTAAAATTAGTTTATACCCTAGAAGAGGCCAGTGAGCGAAATAATTGAGCGAAATAATTTAGTGAACGATAATCTAAAATTGATGGAGATCAAACAATGTGTAATGTGGGGCTTGCTGAAGATAGCGATTGACTACTCATAGGAGGTGTCTAGGCTAGTGGGAGATGTGGTCCAGGAAATTGATTTGTTGAAATAAAACTCCCTCGATTCTATTCGTTATCCTGCTTAGTTCCTCATTTATCTTTGCTTGAATGCTTTTCTGTGTTTTTGGTTGTTTTTGTTTTTGTCTTTGGACCCTCTCCATTGTTGGGGGTGGCCTTTAGTTGGTTTGGTCCTGCTTCTATTGTTGCTCTAATTTTAATGGAGGTTTTGTAAAAGATCGTGGGATCCCTTTCAAAACCTTATTTTCCTCTAATAATAAAAAAAAATTAAAATAAACCTTGCATATATTACATGTAATATAAACCTAACCTAATATTATTACAATAACTTTATATATATATAGCAAGATTTAAATTTAAATCTTTTACAAACATTTCATATAATTTATCAACAGCTTAAAAAAAAAATTAAAATTAAGTAGTTAATATATTATTTAATAGTGTATATAAAAATGAGTATCAAAGTTAAAAACATGTTCTTCGATTTAATAAAATCTAAAGATTTAAAAATTTGGACATTAAAAAAGATATGGGTCATCCGCCAATAATTATTTAATGGTTGGCAGCTGAATGGTGAAGAACATAACAATATTCTTTATGGTCGTCCAATATCCCTCTGATCTCCAATTTCATACATTTAAAAAACTGCATACATATAATAAAAATAAACACTTAAAAATAAATAGAAGATGGTGCACAACGAACGGTACGTTTCAACTTTAGCATCCAAACTTAAATTGGACAACCAACCCATATTCATTGAACATGGTCAGAGACAATCATATTCACACGTTGGTTCAATGTATCTAGACATTCTAGATTAACGTCAAATTTTAATGGTACAGTTTAACAAGTGTATTGAACTTATTTAATTAATATTTATTATTCAAAAACAATTATTTTAAAATATCAACTTAATCTTTGTTAATTCGTAAAATGTGTGGTTATTTGCTTATTAAATATAATTGTCTAAAATATAAAAGGGAGCATAATCTTATCGCTTGGAGAAGTCGTTGTCACATACGATGCTTCAGGATTTCCTACTGTTGGCTGGAGAAATCATTCATACTGGTAGGATTGGTCTCTGCGTTCTGTTCCGCAATTTGTTAGTGCACTGAAGAACAAGTGTAAAATCCCCTAGCCGACTGGGTTGCCCATCATAGGAATCCTCTTAGAGATGGGGGACTAAGCTTATTGGAGATTCCCCATCCTTGCTGCCCGCCACAGGGTAATATCTCTCATGGCCTCCAATTTAGAAAGCACCCGTGGTTATTACCAGCAAGCTCTGTACAGAGAATAGTAGAGCAATCTACGAAGGATTGCGGCGACTCATCTGTTGTCACCCAGTGGAATCCTCTATCACTAGGCTTTCCGACACAAAGAAATATTGCGGACCACCCAAGTGAAAGAATCGCGCAGCGGTGGCTCAAGATTAAAATAATTTCGCATTTCGGAAGGTTTGAGATTGAAGTCGTGTGAAAACAATTTTCAGAGACTCTTAAAATAATTTTGGGCAACAATGTAGTTTCGGAAGAACTTAAGGCGAAGATGGATTTTTGGAGGAGTGATGATTTTTCCGAGCACACAATAATTTAATCAGGCGAAAGCTACAAGTATACTTAAATAAATATATTTTCTATTAATTAAAATAAAATTGACTGCGGCTGCAGTATTACAAAGCAAAACAAAATTTTATAGCAACTCTTCTTTCAACCGAAGTTTTATAAACATCTGCAAACGATGTTAGGTTTAACTTAAACATGGAGATTCTGAATGTTGTGGCTTGAGCTCTTTGATCGGCTCTTCCACACTGTTCTGCTCTGTTTTCACTGTTGTTTCTTATTCTTCTCCTCTACTCTTCTTCGTTCTATCTGCTTTGCACTGAAATACAACACCGCCTTATATAGCCAACCAAAGAGAGGGATAAGCGTTATCTTCTCACACTTTCTGATCGTTGAACAATGATAAAGCTTATCGCTGAAATGCTAGAGTTTCCGTCGAAACAATAATAACTGTGCACACTCGAATTTATAGTGATCGGATTTTCAACGCTAAGATTTGTCAAAGATCTTTATGGCGTGTGAAATGAAGTTTAATTTATAACATCCTCCTTTAAATGAGGTTTCACAAAGACTTTGACGCCAAGCATTTCCTTTAGCCTGTTGGCGTCCTCCTTCAAATATTTTGTGAAAATGTCTGCTACTTGGTCTTTGGACCTACAAAACAATAACTCAATTTCGTTAAATTTCACCAGCTCTCTGATGAAATGGTAGTGGATATTTATATTCTTTGTCCTACCATGAAACAATGGATCCTTTGACAGTGGTATGTTGGACTTATTATCACAAAAGATGGTTGTTGCCCCTTCCTGGTGATGATTCAGCTCACCCAAGATTCTTCGCAACCATATGACTTGACATGTGGCTAAAGTGGTGGCAACATATTTAGCCTCAGTAGTGGACAACGTAACTATCAGTTGCTTCTTTTATGACCAAGATACTGCACCCAATCCAAGATGGAATGCATAACCGAAAGTGCTCTTCCTATCATCTATTGTGTAGCCAACCAATTTAAGATGATATTTTCTGGCATAGAATATTCCATGATTCCTGGTCCCATTAACATACCGTAGTATTTTTTTCCCTTCTTGCAAGTGAGTTTTCTTTGGTGCTTCTATAAATCTACTAATCAAACTCACTACAAGCATTAAATCCATTCTGGTTGCAATCAGGTACATCAAACTTCCAACAAGTCATTTGTAGAATGTTGGATTAACATTATTACTGCAATCATTTTTGCTCAACTTCATATCTATTGCAATTGGTGTAATCGTAGGTTTGCTATCCTCCATATTAAACCTCTTTAGGACATCTTTTGCATACTTACCCTAAGAAATGAAGATGTCATCCGTAGATTGGTCAACTTCAATGCCAAGAAATTATTTCATTAGGCCCAAGTTTGTCATCTTGAACTCCTTCATGGCACTTCTACACTGTTCAAACAACATATTGTTGTTTCTAGTATATATCAGATCATTTACATACAAGCAAACGATGATCATCTCCCCTTTTGCACTTGTCTTCATGTACAAAGTATGCTCATATGGGCATTTGATAAACCCATTCTCTTGAAAATAAGCATCAATTTGGATATACCATGCCCTAGGTGCTTGCGTCAACCAATATAGGGTCTTCTTCAATTTCAAGATCTTGCCTTTTTGACCTTCCAACTCATAGTTGGGTGGCTAGTCTATGTAGACCTCCTCTTCCAACACTTCATTGAGGAAGGCAAACATGACATCTATATGGTAAACAATCAAGCCTTTCTGGGCTGCCAATGCCAGGATCATTCTGACTGTGTCAAGTCTTGGTACAGGTGCATACACATCATGATAGTCAATCCCTGACTTTTGTGTGTAACCTTTTGCCACCAATCTAGCCTTATACCTATAAACCTCACCTTGGGCATTAAACTTGGTTTTATATATCCACTTGACTCCAATGGTCTTCTTCCCTACTAGAAGATCCATTAATTTCCAAGTTTGGTTCTTCTCTATGGCCTCTATCTCATCATTCATAGCTTGCACTTATTTCCTATTCTGAATTGCTTCTTCAAATGAAATCTAATCAAACTCAAAAAATAAAGAAAAATTAGAATGTTCTTCATCAATTTCATTCTTGATTACCTCATAAATATCTTACAAGATCCTTGTCTTTGTTGGTGTCTTCAAGTTGGAGATCCTTGTTGTAAGGGGAGGTGACCATGATGATGAGGTAGTGTTGCTTCTATCTCCAATATTGTTGCTTGAAGCTATAGGTGGATGCACTTTATCTTCTTCCAAGTCCTCAGACTCAATAATTGCTACTTTTGACTAACCAGTCTAGGATTTATAGTTCCATGCTTCACCTTCCATGAACTTCATATCTCTGTTGATGATCAACTTTTTCATCATAGGATTGTACAACCTGGAAGCCTTTAACTCTTCACTATAGCCAATGAAGATGCATTTCTCCACCTTGGTGTCCAACTTCTTTCTTTTCTCATCTAGAACATGTGCATATGCTATGCACCCAAATTATCTTAAGTGAGCAACACTAGGCTTCTAGTTGCTCTAAGATTCCTGAGGAATCGTATCCTTCACACTCTTTATGGGGCATCTATTCAGTAGATAAACTGCATAAACTATAGGTTCTACCCAAAACTCATGTAGCAAACCTTTTACCTTCAACATGCTTCATTCCATCTCCATTATGGTTTTGTTCTTCCTCTCTACAAAACCATTATGTTGTGGTTTGTATATGGTAGTGAACTACCTTTAAATTCTATTTTCTTTGCAAAATTTTTGGAATTCATTGGATATGTACTCACCTCCTTCATTTGTCCTAAGAGTCTTCATGTAATAGTCACTATGTTTTTCAACCAGAGCCCTGAAATCATTGAATTTGTTGAAAGCTTTTGATTTTTGTTTGATGGGATATACCCATGTCCTTCGATTGAAATCATCAATGAAAGTTAGGAAAAAATTGTTACTGATAAATGTGTTGGTTTGCATTGGACCATAGATATCAAAATGCACCAACTCCAGTGGTTGTGAAGCTCTCCATTACTATCTTGTAGGGAACACATCCTTGTGTTACTTACTGACCAAACATCCTTGGAAAACCTAATTTGGTTGCTCTATAAGTGGTAAACCCTTCACCATCTATTTCTTGTGCACCAAGTTTAGGCCACTAAAGCTTAGGTAATCGAATCTGAGATGCCACAACCATGTAGCATATTTCACAACTACACTAAATTATAGTAGCAATTCATTTTGAATTTGTAAGGGGAACATTTTATTCTTTGTCATGGACACAGTTGCTATGAGCCCATTCTCCTTGTCCTCCATGATACATGATGCATTCTTAAATTGCAAAGTGTACCCCTTTTGCACAAGTTGTCCAACACTTAGAAAATTGTGTTTCAACCTAGGCACATAATACATATCAGTGATTTGCTTTCTTTCACCTTGCTTGGTGAGGATAATAATTTTCTCTTTACCCATGCTAGGTACCTTGTTGTTGTTCTCCATATTCACTTTAGATTGGATGGATTCATCCAATTGTGGGAACATCTCTTTGTTCCTAGACATGTGGTTGTTGCAACCACTATCAAGATACCAGGTATTCTTTTGGCTCTCCTCCTCAGTACTACAAGTGAACAATAGATTCCCACAAACATCTCTACACTCTACATTTTTAGATTTATTTGTGTAGTGGTTGCTTATTATCCTTGGCCATCTTCTTTCTACACTCATAGCTATAATGACCAAATTTCTTGCAATAATAACATTGGATCTTCGATTTATCATACCTCTAATTAGATCCTCCTTGTTGATTTTTTTCATTACCTCTTCCTCTTGCTTGATGGAAGTTGCATATTTTCTCTCCTTAATTGGAGTTTGACCTTCCTCCTCGCTTGTTACCTCTTCCAAAATTGCCTCTACTATTCTATTCTCTTCCTCCTTGAGAACTAGAGGCACCTTGGTGGGATTCTTCTCTGCTACTATCTTAGAATGAGACCTGCATCTTAAATGCTTGCTCCAACAAGGACTAAAATGACCAACTCAATCTCTGCTCTTGTGTTTGTAGAGAACCCATGAGCTCATTTATAGAGAGGGTTGTCAAATCCCTTGATTTTTCAATTACAATCACCACTCGATCGAATATTGTTGGTAATATCCTAAGTATCTACTCCATAATTCTCTGGTTCTCCACATTCTTGCCATTCATCCTCATCTAGTTGATGATACCCATTTTTCGGGTAAAGAAGTCGCTTGTGGAATTTGATTCACTCATCTAGATATTCTTGAACTCTCTTATCAGCATTTGCAACCACACCAATTTCACTTTTTTGAGCCTTGGAAGGAGCTAGAAAGAATTTTCCATGTTGCCTTCGATGTTGTTGCTATTGCAATTCATAAAAATATTATCTTCTCAATCGCTTGCATTATGTAAAATAATGACTTCTGGTCCATCTTCTGATTCTCCTTCAGCAAATATGACTCTGCTTGGGAGTGACCGCTCACAGCTACTACATCTACTAGTTCTATATAACCATTCTAGACCATATCCCATAGCTCTTGAGACCCAAATAAGATCTTCACCTGGATGCTTCAGTAATTGTAGTTGTTGCTATTGAAACGTGGGATCTACAACTGTAATATGTTACCACTAGAAGTCATTGCTTCTTATCTTCCACGAGTTAGATGCTAGTTCTGATACCAATTTGAAAGAATCATGCAGCGGTGGCTCAAGATTAAAATAATTTCATGCCAAAAATGATTTCAGGAGGTATGAGATTAAAGTTGGGGCGAAAACAATTTTCTAAGATTTTTAAAATGATTTTAAACGACAATGCAGTTTTGGAAGAACTAATGCCGAAAATGGATTTTTAGAGGAGCAAGAGGCAAAAATCCCTTTTTGGAAGAACTTAGGGTAAAGATGGATTTTCGGAGGAGTGAGAATTCTTCTGAGCACACAATAATTTAATCATGCGAAAGCTACAAGTATGCTCAAGTAAATATATTTTCTATTAATTAAAACAAACTTGAGTATTACAAAGCAAAACAAAATATTACACCAACGCCTCTTCCAACCGAAGCTTTACAAACATCTGCAAATGATGTTGGAGGTTTAACTTAAGCATGGATATTTTGAATATTGTGGCTTCAGCTCCTTGGTCGGCTCTTCCACATTGTTCTGCTCTTCTTTCACTGTTGTTTCTTGCTCTTTTCCTCTGCTCTCCTCTGTTCTCTCTATTTTGCATTGAAAGACAACACCGCCTTATATAGTTTAGCGAAGGTGTTATCTTCTAACATCTTGCGATCGCGGAACAACTGATAAAACTTATCATCGAACATGTTAGGGTTTCCACTGAAATAGTAATAACTGCGTACACTCGAATTTGGGGCAATCGGATTTTCGACGATAAGATCTATTAGAGACGTGTGAAATCAAGTTCAATTTCTAACACCAAGCACAAGTTGTAGAGATTTGGCCTGGTAGCTGCAAGAAATGGTGAAAGATGGCTTTCGGCTGCGGGATGCCTTCAACTTTACAGACTATTTTCCGGATCTTAAAAACCTAAGTCGCCACCGCGTTCACGAGCGTTGTCGTAAACCGGTCTCAAAATTCAAAACATACGTTCACGACACCATTGATGATCATTGTCAAAGACAACTCCGCTGCATGGAATACAATTCTTCAGAATTTGTGGATGTGTTGATTTCTCTTCGAGAGAAAGAGAGATTAATAGATGATAACATGGTTACCGTTTTATGGTTATTGTTGTCTTTAGTCAAACAATTCCATTAAGACTACTATTCAGTCGTTTAGAGAGACTTGAACTCTGCTATATAAAGCAGGTCAAACATAGGAATAGTTCTCTTCAAGCAAATATTGTCTCTTGGGAATACTTCTATTCATATATCTTTAGAGTTCTAGTGCGAAGGAATTGCAAATTTTTGTTTGAACTATTAATTTTTCCAAAATTTTCTTACAGCTTGTTTTGGAAACGATATTCAGCGGCTCGGACATGACAACCGTACTAACCGAATATGCTCTGCCAGAATTTGATTATGCATCCTCGCATATCAATTCGTTCCCTCATTGGATTTTCCAGTATAAGTGTGTTTTTAAATGTGATTATTTCAATCTTGGCACTTTACCACCCTTCTGGGATATAATGATGCAGAAACCGAGAATATTTTTAAAAATAGTTATTCTCGAGAGGTCTGGATTGGTGAGTTGGGCACTCTCCACAATGCTTAATCTGATCTCAGATTCTATGACATTATTAAAAAAAAAACAAAATTAAATAAATAATAATTATTCTTAATTCCATCTTATATCCGTGTTCGGTCACGATATGACACAAAATAAAAATAAAAAATAAAGACCAATTTCTACTCCAAAAAGACACGAGGATAGAGTGTTGTAAATCTTGATTTTTTAAAAGATATCTACTAACCTCTGTTTCGAAGGTGTAATGATAGATAGACACTTGCAACTAATCAAATAAATAACTTTTTATTTTATTTTATAAATATATAAATAAATATATATATATATATAAACTTTTTCATTACTTTATATAAATACAATCAACAAATAAATATAATCATTTTATTTCATACAGTTACAAGATTAAAACGAACTTTTAAAATTAAACTTATGCGAGTGTTATTATATAAAAATAAGTTAATTACTTAACACATATATTATATATAAATATTTTGGTAAGATTTTAATTCACTATATTATATATAATTGAATTCACTATATATAATATTATTTTATTATATTTTACAAATAAATTAGAGTAATAATTATTAAATCTTCTCTACATAAATAATATTTTTTTATCAAATATAATTTTGTTGAACAAAATTGATAAATCTATTAAAAAACATTAATAATTATATAATTTTTATTTTATTTTATGTATTTATCAAATTAAAATTATATTTTTATTTAATTAATTAAAAAAATTAATTAATTATTTAAAAAATATATGGTTATTTTATAAAAAGTATATTAATAATATAAGATTTATTTATTATATATGAATAATTTGGTATGACTTTAATTGATATATTAAGCTAATATTTTTACCATTTGAGTTCATTATTTTAAAATAGTCTTTAAATATATATATATATTTTATATATATGATTTTGTTGAAAAAAAATAAAGAAATATTAAATGATGATTTCAAATTACAAAAAAAAACATTACACTATAAAATATAGTTTATATTTTATAGATTATTTACATGAACAAGATACCTTATGTTTTCAATAATGAAAGATCAAATAATATTACTTAAGACTTACATCTAATAATCATGTCATAAAAATTGAAAGAATTTCCATCACTTTAAGCAAATTCTATTATGAATACCCTATTTGGTACATAAAATTTAGTAGATTTATCTCACTTGCTCTAACTATTTTTCTAGTAATGTGATAATTTTGTAAGCTTTTAAATATTGATATATTTTAGATTTTAACCTTTAATAATAATAAGTTGCCCCATAAGGAGAATGTATGAAACCATGAAGTTAAAATTGGAAAATAAAACCATGACAATAAAAAAAAAAATTTTAGACTTCAATGTAGTGGAGAATATACAACTTATTAAATTTAGAATCCTTTATGAGCAAGATATAAATAAAGAATTTGTAAAAGGTAGGGTAGTAAGAAAAATGAATTTTAGAATTCAATGTAGTTGATAATATATAAATTATTAAATTTAGAATTATTTATGAATAGGATAAAAATAAAGCATTTGTAAAAGGTAAGGTAGGTCTAGATAAGTTAGGTGTATAAGGCTTTTTCAATAAAATTATACTTTCACCTCTTAAATTCCTCATATTCAAGAAAACATATATTAAAACATAGAATCTTATTTTAAACATTATAGAATTAGTCATTCATTTATTTTAAGAATACAATTAGAAGTAGCATCTATAATTCTATCATATTTTATTAATTGTAAGAGTCAATACAAAGCAACAATGCTTTTACATACTATATTGTAGTTAAAATCTATTTAATAATAAAATCATTTTTAAGAGCTAAAGTAATATTTCTTGTTATCATAATTTTTGATAATAAATAAATAGTCACCCATAATAGGAAATGATCTCTACATCCTTATACATGAACTCATTGGGTATCTTCTTCCAATGCGTTATCCCCATGGTAATTATGCACAATCTTTAAAGATCATAATATGAAGTCTTATTACATAATTATTATAACTTATATAAGACAAAATAAAAATATATAGAACTTAATATCTAAAGCCTTCTTATGTGGGATCATAAAAATGGATTCCTGTGTGTTAGGTATGCCATATTTAGATTATACCACTTGCTATCAATATTGATGATATAAATATTGTTTTTAGGACTAATTGTAGAAACCTATCCATCTTCTTCCCTAACATAATTTACTAGATTTGTGTTGTATGAGGTATATTTATCCTCTATTTTCAACATAAACCTATTGAAATCAAGATACTCTATATTGAGTCTTGGTATTCATATAATCCAAACACATTGGTGATATCATTTATTTATTTTTTTATTGGTAAAATATTTTATTATAAGTGGGTTTTGAAAGGGGCTCCAAAGCCTTTTTATATCAGGTCAGCAGACCAAACATAATGTCAAAGGATAGGTAAATTAAAAAAACATAATACAAATCCTGCCCAAAGCAGGAAATTTAAAAAATCTTGTCCATGCAAAAAAATTTAAACCAAGAAATTTTAAAAATCCCACCCAAAGTAGGAAATTTAAAAAATCCTGCCCAAAGCAAAATTTTGAAAAATCTCACCCAGGTAGGAAAATACAATTTTAAAATCCTACTCAACGGGAAAACTTGAAACCAGAGTCCTACCAAGGAGAAACCGGAAGACAAAGTTTCTAGGAAATAAAATCCACCCTAAGAAGGTATATGAACCATAGAAACCCACCAGTTAAACTAGGATGAGCCATCCCTCCCAAGAAGAGCTGAGACTAACACTAGCACATAGGAAAACTGGAATCCCACCCGAGAAATTAGAAACTACTATAGGAGAGTGGGAACAGCTCAAAGCTGAAGATCGAAGCTAGGATCCCGCTTAGGGTCAGATCGAGAAGAATGTCGACGAAGCAACATCCCACATATAGCTTACAAAAAAGAACTAATCTAAGAATCTCCACAAGCCTCAAGATCCTCTTTCATGTGAGATTGGAGAAGACAAAAAATACTAGAATGTTGCTAAAAATACCAAAAAATGGGAACAACTAGAACATGAAAAATGACATCAGGATCCCACCCAAGGATGACCTAGGAAGGTAGTACAAGAAGCTTCATCATGCATAGAGCCTAGAAAATGGATCCACAATTTTGGATATCTCCACAAGCCATGAAATCCCCTTGCATGAATTAGGAGTAATAGGTACTAGACAAATAAAACTAGGATCCACCTTCTCAGGAACAACCTGAGAAGGTAGTCCAGGAAGCACACAAAGCCTAGAAAATGGATCAACTAGGGTTATGCATAAGGGGTCAGCCCCAAAATGTATTTTTAAAAATTTAGTGAATTAGTTTCAAAATCCAGGAAAATGGTGTCCAAAAGCATATAGAAGGTTCACTATTATTAGGAATACTATTAGAAATTTATACTTAAAATGGTCTAATTATTATACAATTGGGGTGAATCGACCCCTTTTGGCTAATGGGCCCTGGTTAAGGGTCCCAAATATTAGCCAATTCTAAATTTTGAAAATCCTAATTTTAGCCAATTTGGAAATAAATAGTCACTATGCATAACCCTAGGATCAACAATTCTAGGGATCTCCACAGGACACAAAATCCCCTTGCATGTGAGGTTGAGCTACAATAAAACCAAATGAATATCCTCCAACCCGAAGCCACAACACTTTATAGACAAGTAAAATAGGGATCTGACACCAAGTAGAAAACCTATGAAAAACCTGGGAAGGATCTGAGAGCAACCAATAAATGATCCTAAAAGCTTAGTAGGATACCCAAGGGAGAACCAAGGAATACCCCAAATCATAGGTACATGCAGTAAACCCTCATATAGGCTGGACAAGGAGCATACAATTAGGTCAGGGACTTTACACCCTAAGGAGATCATTTGCAATGGTAGAAATCCTAGAGAGAAGGGCCTCAAATATACCAAGATACTAGGGCAAAACCAAGGAAAGGGAGGTAGAGAGGTAGAGTGGGACATCCTACCCTGCATACTTTTGCTATATCCTTAAAACCATTATGTTATCAAAAATTGTTCCATGTATCCCTTGGGGGCTAGGACTTTTTGTTTCATGGGGCCTTTCACATCCTGGTATACCCCTCAAGCTAGTCGAAGGGATTTTTTATATCCGACACAAGCTGCCAGAATTGAACCCTAGACCTCCTTTTGAGGATTGAGGGAACTTACCAATATAGTACGTGGTGGTGATATTATATTTAAAATTGACTAGTTAAAAATGTTATGGATATTATAAAATAGAAAATTATGTTCTAATTTATAACAATGGTGTATACGCATCCATGAAAACACATGATAACCTAAGATGCATATGGATAAAATTGATACCATGTTATTATTTATCATTCCAAGAACATAAACTTTACCAAAATCTCATGCACTATATTTGAAAACCACTAAGTTTTGAAGTAAAGGGTTCTTGAATTACTATATAGCTAAGTAAGATAAAGAGTATGAATAAGGATGGAAGAATTAATATGGATTATGGTTTTAAGCAATGTGTTTAACTAAGCATTATAGAGCATGAATTCAAACCATAATAAATAAGACAACAATACCTCCAACCTAAATTTTCAATGATCCCACAATTAGATTTTTTCCCTACTTTATTTAGCTTAAATATAGAAAATATATCTTCTAGCACTATAGATATTGCCTAATTACATCTAATGTATAGTCCTTCTATCTCTTTAGACATTAATGATTGTAACTATTATGCTCAATTATAAATTCAAATTAATCTAATTATGAAATTTAATTAGCATGAAATAAATTGTAATGGAAATGAAAACATTCACAAGAAAAATGAAGAAAATTCAACCATAGATGTGTGATTCCCTCTAGCATAAAATTTTATAATCCAATTTACATGATATAATAAAGGTTATGTAGCAATTATATAATTCTATAAAATGATTATTATAATAACACTAAATAGAAGGTAACTTTAATATTTGATAAAAACATCTTGAAATGACAAATATGTAAGAAGTTATATTAGAAGATAAATCAGAAAACAAGTTATTCATGTTAAAATATAAAAATTAACTTTTTTATATGGAAAAAATAATTGAACATAAAAAATTAAGAAATACATAAACCAACAATGTCTAAGATAAAAGATAAAAAATTAAGTGAATCTTGTGTGGTTATTTGAAATCATTGTTGAACAACTAATGATTAATAATCTTGAAGATCAAAAGGAATATCTATAAATATCCCCCATTATAACCATGAACCCCCATGCTATCACTTTGATTCTCTTTCATTGATATACTTCCACCTCATTTCCATGTGTACAAATAATCTATAATTAATATGATTTTAGTTTGAATGAATTCAAATATTAGGTTTCAACTATAAAATGACAACAATTTAATTTGATGATATATATATATATAATTTTTATTAAAAATAATATTCAACTTGATCCACACTTAAATAATTATAACATATACTTTTATATTAATCTAAATATCTAGTTAATGCAGTACCTTCCTCTTTTTATGTAAAGGGAAATATATAACTAGGTGCATTGAGATATAGAACTAATTTTAAATTTTTAAAATAAATTATTTTATTTAAATATAATAGAATGTATTATATTATAAACAAGTTAATAAGTGGGGTTTTTAATTTATTATCAAATAACTTTATGTATAATACTTTGGAAAGGGTTGAACAAGTGAATCTTTATCTAACACAGAGATCCATATCTTTTATTTCATGTAAGGACACCTAGCTTGGTACTTAATTTGCTTGGTACTTAATTTAGCCTATGAAAGTAAATATAGTGATTTTTCTTACTTAATTAGATTTCAATGAATTGTATTATGAAAGATAATAAATAATTTTTATAAATTATAATTAATTGATTTATATATAATATTTTAAAAATTATTGGATAAGTGATTTTTTTATACTATATAAAATATATATATATATATATATATATATATATATGTATATATATTGTTGTATATAGAATTAAAACAAGTATCCATAGAATTAATCATAACCATACTATCATAATACCTGAATAAACTACCATTACTATATAAATTGCAAAGTGGGAAGGAATAGGGTTTTTTTCCTAAAAAAATATCTCATCTCTTAGGAGCCATCTCAGCAAAAACGCTTGGGTAGCATCTATTCCTAGTCACAATACTTACCATCCAGACGTACCCTTGTAAAGGGGGTGCCATCTTGACCTTATTCATTTGTTTACTAGGAGCTTCTTATACCTCATGAGTAGGTAATGGGTCTTTGAAAATATCCATCTAATAATTATTTGGGGCAAGAGGATTATCCAGTTGGATCTTGTTCCTCTCGATCATATCCTGCACTATGTTTTTGAAACCATAGCACATAGGCAATTCATGGTCGTTATGTCGATGATATTTATAAAATTGATCATTTTGATGTCCCATAGGCTTTTGTTTACCTGTATTCAGGTCTATAGGCTTTATTTCTAGTGAGGTAGCTCATAGATGATTGAATATGGAGTCCATTGACTCGGCAAAGGGCATAAACTATCACCTAGGGCAACATTGTAGATTTTGGTCTTGATTCACTTTAGTGTTATTATTATAACTCGTAGGAGGAGGTTGGGCCTGATAATTTACCTTTTGAGGAGGCATCATTTGTCCAGACCCTAGGACATTGATGGCCACTTGATTGACCACTTCCAACTTTGATGATGTTGGATTGATATTTGGATTTTTAGTCCACTTCTTCTTCCAAGGTTTAACTATCTCTCCCTCTTGGATTTTTATCTCTTATATGGTTCTAGCTTGAAAAATATATAAATAGATTCTTTAAGATTTTTTGCTTTTAAAATAAAATATGCTAATATCATAGTATTTTCTTTGCCTAAAAAGTTGGCATCTATTAGATAACTAAATTTAATTACAAATTTAGAAGATGGGGTTGTCTTAAGCACATCAAGGTACGATGGAGCTAATGTTCATTTCTTGGAGGTTTCAAAAATCAATTTGGAAGACCCATTTTGGAAAAGTAAGTTGAGCGATCAGGGTTTTTTTAACTCCTAGGACCTAGGAAAGGTTAGAGATGGGTTGATTGGATTTAAGACATCCTTACCCTCTCTCCTATGTCAAGGTGGTGGTTGGCCAGAGTTATAAGGATGATTATAGCCCTTGTGAGGTTGTGCTTAGGTCCTTTGAAATCCATATTCCTAATAGTATGGTGAATTCTCTGCTAGAGAAAGGTTCATTTTACCTCATTGGTAAGTTTTCGAGGGAAAGGCCAAACCTTGATGTGCTTAAAATATGGGTGTTAGCAAGATGGAAACCATGCAATTTTTTGGACCTTGCTTATCTTCCCCATAAACTTTTCCTAATCAGACTCTCTTGTGAAGTTGACTCAACCAATATTTTGGAAGGTGGCCCCTGGTTCTTTGTAAAGCGTGGCCTCTTCCTAAGAAGGTGGTACTTAAACTTTAACTCGATGATGTAGCGGGTAAATTTGATTCCTATTTAGGTGTTTTTTCCTGAATTCCCCACCTTTCTTTGGTATGAAGACTTGTTTAAGGTTGTGGAAAAATTGATTGGAGACTTTGTGTCCTTCGACTCATTGTCTCTCTCATATGACAAGTGATAGTTTGTTAGAATGTGTATTTTGGTTGATATAAAAAAACTCTCGAACTTGGTAGAGCTAGTCTCTCATCTTGATTGTTGGTCTTGATCGATCGTCTATGAAAATAAGTTGATACCTTGCAGTGTGTGGGTTGGTGGAATCATAAAAATTCCTACCCTTATAATAGCTCTCAGAATCCTTCTAATCAGTAGTACAAGCACCCAATATATCATGATGATCTTTCAAAAGTTAGATCTATGTTTAAGAAGCAAAAGTTATGGCATAAGAAACCTCAAGGTTTCCTTAAGGATAAAGGATTGGGTTCCCCTAATAATTCAAAGAGTACAATAATGAGGATGTCTGAGGTCTCTCTTGAGTCTGCTAATTATAGCAAAGCTAAATCTCCTAGGTAGGAACCCCATAGCAATTTTAAGGTTGTTCTTTGATCGGAGCCATTGGAGAAGGAGGTTACCATTTCGCTTAGGAATTTTTTTGACTACCTTGAGACAGATGCATCTGATGCAATTTATTTGGGTAAGAACTTGGATTTATCTACTCTGAAGTCCAATAAATATTTGCCTTCTCCCAAGGATCTCATCACATCTCCATCTAGTGCATTAGGAAGCCATGTGGCTTCTCCTAAAATTGTTTTGGAAAAAGGTTTTCTTGGCCTACAATCTAGGAGCAAACATAGAAAGGGTATTGACATTGGAATAGCAAAAAAACAAGCAGACCTTCGAGCAAAGCTAGTAGAAATAAATTAGTGGAAGATGCAATCATAATTGGTGGACAGGCCTACCTAGTTGTGGGGGAGAAAAATGGTGATAGGCAACTAAATATATGTAGTAGCATATCCCCTCAAGTTGGTGTGGCAGGCAAGAAACTCTCCTTCTAACTTTTCCCATGAGGATTTTCTCATGGAACGTAAGAAGGCTTAATAGATCCTTGAAGAAAATGTTATTAGCTTATCTAAGAAGGGAGAGAGGGCCTGATTTTTTATGTATTCAAGAATAAAATTTGCAAGATTCATCTTGGGAGGTAGTTCATAATATTGTATGGAAGAAATCTGAGTTCATGGTCAATGAGGCGCTAGGCTCATAAAGGGGATTGCTTTTCCATTAGGACTGCTCAAAGTATGATGGTCATATCATCTCATCCTCTAACAAGGTGATTAATATTTTGTTTTGGTGTAAATATGGTTGTAGAAGGTGGGTGATGTCAAACATTTATGCCCCAAACTTTTATTCTAATAGACATAATTTTTGGCAGCTATTACTTGATATGAGAGATACCTTTCAAGAAGAATCTTGGGTTGTTTTTGGAGATTTCAATTCGCCTTTGTATCCATCAAATAAGAGAGGTGTAAAAGGAGTGGACATAAGTATTATAAACAATTTTGCTGATTTTTTCAACTCAATAGGCCTTCAGGACTTGGATTTGAAAAGATCAAAATTTACCTAGAGCAATTGAGGGCCAGGTGCTAATCTTATCTTGAGTTGATTGGATTTTTTTTTGTTTCTAATTCCACTGTTAGCATTTTTAGAGATGCTTCATTGTCTTCTCTTCCCAGAATGGTTAAATTGACCAATAAATTGAGGAATTTAAGAGTCAAACTTAAATTATAGAATAAGTTTACCTTCAATAATATCTTCAAACAAAAAGAGAGACTAATGGAGCAAATTAACCATATTGAATTAGAAATAGATTCTAGGGATTACTTTGATGAGTTTCTCAAAGAGGAGAGGTCCTTGCTTTCTGCTCTTCATAATAACCAGGCAAAGGAAAAGCTTCATTGGAAGTAAAGGTCCAAGGAATTATAGTTAAAATAGGGTGACCAAAATTCATGGTACTTCCATGCCTCTACCCTATGTAGGAGAGGGTAGAATAGAATTAGAGAGATCAAATTGGGTGATGGGAGTGTCTCATCTGAATTATAAAAATTAGGGAAGATGTTGTGGACTTATTCTCAACCCTGTTGTGCTATATTTTAGGTCATGATTATGTTGTAAATAATTTTATGTCAGAATCCATTCCAAGATTGGTTTTAGATGATATGAATGCTGGGATTTTGTCTCATTTCTCAGATGATGAAATATTTAAAGAATTAAATTCTATGAGCTCTCTCAAAGTACCAAGCTCGGATGCATTTCCTCTAGCTTTATTTTAGAGGTTCTAGAATATTTGTGGTAATGATATCTGCTCGGTGATTAGAGAATATTAGCATTCCTTGGTGATCCCTAAGGTTGTTAAAACCCTATTGGACCTTGTTTCTATGAAATATTCGATGTCATATTTCAATGATTTCAAGCCAAGTAGCTTGTGTAATTCGGGTTACAATATTTTATCCAAAGTCATGGTTAATAGATTGAAGTTGTTGTTCCCAATTCTGATTAATAATTCTCAAAGTGCATTCATTCATGGAATATAGATCTTGGATGATGCAATTATTATTCATGATCTTTTGCACTCTGTTAAGAAAAGTGGCATAGCGGATTTTTTATTAAAATTGGATATTATCAAATATTATGATAGGGTTTCATGGCCCTTTTTGCTCAATTTTTTGAAATTATTTTGGCTTTGATGACTCCTAGATTGGATTGGTTGAGGCTTGCATCTCCATGACCTAGTTGTCACTCCTTATTAATGGATCTTCGGATAGGTTTTCAAGTCTAATCGTGTTATTCGGAAAGGATATCCATCATATTATTTATTGTTCATTTTGATGGTAGAAGCTCTTGGGAGATTGATCTCTCATAGGAGTAGTGAGTTTGGACTTTGTTTAGCTTTTCCTTGCCCTCCAATTTCCCTTCAAATTTTTTGATGATACTCTTATTTCTTGTGTTGCTTCAATGATCCATGCTAGGGACATCATGTTTCTCTTAGACTGCTATGAGAAGGCAATTAGGTAGCAACTTAGATTTGAGAAAAGTAATATATTTTTTTTTAATACCTCGAAGGCTCGGTAGAGAAAGATTAGTAATATTTTGAATTGCAGGATAGTAACTCTATAGGCTACCTATTTGGATCTCCCTCTTTTTTTTGATCGTATGAAGGAATCACTTTGGATTTCAGTGGTTGAAAGAGTCCAAAGAAAATTGGCCTATTGGCAAGGGACCCTCCTTAGTCAAACAAATAAATTTGTATTGTTCCAAAGTAATCTGCAAAGCATCCTGATTTCTTTTTTCAACCTTTTCCATCTCCCTAGAAAGGTGGTAGTAAAGCTTGACAATATATGCAAAGTTTTCTTTATGGGCTGGTCTAGAGATGAAAGGGAAATTTCATCTTATATCTTGGGAACGAGTGTGCAAAAGAAATGAGGGTGGTTTGAACTTGAAGAATATTGCTATGATGAATAAGGCATTGGTAGCTAATATTGGCTAGAAGTTGGATTCTAACACCAATTTCCTGTGGTGAAGTATTTTAAAGGTCAAATATAATTTTATTTCTTTTTATTGGAATTTCTCCCAAGTGGGGGTTAGTGTTTTGGAATAGTTGATTAAGTCCCATTATTTTCTTAATTATAATTGTTTATGGATCATTGGTGACGTTAAGACAATGAATTTTTTGGAAGACCAATGGATCAGGAATCGACTACTTAAGATCAATAGTTTGGGGTTTTAATTTAGCATTATTGAATTGTTGGCCTTTAAAAGGTGGCAATTTTTTTGGTAGTTTGTAATGGTAGAAAATATTGGTCGAATCCCCTCTTAAGATTAAGGAATGATTTGGTCATACATCTATGGAGATATCTATTAGAGGATTTGATGTTGATTATGGTGCATCAAGAAGATGTATATGCCCGACTGGTTTGGGGTGGGGACAACAAGGGTTCCTACATAGTCAAGTCAGCATATGAGCTATTGTATTTTGATCTGGTTGATCATTTCCTAATTAATTTAATTTAGCTTAAGAATTTAATGTCGAATATCAACATGTTTTATTGGTTGGCAGTGCAGAACAAATTTCTTACATTGAAAAATCTCCTTAAAAGAGGTTTAATCTTGGTCAACAAATGTTTTTATGTAATAAGAATTGGGAATCAGCTTCTCATTTATTACTCAGATACCAAGGCTTTTAAGAGGTGCTCTCATTTATTCTTTCATGGTTGGGTGTTGCAAGGGTACTACCAAATTCAATTTTTGATTTTTTTTCTCAATGGAGATCTTTGTTTGCCTCCTCAAGGCTTAAATGTTTCTAGTAGTTCCTTATTCCTCATGTGCTTTGGGATTTTTGAAAGGAACTTAATGCTATATTGTTCAAATACATGGAGAGTAATCTAGATAATATCATAATTTTGAAATGAACTTAATGCTATATTGTTCAAATACATGGAGAGTAATCTAGATAATATCAGTGTTAGAATTCTTTGCAAGATAGTGGAGAATATTTCATTAGCATTCAAATATTTGAACTCTCCCCAAGATTTCTACTCGATCAAAGATAGGATCAAGGAATGGTTAGGTTTTTTATTGTTGCCTTGGTCTCAACCTACCCCTAACTTGAGAAGGTATGCTCGTTGGTCCCTATCGCTTGCAGACTAGTTTAAATTAAACTTTAATGGAGCTTCTAAATGGAATCCTGGTCTTGTTGGGGTAGGAGGAGTGATAAAATATAATAATGGTGATATTATTATGACCTTTGCAAACTATATCAGTACTCAATATTCTATTTTTGCAAAGGCATAGGATGCCTTTGTTGGTGTGATGCATCTAAAAAATCTTGGCATCCGTAATGCAATAATCAAAGGTGAATCTTTGTTAATTATTAATATGCTTAAAAGGGTTTATCAACCTAGTTGGAAGGTGTCTAATATTATTTATGAAATTATTTGGAGCTCTCATTCCTTTGATAATGTAGCATTTGAGCACGTTCTCAAAGAGGGCAATGCGATGGTTGATTTATTGGTGAATCTAGGTGTTTCATCCCATGAATTTTTGATTTGGTACGAGTATTTTTCCATGGATATCATTAGTCGTGTCAGAGATGAAGTTCCTTAAATGTTTTCAAAGGTTTATTCATGGGATATGTTCGTGATGAACCATTTTTTGCCTCTATAAATATTTGGTACTATGTTGTAGGTACATGGAATTTATGGTTTCATTTATGTGTTATTGGATTTGCTCTAATTTTTTGTACCTTCACCCTCACATTGGGTGTGTTGATTTTCTTATGGCATGTGCCTTTGGAGATGTTGGTAATAATTGTTGTACCCTCACCCTCATATTCAGTATGTAGTTCTCCTCACATCATGTGCCTTGTGGAGTTATTGGTAATTTTTAAATTTTGAATCCTTGCCCTTGAAGCAATGTGATGGACATGGGACTTATCCCTTGGTGCTTCGGATTAGAACTTCTTTGGTTCAATAGACCTATATTTCACACCAATGTTTAGTTGGAAGGTGATAGACCTAACCAAGAGTCTATGTCAACATAAAACAACTATGGAGTTTTGACTAAGTTCAATAGTGAGGATATGCTACTCAATCAACATATTTTATGAATCTTTTCATTAAATATTAAGGGTCTAAAAAAGTCCAAAAGGAAGTATATCATATGGAAGACATGATAGATCTCTGCATGACATCCAACTACTTATGCATGTAATAATAAGCCATAAATCTAGCTCTGCATCACATCCAACAACTATACTTTGATAATTACTAGCCAACAAATAAAATTAGATTCAAATATTTCTTCAATTTTATTCTTTGTCTCTCATGTATAATCATTATAAACCCTAAATATATAATATTATTGTAGAAATGATGATTTGATAATTTTCTCTAGTTTTTTCATTTTTAGTTGCTTGATTCTTGATCTCTACAAAAAAAGAGATTCAACATGTATAATAATGTTAGACTATAGCCTATGAATCTGAGTTTCCTTTGTAAGACACTCCTAAATAATTAAGCAACACATCCAACAAATCCAAATATGTATAAATGATAAAGCATACTTTTAAAGAAAGATATAATCATAACATACCAACTCCAACCACCAAATAACAGTCCTTCAATAGATCCTTCTATCAAGAAAAAAAAACTAATAACAAAAATTATTAAATGGAGACAAGAACCTGAATTAGAATATTTATGAGAAGTCATAGACTCTTTATATTTCTTATGAATATTCCTCCACCCCTCCATGAGGACAACATCTTAAAATGATTGAGACCTCTCTACTATTTCCTCGGTTTCAAATTTAATTAGGTCATAGTAGAGGAAACATCCTACTCAATCCATCATGCACCAACCTTATCAACCATAAAATTAGGTACCAAAATTTCACTATATTAACATAAATGAGTAAAGAATGACTTAGAATTAAGGGCATTATCCTCACACATTGAACAATAGAAATTAAAGGGTTAATACTATTCACCAAAAAAATTAGACTACTTTCTATAGAAAACTATCCACTCTATCTAGGAATATAAGGATTTGGAATCACATTTGGTGTGTTTAGATACCCATCTTCAAGATGCTCAATTGTATGACAGTGAAAGTAAGCACTTTGCATATTTAGGTGTAAAACCTTTTGCTCATATTTAAAACTAGGAGCAATAATTTTAGTCTCTTATGAAATATTTTTATCAAGATCCATTTCAACATGTATATGGATGAACCCTAAAACCCAAAAAAGGATCTCACTTATTTATCTTCCAAATAATTTGTCTAAGAGTACCAGTAATTTACTTTATATAAAGTCAAAAGAAAATATTTAAAAGGATAAATTTGTTACTCAATAAAAGCTTTATTTGTGATAAACCTTTAAGATGAAAATAAAATGACTAATCCTATAAAAACTAGAGTTGGCTAAAAATCATCTAACTCTCAAACTAAAGGACTGCTTGTACTACCTTTTTTGAGAAAATTTGATACACCCTATAACTCTTTTTTATACTATATATTTGTTGCAATAACCACCTCCTAGTGTCCTAGCTAATCTTACCTATTGTAGAACTCATGATTTATTAGTATCACCCTCAAAATAAATAAAATTATTGTATGATTTTGAGAATCACATATTTTAGAAACTTAGTTAAACAAGTAGCCTTTGTATCAACACCACTTTGCCATATCGTGTTGATGTTTGATAAATAGAAAAACATTAATTATCAAACTTCTAAAGGTATCTAGATTATATGTCTATTTATGCATGTTCATAATTACATCTTATAGGATTAGCCACCTACATAACCATCAAATTTAGTTGTAAATGTATAAATACCTAAATATAAAATATTTGTGCCATATATATAAGAAAGATCATTAATATGGCATTTCAAAAATTATATAGATTTATGTTGAAAATAATGGATTCTTTGCATGGCAACATTCTAAAGCATCCTAGGGTTTTGGAAAGGTGATTGATAGCTATATTTTTCCTAAACAACTACAAATTTGATTTACAGGAAAAATATAGATTCATGAACAATTTTTTATTTTATTTGTTGAATTCTTCATTGAGTGGAATATTGTCATGGTTTTAAACTTGGTTTTGATATTTGGTTTAACGTTATTTACCTTTAATTCAATTTCATGACCATGGTTGATACTCATACCATATATTGATTGTTTCCAATTTTCATTGATTAAGCATTCATTGAGTTAATATTTAATACAAATATATTTTACATACTAAATGCAATTAAGAAGGCCATACATAAAATTTTGAATGTACAAAACTTATCCCCATAAAACCGAATCTACTTGAAGAGATTTAGCTTATAAGTAATTTTTGATTTACATTGAAATGAGCAATTGGATATTTTTAATGCAATGCAATCCATTGGCTTTGTTTATCCAAAACATCTATCAACTCTCTATTTAATTATTACTCTTTCCAATTAAGTTGCAAAAGTTGTAATGAAGTCTAACATTTTGAAAATATGTCTTATTATGTTTTTGTTCAATTTGAAATTGAATGAAGTGAAATTGACTATGAGCATATTTAATGTTGAATGGCAAGTCTAATATTCTAACTAAAGGATGATACTAGCTACAACCCTTTTCTTCTTCTTAAAAAATAACTCTAGTGAATCATCCAATTATATGAGTTAAAATATTAATCAAAGTTGATGCTTCTCTTTTTACAAGTGGTTGTTTTTGTAGCATAGTTTTATGATAGAATTTCATTCCACTTTAATATCTACTTTTTCTTAATTATTATAGTGCATACTTATCTTATTAATTCTATATTAATCTAGTTGTAGGACTTCACTCAACTGATTTATAAGTTCTACCACTTATCAAACTTTTTATTAATAAAATAATATACTGCAAATCCTTAAAATTATTTATAAATAAAAATCTTTAATCTTACTTATCTCAATTCCTTACATATGTAAAAGTAATTGACCCTCTCACTTGTATATTCCTAAACCATTCATAATGAAATTCCGGTTCCGCTGAACTTCATATCTTTCTACATGCTTGGATCAAACAACACAAAAATACATGAACTTCCGCAGAAGTCCAAGCACCAAGTGGAAATATCATTGGAAAAGGATTGTAATAATCTTAAGACGAATGCTTCGCCACAATTACTATTATTTATTATTTTTGGGTATATTTTAAAGGAACCCATACAAACTGTGCAACGACCGTTTATTGGCTTTTACATCAAACGCCGATAACATTTTCCATTACACATACTAATTTGCGTATTTCAAACATCACACCACAAGCTTATTCGAATTGTCGTTGAAGATTGAAGAATGGTAGATCAGTCCTCTTGATTGGTCGTGCACAGAGAGGAGTGACCATCTGGCAAGAAAGTTTCAACACCTCAGACAGATCCACGGGATTCTCAGGCGACTCCACCCAACTGAAGTGATAAATGAGGCGAGCCAGCCACAGGTGCACCGTTGCTAGTCCCAGAGCTCTGCCGGGACAAACACGACGGCCAGTACCGAAGGGAGCCAACCTTAAATCGTTTCCTCTCACGTCCACCTCTTCAGCCCCTTCGTTCAAAATAAAGCGCTCGGGAACACAGTCATTTGGTCGTGACCAGAGGCTTTCATCATGGGTGATCGCCCACATATTCACCATCGCCGTTGTACCACGAGGAATGAAGTAGCCGGAAAGATGAGTATCGTTTCGGGACAGCCTTGCCCACGACAGAAGTGGCCCCTGTGGATGTAGGCGTAGAGTTTCCTTCACAACTGCCTGCAGGTATGGGAGTCTGGGTATATCTGAGTGTGTCGGGTGGCGAGATTTCCCAACGACTGAGTCCATTTCGGCATGCAGTTTCAATTGAATCTCTGGATGTAAAACTAGTTCCGCCAAAACCCATTCAGTGTGAATAGCCGTGGTGTCAGAGCATATGAAGACCATTTCCTGCAGAAACCTACACGCATTTACTTTGTAGAACATATATTTTTTTAGTAAAAAGAACGAATAATATCACTCATGCCAGAATGTACAAGTTAAGAACAGTTCACATATGTTATGCCATAGTCTGACGTTAAAAATTATATCAACTTATAAGACTCAAACAATAAATGAGTAAGGGGCAAAATATAAGATTAAAAGGAAAGCAATAACAAATTTCAAGTCTCTTCATGGCTACGCAGCCCACTATAAACGCTCAAGAATTATAATAATCCAGATGTTACGATATAAGAAACTTACCCATAAAATGGCGACCATGTCATCGTCAGATAATCTCTCTTTTTCTTGAAGTGAAATCAAGATGTCCACAAAATCGGATGAATTGGAGGCGGCGGAAGGGGAGCTCCGCCCTTCACGGTGATCTTCAATTATGTGCTGGACATATGCTTTCACTTGGGAAACGAGCTTACGACAACGTTCACGAAAACTCTTCGCGTTCCAACTCAGGTACGGGAAGTAATCTGCAACGTTGAACGCCCTCAGGAGGTTGAAGCCTTCCATCACCATCTGTCGAAGCTGCATAGCCTCGTCTTTTCTTCCAAAATCATAACGTCGCCCGAACACCGTCATCATAATATTATTAAGGGCGGCTCTCTGCAGAAACGGTCGGACCTCCACAACTTGCGAATGGGAGTTCCATATGTCCACCACCATTTGTGTGGTTTCTTTCTGTCGGAACTCCCCGTGGGCAACACTTCTGTTGGGCGAGAACAAGTGAGTCCCCGCAATCCTTCCGAGATTACGCCAGTACTCTCCATATGGAGCGAAGCCGATGGCTCGACCGAACAACAGCAATTTGGCTGACTCCTTGAGAGGTCTGTCAGAGAAATCGGAGCTCGAGAGGAGATGGCGAGCAACATCTGGTTTGGACGTAATAACGACAGAGGTGCTCCCTAGATTGAAGGCCATGAGTGTCGTAGCCCTATGGCGCGCAGCAAGGGTCGAGAGATTTCTATGAGCTAAGCCCCTCCATCTCTAAGAGGCTTCTTATAATGGGAAACCTCATCGGCCCGGGAATTTTACTTTTGGGCTTCTTCTTCTTCAGTGCAACTAAATCACAACACAAAATCCCACAAACACCAATCCGGCCAATAAAAACAGCTTTCTTGACAAAGCTGAAGCATTTTGAAAGGCAGGTAGTCCTCTTTTGGCGAGGAGAATAATCAGCGCGTTCTCGACGTGATGAGATTCCCGCATCTCTAACCAGACAGTCAGAAATGCGTAAGACTTGTTTTCTGCCATAAACCTTAAATTCGTACGCTATTTAAAGGCGAAATCTTCTCTGCACTAATAAGGGCGTGAGACTGCGGCGATGTCACGTTTCCACTCAAAAACGTAGTGCTGGTAATTTTGCTCATAATTAGATTTTAACCCATTCTACGCGCTCTGTTTTTCAACGTTAAACAATCGAACTTCTCTTTAGTTAAGGTTTTCTATTATAAAAGAAAAAATATATATTTAGAGGCATTACGGGAAATTGTCGACCAGTAAGGATTGGAGGAACCGTAATATATGACATTGTAAAAGTTTCCCTTATGATGCAGTCAAACTCCTTAGGACGACCGTCCTTGTAAGATGCTGTAAATTGTTCGATTGTCAAATTGTACGACCCAAATTTCACCATGTACAATTAGTTTGATTGTACATTCAATTTTTTTGTACGACAGATTATAACATTTTTCACTTGTATAATTTTACCTTTGTTGAACGTTCTATTCATTCTACGGCACATTAGATTGAAGGCAAGGTAATCGTTCAATATTTGAATGTACATTGAACGGGTTGATACGAACCAGTATTCTGCATTCAATTGAACGCTATGTCACTTCCTCTAGACTTTGAACGGTCGGTGGCTTGGAATTCTTTATTCGCGAAATGTACGATCAATTTTTTTTTGTAGGACAGCTTATAACATTGTACGATTTTCCCTTTGTACTATGTTTAATTGAACGTACTATCCATTGCACGGCACATTCAATATATATATTTTAATTTATAAAGAAATCTATTACTGTTACAGTTATTTTTACCACAAACAAGGTTTAAATCTTAAGGTTCATTCCGTATAACCTTTATACTATTTCGTTGATTTATAGCCTGACGTGAACGGGAACATTGTGGTAGGTTGGCTTATCCCAATGTTTAAACTTAAGTCTTTTCTTGGTAAGTTCCCGACCACACTACACTTACCAATCCACTTAAAAGGTTTGTTCATATACGGGTTGATAGGAACCAGTCTTCTCCATTCAATTGAATGCTATGCCACTTCCTCACGAATTTGAACGGCCCTCGGGTTAGATTTCTTTATTCGCGAAATGCATTGTTCAATTGAACGACTTCCATATACTTCCACCCTTCGGGAATATGACGGTCTTTACTCGAACAACTCTTCACTGAACAACCCAGCTATGAATCACCCTTCCAAACAGCAGTGTTTTCCGAAGTTCAACTTTGTTATCTTCGAACCTCTGACTCGTATGACTCATCGTTATAGCTCAGAATTCTATGGTACTCTTCTGTGCCAACAATTTCTTCTTACTCGACGGTAAAATGGTTAAATTCCCTTCGCTCAAGCTTCTTTTCCTGCGCATCCTGAATATAGATAAGAAACAACAATACAATTGCACAAATGGAATACAAAGCATCAACAATTGAATTCACGGAGCAATAACAGAAATTTATTTCAGAATAGCTTATTGGAATACAATTGACAACCAGAAATTTATTTCAGAATAGCTTGTTGGAATACGATTGACAATCGGAGCTCAGTTTATCCTTTAGCCGTCCGGACGTCTACTTCTCCGGTTTCCTTCTTTCTTTGGCTCCTCTAAAGCCTATCAGGCTTTTCCCATTGGCCTATCAAACTTCTCTTCTCTACCTTTTCTTTCCTTTCCTTCTTCCTCTCGGGTTCCTATCAATCGCTCGACCTCCCTTTCTATCTTTTATTCTCTTTTCTGCCTTCATGGTCTCTCCTCATGGCATTTACTCTTCCTTCCTTCCTTTCTTTCTTTCTTCCTCCTCCCTCTCTCTTCTTTCCTATTCTGGTTCGTCTCCTTCACATCATTCACATCATTCCGTTTTTTTTCTTGGCTGCCCAGTCGTCATCTTCCTCCGACTTCTTCTATCCGCTCTCTCTTAATTTATTTTCGCTCTTTCTTAATTTAACTCTTCCTTTCTTTCTTTCTTCCTCTCCCTCTCTCTTATTTCTTATTCTGGTTAGTCTCCTTCACATCATTCCCTTTTTCTTCTTGGCGGCCCAGTCGTCATCTTCCTCCAACTTCTTCTATGCGCTCTCTCTTAATTTATTTTCTGCGTCCCTATGTCCGTTCTATTTCTCGGACTCTTTCCCTCCCTTCCTCTTTAACTCCTCCGACGTTCATCCCCTGCCAATCTATTTTCAGCTAATTAAGTTTCCTTCTTTAACTCCTCGGACGTTCATCCCCTGCCAATCGTTTTCAGCTAATAAAGTTTCCTTTTATACACCTGGGAAGAGTTATACGGGCGACGGTTACCTCGCTCATAACCGTCCCGATGCTCATCACTTCAACGGTTACCTTACCGTTCGGAATCTAACACTTTTGAATGCTACCTCGCTAAAGCCTACGTCCGCTTTCCTCTAAACTCTTTAACTCTTATCTCCTCTGACTCATCCCTGCCAATCTCTTTCCGTCCGTCTATCCCGATTCGCTGCCAATCTCTTTCCATCCGTCCATGTTTCCTTTTGTATACAACTGGGGAGCAGTAAGACAGGTTACCTCGCTTGTAACCATTCGGATTCTCTGGATGAATTTTTTTAATGTATAAATAAGGAAATCGCGCTTGTAACCGTCGTGGATATTTTTTTTATAAATAGGTAACGGTATGAATGTTTTTTCATACATAGAGAAATCCGGCTTGTAACCGTCCGACTGTTCTTGCATGATTTTTTTTTAATTGCATAGAAAAATGGGTAATACCGTTGCAGGCTTATAATGCCATGAATGTTTTTTTTTTATGTATTGTTTTTTATTTATACATTGGAAATCGGGCTTGTGACAGTCATAGGATAAAAGAAGCTAACAAGAATGGAGGGAAACGGTAAAGCAAAGTTAACAAAACATTGATATATATATATATATATATATATATATATATATATATATATATATATATATATATATATATATATATATTAATTAAATATTGTTTTTATAAACTTTAAGTTCGTTTGATAAAATAAAGTTAAGAGAACGCAGACAAAGGACCCTAATTCTGACTAGATAAAACGAAGCCATTGGGACCTAGGATCAAGACTTTGATCCTTGCTAGATAAAATGAAGTCAACGAGACCTCAACATCCAACTAGGGTTGGGGTGGTCAATGAAGCTCAAATGTTTTTTTAATACGTGATAAAATTAGTAACACGTCCTTTTTATAAATATGAAAATTGGTAACACCATTGGATGTTATCTCTATAAACCTTCAACTCGTACAAATTCAACGGGATCAAAGACCTCCAACCCTAGATCCTTATTGGATAAAGTGAATTCAATAGGACTCGAAATCCAAAACCTTTAATCCCCACCCCTTGTTGGGTAAAGTGAAGACCTAGATACCCTTGATCTTTGTTGGATAAAACGTATGAGACCCCTAATCCTTGTCGGGTAAAGCAAAGTCAACAAGAACTTGATCCTCATTGGGCATCAAATTGGAAACCCTAGGCATCGAACTAGAATAGTCAACAAGACTCAAACCCTCTAGGACATCAAAATGGGGTAGTCAACCAATAATTACTTGGTTGCTACAATTAGCCTATCCCTTTCTAAGTATGTTGTGGTTTGAACCTTGAACCTTTTTAATGAAAATCAAAACTCTAACAACTACACTATCTTGCACAATCCTTGCAAACAATGTAAACTATGTTTATTAAAGAGCGTGGTAGTTTTTTTTTTTTAGGAAGTTGGGTGAGAGAGATTAGAGAAAATTGAGAAATGAAAACATGGGAAAATTGACTATAAAATGGAATCCTGGACTAATGTGGATAAAATCGAACTTGTGTTCAGGTTAATGGAGCTCTTTCCCCTCCTTGTTTCTTTTTCTTGTATGTTTTGGTTGTCAATGCTCTTGGTTATCTTCTTCATAAGGCTCATTTTGACGGCCTCATTTAGGGTATAAAGCTTCCTAGGGATAAACACACTCTTAACTCACATTTTGCTCATGATTCCCTTCTTTTTCTTCAAAATACCGAACAAGAGATGGAAACAATTAAAGAAATCATATAATTGTTTTGTGATGTCTCTAACTATGGTATCAACCACTCTAAAAATTAGATCTTCTTTACTTATTCCTCACTTAGGGGATGCAACTCTTCGACCAAGTGGAAGATCATCCTTGACTATGTGATACTTGGGAATCCCCTTTGGGTTTAATATTTATCCTAAATATATGTGGAACTAGGTTATGGAAAGACTTCAAAAACATTAATGTTTGACCAACTTGATTTCTTTCCTTAGCCTGAAAAATTCAAGTTGCAAATAAAATTATGGTAGCCTCTCATGTTTATTACTCCTCTTGTTGGATGGCCTCTAAGGTAGTCTATAAGAAATTAACTCAACCCATTCGTAAAATTTTATGAACCAAATAGGAGGGGGAGGTGGGAATGATAGACATATTATAGAAACTTTGTACTCAACCTAAGGCTTTAGAAGGTCCAGGAATTATTGATCCTTTTAACCATATCAAAAGTTTGATTGTAAAATGGGTTACTAGAGCCATCACTAGTGATAAAAATTGGAAACACTTATTTCACTACAGAATATTTCTAGCTACTCACAAAAGTAAATGGAAAGAAACCCATGGTAGGATAAGGTCCTTAATGCACCTTAATTTATGATTAAAGAATATATTCCAATTACCCATAACTAGAAAACGTGGCAATCAGTCTCTCATTTATTGGCTTGGAGGTCCAACTCCTTGAGACATGGTCTATGCATCGATCTAAATAGTCTTTGGTGGAGTAAACTTATCCTCCATAATGATAAATCTTGAGATTTATGTAGTGGTATTCAAGGTCTAGCATTTTTGAATAAAGGTATTAATAGAACAAAAGATATCTGGGATCTGGGTAGCTGCTCAATTCTTACCTAGAACCAGGTTCATAATTATTGTTCCCCTCCCTCTAGGTTAAAAGAGTCTTATGGCTTAGTTGTAGTATCCATCCCTTGTGATGTCCTTAAAAATTTGGGAACAACTACCCATAATATATGAAATGACTGTAGATGGCTTAATGGTCACAAAATATCTTTCATTACTTCTAGTTGGATATACAACAATATTTTGTGTCATCCTTATTTAGACTCTAAGATCAATGTTAAGAGGCAATTGAATTTTACCAATACCCAATGACATCTCTTGCTACACAAATTTGAAAAGTTCCTATTGAATCCAAAACTTAGCTTCTTGGATGGTGGATTTTGCATAAAATTTTTCCAACTTTTGAAAGTTTGACTTTGATTTTACTCATTTCCCCTCAATGCAATTTTTGTAAAGCTTTAGAAACTCTTATTTACATGTTTTGGTTTTATAACTTGGCTAAACGGTTTTGAGATGTCTTCTACACTTTCCTTTATCCCTCTTTCACTAGATCTTGGAAGCTTTCTATGCTTGGTTTTTCTCATCTGAATAAATACCCCAAACTATGGGATGTTTGTAAACTCATTCTTCTCAAGCACATTTAGAAGTGCAGATGCAAAAAGGTGTTTACTGGTTTTGCTCCTCCATGGAATATAATTTTATTAGACTTGACCTTTGATCTTTTGTTACATGTGGAACGCATTCATTCTCAAGTCTATGGAACTTCCAACACACTACAAGATATTATTGAGAGACTTCATCAAATTTTTCATATAATTCACGATCTTAAGAAGATTAAATAGAAAACTAAAATACAAGCTGTCAACAATGATGAGCAAGTTTATGATTTGATTATTGTTATTATTATTATTTTGGAAAACTTCAAAATATATCATGAAAGACATGCCCAAAATTTTCTTATATAAGAAGTTCTTCCACAGAGCTTAGATCTAATGTATTACAGCAAGATATAACTATAATATTTTTGTTGCTATTAGCTTCTATTCTTATATATATTTTTAATTGGTAGACAATATTAACAATATAATATTATAATCTTTCGATTAATAAATTAATATAATATAACTTGAAAAAAAAGTTACTATTAGACACGATATTTGGTGAAGATGGATAATATCTTAATGGTCGTTAAATAAATCCACAATTCTACGTTTAAGTAGTCCCTAAACCGGTTTTGGCGTCACGCAACGTTTCCGTTGGCTACGGCCAACCACACATCCTGGAGACGTCGTGCTTTGTAACTATACGAGAATATATTAGTGTATGATGAGCATGATTTCTTGATTAATTTAGTTTTGACAATGTCTTACAAGGCATTCACTAAACACAATGTGACATGACATGTCAGGTTAATTCTTGACTAAACACAATGTCACATGACATGTAGGTTAATTTTTGAGTTAGATTTATAATGAGAAAATTCATGGGAGAAACACATTGAATGTGATTTGGTTAGGTTTATAGTGGGAACAATTTATGGCGGACGAACGTTTTACCAGCGTCGAATCTATCGATCCCTTCTCTCTCCGGAAGATCTTCGCAACGCTTCTTGACGGTGCCTCTCTCAAAGTATCTCTGATTTTGAGAAATTAAAAATAAGTCCAACTCAGCTTTAACGTTTATGAATAACAAATGCGAGGAGGATGACGGCAGGGTGAAGTTACACCGACACCTTGCGATTTTTTTTTTAAATGAAAATGCTTTGAATAAAAACGTTACAGTAAAGTAAAACTAAACGAACCCTTGTTCCTAGGCTATCCCTATGATTCCACATTGTCAGGAAAACGAATGCATCCAATAAAACTTTCAGGGTTTTGGTTGTTTTGACCCTCTTTCTAATTAAGACCATGCGCTCGTGTTGGGCAAGGTGATCTTACAATGTTGTATATGTAGTTACCATTACAAGATATTTGCGAGCTTGGCGTATCCTTTGTGTCGTGTTTGTTTGCTGTAATGGATCCAACCTTCCTATATGTATATCCGCTTGAGGCGTTCAATGCCTCCTTTACCTTTGTGTACGCGTGGAGTCTTTTTCTTCTATTCTTAAATCCCACACTTCATAGTAACTGAACATTGTCGTCGTCTATTATTCAAACTTCGTTCATAACATTGATAATAAATCTGTGGCTACCGAACTACCGCTATTACGTATCAAGCAGTTCTTTTTAAGTTTGTTTTAGTGTCTAGTCAATATATGTTGTTTAGAGTTGCGGGTCATGATTTAGTCAAAATTTTGAAAATTCATATTCGCAATGTTTTTTTATTTGATTTTTTTCCCTGTGGTGATGATTAAACTTTTTCCGTCATAGGAATTTTCAATATATGCGTATAGATGAAAGCGATCTTCCCAATCTGCAGGTGTTTATATAAAATTAAAATAAGATAAGATGAGTCGATTGTTAAATATAAGTTACAACACTATTGGGGAAACAAAAAAACACCTGCCCTCAAATGCTGTGGCGAGGTATCGATTGTTAAAATTGGCTAAAAGTTATAGGTAGGACAGTTTTTTTTATTTTATAAGTAGTTATTAAAGTTGATAGAAAAAAAAAAAAAAAAAACAATTGTAATTATAAGTAGTATTTAAAAATAATAATAAAATAGAAGAAAAATATTCAAGCCATCTGAAGATGGCGGAATCGGGAGCGGGAGGAGGAGTGGGAGCAGGACTGGGAATAGGTTCAGAGACTGGTGTAGGTTTTTGGGTGGAAGCGGGATCGAGATCGGGATCGGGCACGTTAGGGCCTGGACCCGGGCCCGCATGGCCCTCGGCGGGCCTAGAGGAGGGCTCAGTGACTTAGCATAATGGTGGTTAGGGTGGGGACGACATCTTGGGCCTAAGCCCTCAGGGCAGCCTCGATGCGAACGCAGGCCTAAGGAAAAAGACTCCAGATCCTTGGCAGGGTTTTGTCTTGAGCAGGCCCTAACCCTCCTATCAACAAATCTTGGTTGGCACCAGGGCCCATCCTCGGGCCCTAGGTCTAGGGCTTTCCCTCGAGGGCGCTCACATTTCTATTAAAGAGGAGGTCTACTCCTCCTTTGTCACTGGATCCTCTGTCTCCCTGTCTGGGAAATTCCTGGGAGGACGACCAGACATGGAAACCGTCTGCAGATGGGCGGCTTCCAAATGGAAGGTTTTTGGGCATATTCAGTTGGTTGCCCTTACCAAGGGATTCTTCATCATCAAACTAAATAACAACGATGACACCAAAAAGATTCTATTGGGTAGGCCTTGGTTTTTGGGACGCAAAAACCTCTTCCTCAGGCGATATGGAGCTAACTTCCACCCTAGCACCCAAAGCATCAACTTCACCCCGATCTGGGTCTAGCTCCTAGACCTTCCTTTCCACCTGTGTCATGAAGACTTCCTAAGACTCATTGCTCAGTCAGTCGGTGACCTGGTGGCCTTCGACCCCGCTACCAAGGCAAGATCCCGAATGGTTCATGGCAGATTTTACGTCAATGCAAATATCGAATACTAACTTCCCTCTTCTGTGACCATCTCTTCTGGGTATTTATTTTGGCGTCAATCCCTGATTTACAAAAATAAACCTGCTTTATGCCCCCTCTGCTGCACTCAGGGTCACCTCCCCCACCAATGCCCTGTATCCAAAAAGGATAATGGACCTATCCCAAAAATCCCTTCTCGATTAGGCCGATCCCTATCCTGACGGCCCCCTCACGACGGCCTCAGATCCCAAGCCTGGACCACCAAGGAGGCCCCCCTTCTGTCCCAAAGGATTCCCAAGTGGACCTTGGCCTGGAGGATGGTCTTCCCCAGGTTTCCCCTTTCGTTGCTCCCTCCCCTAGGTCATCTTTCGGGGCCCCGATCCCAAGTTCTCCCTCCCCGCTCGATGTGAATCCCTCCCCGTAGGCCCATGATAGCACCCCCCTAGGTCTGCGAGCTGCCCGGGCTCTTTTCCCCATCGGCTACCACCTTACCATATTCCTCTATCGGGGTTCCCTCCTCCCCCCCAACCCCGTTATCCCCCCTCGACCCCCTCCCAGCCCTTCCAGTGGCATCTACTGGGCTTCCCCCTTGGAGTGTAGATCCGAGAGGTCAAACGAAGAGGTTCAAGGTAGTTCTCCATTCGAGCCTGATGAATTTGACCCCAAGATGACCCAAAGTAGGACTTTTGCCACAAACTTTGGCAGCAAACTCAAGAGAGGTCAGCCCACCCTAGGCGACCAATGAACAAGGATTATTGAAGACAACATAGCCAATGGCTCCCAGACAACTCTTTTTGACGTTACTGTGAGCTTCAACAAGACAGACGACCTTCGACCCAAACCCCTCGCTTAGGCTGAGAAGGGGGGCAAGCGACCCCACAAGGGTGTCAAATGAAGCTCATCACCTGGAATGTTAGGGGGCTCAATGGTGCCCCCAAGAAAATTATCGTCGACTAACTTTGCAAGGACCACCGCCCATCCTTCCTCCTCCAAGAAACCAAAATAGATGACGTTGCTACTCGGTGAGTAGCCCAAGCTACCTAGCGCAACTGTGAGTCCCTATCTATCCCTACGTCTGGCTCAGTTCAGGGTCTGCTTTGCATGTGGTATCCTTGGTCTTGCGAGGGGAGGCTCATATCATCTTCTCCTAGAATAATCAACATTCTAGTCCATTGTGTGAAGTCAAGGCATTCATGGATTCTGTCCAACGTCTATGCCCCTAAAAACCCTGTTGAGAAATTGAACTTATGGAAGGAAATTAGCTCAATGAGAGAAGCCTTTGCCCCCCTCCCCTAGATACTAGTAGGGGAATTCATTAGTACCCTATTCCTTTCTGACAAAAGTGGTGGCTCAACGACTCCAGGTAAAATCATGGGGGAATTTGGAGCCTTCATCGTCCTCAACGAGCTCATGGACGTCAACCTAAAAGGAGCTAGGTTCACCTAGTCAAACAGAAGAGTGGGAGCAAACCATATTCGGTCAGGTTGGATAGAGTGTTCCTATCCAAGGAAGCCCTTCCCCTATTTGCTGATGCAACCTTGTTGGCCCTCCCTAAAGTTGGGTCTGACCATAGTCCCCTCCTCCTTGAAATCGATCATCGCTCCTCCCCCAAGTGTCCCTTTCGATTTGAGTCCATGTGGCTGCATCATCCCAACTTCAGGGCCCAGGTAGGCCGCTGGTGGGCTTCTCCAGTCCCTGGGTGCCCCACTGAACAAGTATACCACAAGCTGAGACACCTCATAGAGCAACTCAACATATGGAATAGAGATGTGTTCGGTAACATCTTTGAAAACAAAGCGGTAGTTAAGAAAAAACTCGAATACCTTGAGCTCAGATTTTAGGAAGGCTCCCAAGACCTAGGGACCAGGGAAGAGGAACGCCTAGCCCTCAATGAGTATCATAACATCCTAGCCAGGGAAGAAAAATTTTAGAGGTAGAAGTCGAGAGCCCTGTGGCTCCAAGATGGCGATGCTAACATGAAGTTCTTCCACATGTCGACTCTTAGGAATAGGGGCTCTAACAGAATTGCTGAGTTGGTGGGCAGTGATGGCAGAATTATCAAGGAAGAAGAGGACATTTAGACTAAAGTCACCAACTTCTTCTAGGAGATCCTTAGAGACAACCCCCCATGTCCTCAGAAGCATTAGAATCCCTTATGGAACATATCCCTATTCAATCTCAGCCACAGCAAATGAGATGCTTATGCAACCCCTATCTGACTTTGAAATCTAGGCTGCCACCTTTTCTATGAAGGCTGAGGTGGCCCCAGGCCCAGATGGGTTTCCCGCCTAATTCTTCCAATCCTTTTGGGACATCATTGGGAAAGAAGTGTGTTCTACCATCCAGGACCTCCAGACTGCCAATTCCATCCCTAGAGGTATTAATTCCAACTTCATTGCCTTGATCCCCAAGTCCCAGGCAGCTAGATCCCTCTCGCATTTTTTCCCTATTAGCTTGTGCAATGTACTGTATAAAATCTTGACTAAATACATGGCCTCACGCCTCAAGGATATCCTTCCCCTGATCATTACCCCCTTCCAAAGAAGCTCGGTAAAATGCAGATTGATCATAGACAGAGTTATAATAATACACAAGGCCATCCACTCGGTCTTTCTTTCCAAAAATGCCTCCTTTCTACTCAAGTTAGATATGAACAAGGCCTTTGAAAATGTCAACTAGGAGTTCCTTTCTAAGGTCCTCCTTAAGTTTGGGTTCCACCTCTCCTCGGTCAGGCTCATCAGCAATTGTGTGTCCTCCCCCTGGTTCTCTATCGTCATCAACGGATCCCCTGTTGGGTTCTTCCCCAGTTCTAGAGGCCTTTGACAAGGTGATGCCCTATCCCCAATCCTCTTCATTATCTTGGCTGAGGCCCTGGGATGTATCATGTCGAGTGTTGTTTTCCACAAACTCATTTCGAGCATCAGGCCTACATCGGGCCTACCCCCTGTGTCCCATCAGTAGTTCATGGATGAAACCATCCTCGCCACCTCAGATTCGATCCCTCAAGCTAAGGATATCAAGAAAATATTGACCCTATACAAGGAGGCAGCCGGGTAGAAAATTAACCTCCAAAAAAGTAAGATTTTCTTCATCCATACTCCCTTGGCTAGGCAAATCAGAATTCGATGGATTCTGGACTGTACCCCCAGTTCCCTCCCCTCTTTTGCACATGATAGCATTCTTTGCTTTTGATTTATTCTCAAACAATTTCTTTTCGACAGCATCGGTTGGAGAAGTGGTGGGTATTGTGTATCCACTATCTACTAAATCTCAAATGTCGTATCCCAAAGCACAAAGATATGTCTGCATCTAGAGTCTCCAAAATGTGTAATTAGTTCCATACAACAATGGTGCTTTGTTTGATGAGAAGCCTTCACCACCTGCCATTGTGTCATTTCCAAGATCACCCTAGTGAACCTCGCTCTGATACCAATTGTTAGTCTCACAATGACACTGAGAGGGGGGGTGAATCAGTGTAGCTCTTTTAAACTTAAATCTTCAACTATTAAAGCCGAAACAATGAAAACTTAAAACCAAATAAAGCAAATATAACAAGAGAGCATCACATAACACAAGATGTACCAACGTTCACCAATTTGGCTACTCCTCAAAAATTGACTGTTTGGACTCCCATCCAAATCCAGCCTTTACAAAGCAACAAATTTACAATCAATTTACCAACACCAATTGGAAGGAGCACTAACCCCTGATTTATCTACACAACTGATTTATCTGCACCCAAAAAGGAGCACCAACCCCTAATTTATCTGTACCAACAAAAAGGAGCACCAACCCCTGATTTACCAGCACCAACTAGAAGGAGCACTAACCCCTGATTTATCTGCACCAATAGAAAGGAGCACCAACCCTTGATTTATCTACACTAACAAAAAGGAGCACCAACCCCTGATTTACCAGCTCCAACTGGAAGGAGCACCAACCCCTGGTGCCAAGCACCAACTTGGACTTTGATTTTGAACTATAAGATCGACATAAAAATGGCTTCACTTTTACAAGACCCTAACTGGTCTATTATTTAGACATCTCCCACAATTCACAAAACACACATCCTTCTCGCTCACCTCTCGCTCTCCTCTCGTGCTCCTCTCGCGCAGTTCTCATGCTCCTCTCGTGCACTTCACCAAATAAATTCCCCACCAAAATTCTCCAAGCAACACTCCTTTTATAACCATCCTTTCTCTTTGTAACTCCAGTTGTAACTCCAGCTGTAACTCCAGTTGTAATTCCTTTTGTATATTTTGAGAAGGCATTTTGTCAAACACGTCACATGCAAATAATTGACACCATGTTCTCCTACCATGATTTTTCATCTTCTCGATCATGACTGTTCGTTTTCTCTTTGCATGTCTATTCATTTTCTCTTTGCATGACTATTCATTTTCTCTTTGCATGTCTGACTATTCGTTTTCTTTTCCCTTGTGCATGCATTTGTTTTCTCCTTCAATGACTATTCATTTTCTCCTTCATTATTGTTTGTTTCTATTTTGAGGCTTTTCTTGAGTCGCAAATGTGCGATATGTTGTGATATCATGACACTTTTGTTACTCTGGTTGCCTACCCTTTTCGAGTCACAAAAATGTGACATGTCGCGATATCGCGACACTTTTGCTTCTCTGCCTGCCTGCCCTTTTTGAGTCGTGAAAATGTGACATGTCGCGATATCGTGATACTTTTTCTTTCTCTACCTGCCTGCCTTTTTTGAGTCACAAAAATGTGACATGTCGCGATATCGTGACACTTTTTCCTCCTTACATTTTCTCTTCGCTTTGGACCGCGAAAATGCTACATGTCGCGATATTGCGACAATTTTTCTCCTTACTCTTTTTATTTTCTTAGGCCTACGAAAATGCTACATGTCGCGATATCGTGACACTTTTTCTCCTTGCAATTTCACTTTCCTTTGGCCCGCGAAAATACAACATATCGCGATATCGCGACACTTTTTCTCCTTGCTTTTTTTCTCCTTGCTCTTTTTCTTTTCTTAGGCCCACAAAAATACATGTCGCGATATCACGACACTTTTTCTCCTTGCTTTTTTGTCCACGAAAATTCAACATGTTGTGATATCGCGACACTTTTTCTCTTTGCTCTTTCGACCGTGAAAATGCAACATGTCGCGATATTCTGACACTTTTTTCTTCTTTGCTTCTCTTTTATCTTTAGCATATGGGCCACTTCGGTCTTCTTGACAACCTGTAATAACTTCACCCAAACCTCAAAAACATCCTCATAAGCATTTAACTGCACTGTACATACTCTGAGTAACCTCTGAACCCCTGTCCACTGCATCAACCGATCTATCTAACTGTGTTGACAACAATGAAAATACTGTCGTTGCACCTTGCTCAACATTCACCAATACTCCTGATGAGTGGGTCAACATCGTGCATAGGAAATACTACCATCATAACCCCTTCCTTAGTTAATCTTAGCCCCGAGATGGATCAGCCTTCTGGAAATCCCTGATCTCCATCAAAGAAATTATTTGAAAAGGGACCAGATAGATCCTCGGGGACGGAGCCAAGATCGACTTCTAGGAAGACAAGTGGATCCATGACGAGGCCCTGACTACTGACAGAGATATCCTCATCCTCAAACTAGGGCTAGCAGATAAAGGGCCCAAATTTTTGGCCTATCTTTCCTAGAACCAGGGGCAGGTTACTTAAAAACCCATCCTGAACCCCAGGCACTTGCTCCAAGCTTCTAGGCTTCAGCGCCTCCTCAAGGTGACTGTTATTTTTTCCTTCAGAGGAAATGACAAATGTGTTTGGCATGACACTCCCAATGGTGCCTTTTTTGTCAAATCTACCTACAAATTTCAAAGAGTCCCTGATGAGGCCCCCTTTCTAGCCCGACAAGTGTGGGCTAAGAAGCTGATCCCCAAAATTAGCCACTTCATTTGGGCAGTCATCCAAAACAAGATCTTGACTATCGAGAACCTGATCAGTAGGGGCTTTCAGATCCTGAATAGATGCTTTCTATGTTGTGCTACCTGGGAGTCCACTAATCACCTCTTTATCAGATGTCCCTTCTCATCTAAATCCTTTGGCATCATCCTTTCCCAATTCTCTATCCAATGGGTGGCCCCCAACTCCATCTCTAACCTCCTATCTCAGTGGCCTAACCCCTTTGCCCATCCTTTCATCCCCTTCCTCTGGGGCTCTTGCCTTCCTCATATTCTTTGGAAACTCTAGCTTGAGCACAATAGCAGAGCCTTCTCCTCCTCGGCCCGTTCCACCCTAGTGGATAAAGACCAAGGTGGTGTCCTTTTCCCTTGATAATTCTCGCTCCATCCCCTTGATCGAGGCACCCCGATGGTTGGGCAAGGCCACCCTCCTATCCTTCCTTGGAGTTCAGCTTCCCCCCTGATCCCTCCTTACCCCCTCTTGTTTATCTATGATGAGGTGGACTACCCCCACAAGATGGGTCAAACTTAACTTAAACAGAGCTTCTAAAGGGAATCTCAGGCCCTCTAGAGCGAGCGGGGTCATCAAAGACTGTCACGGGGCCCTGATCATGGCGTACACTACACCGCTTGGCATCCAGACTAACAACTTCACTGAAGCAGTAGCTGTCCTCAGTGGGGTGACTGTCCTCATGGAGTCCTCCTCAAAAGTCATCATCGAGGGTGATTCCCAAGTTATTATAAAAGCCACTTGTATCCCGAGAAACTGCTCTTGTAGCATTCACAACTCCATCTGAGAATTCCTCACCATTCTCCAAGGACTCCCTGACTACGCCTTTCAGAATGTGTATAGAGAAGGCAACAGGGCTATCGATTTCATGGTAAAACAAGCCATATCATTTGAAGACTTCACCCCTTGGACCATGAAATTCCCTGAAGCTCTGGTTCAATTAGCTTCACAAGAATATCCTAGCAATGATGAGGGCCCTGGTCCTTAGCCCGCCCTGAGTCAGGGCTTTGAAGTTTCACTACCGTGCATCTCCTGTCTGCTCTACCATGTCGATTAGCCCCTGTCCTCCTCTTGATTGTGAGCCAATCATAAATATCCCCCTCACGATGCCAAGTAACATCGACCATGTCAGACGTTCGGTTCATCTCGACCTAGATTTGCGAAGCTCCACTGGTAGATTTGGCAAGTCCAAGTCAGAGTGTGTGTCAGCCCATTATGAGCTTCCCATCTTAGATGTTGTGTCATCAGGTTCCCATGCTACGTCAGTTTGCCCATGGCTCTATCCTATGAGGTCCCCTCAAGTTGATCCCTTGCTCATATTGCGTCATCTAGAGCACTGGCATTGGCCCTTCTCTCCTACCCCGCGTGGCAGCCGTCAACCGCACCCCCTCAACCCCTCCCACCTTGCATCACCCCCTTCCCCTAGTGCTCCTTCTCGACATCGATGGCTCTTCCCCTCCTCCATGCCCCCTACAAGTTTTTAAACTTGTTGCGCGCTAAGTTCTCCTGCATTCTTGTCTGCTTCCCCCTCCCCCTATCCTCGTATCTCTAGTCAGGCCACCCCTATTTTCCATATCCCTGGGTTGTCAGTTCACTTCTCATGGCTATCAAAGCCATCTTCTTTGAGCATTCCTCACTTGAATTGAGTGATTCGGACAGGATATTTTCCAAATCCAAGAAATATACCCCTTTATTCAACAAATTCATAGGGGATGACGAAGGTATTACCCAATTTTTTTTGGATACCTAGAATGATGGCAAGATCAAATTGAAGGGTCTCCACTTCAAAGTGACCAAAGAGTTTCTGATGGAGGTTACAGGCCTGTATCATGAGTAGAAATGCAAAGTCATCAAAAAGGATAAGCATGATTGGGAGGAGGATATGTCTCGCTTCCTAGAGTAGCAGTGGGATAAGGCCAATATTTTTTGCACCAACCTCTTGGTCCCCTTCGACAAGGCCATCGTCCTGGTGATGCAGTACATCACCTATGATGATCCGAACTAGCGACTATATAGTTTCCACCTTAGATACTTCAACCACCTCCGTGGAGCCATGCTGGTCAGCACTCCTTGGTTCCTTTGTACTCCCTGAGCATTTCCATTGATCGAGCTCATAGGAGCCACTTCTGGCCCTCCCACCAAGGCCTCATGGCTGTCTTGTACATGCATGCCCTAGCTAACCAGTCGTAGCTTCACTGCATCCCTCCCCTATCCACTGTCCCAATGAAGTGGATCACTCCCCTGGTGCTTCTCCTGCAGCTTCTAAATCCAAGGAGACCCCCTCCCCCGAAGACTCCCCTTCCCCAAAGCAATGCAAGCCCACTCAGAAGTGCAAAACTCTAGCACAGGGCCTAGGCGGGGCCCTGCCTCCTAGTGCCAGTCATAAAGGCTCGCCCCTAGGCAGAAGTAGGGCTACTGGTAGCACCAAGAAGGCCAAGGGGGAGGTCCTAGAGCCCACCAAAGTTAGCTCTAACTTTGGCAGCAGGCTACAAAACTTGGCAATCAGGGCCCTTCTTGACACTATGATTGGCTCCCTGACCGCGTCTGCCAGAGCGGCTTCCTCAGTGGCCAATTCCCTGGTCAAACTCCAGCACAGGCTGGGTGATGGCCTTGATAGGGAGTGGAGCTGATATGGCAAGGTGGGCCCCGTCTAGGCCAATCTTGGCTATAGGGCCTGCTAGAGTGATGATGTGTAGTTTTTGTGATATTGGTGTTTGTCATTTTATGGATTTACCTTATTTTGGTGGCCCTAGGCCAAATTTTGTTGTTTTGTTTCTTAGTTGTCCTGATTCTTGTAGGAACCAGGGCCTCGGACCTTGGATCGTTGCCCAAGGGCACAACCCCAGTTTTTAATCTTAATTTCAGCCTCGACTTTCTATGTAACTAAGGTTTTGGGATCCTTCTTCAAAAAACCCGCTGTAAATATATTTGTACTTATCAAAAAAAATAATAATAATAAAATAAATATAATTGTTATTTTTTAAATTAATATTAAATAAGGTGGGGTGGTGTGGTGTGGATGATGTCTAATAACATGGGAGGATAGATAGAGTATTGCGAGAATTTTTTTAAAAGCTTAAGATTGAATCAAATTTGGAATCTGATTTCTTTTCATGGGGAGTTTGGTTGGAGAGAAATAGAAGAATTTTTAAAGGGGGGAAGAGATCTACATATGAGAATAGAGAACATGTCATAGTGGCCATAGTGGAGAATCTTAAAGTTGTGAAAGTGCATGATAGTATACAGTCATTGGAGGAGGGTAAATTAAGTGTAAATTGGATCCTAAGTCCATTTGGGGGAATGTCAATTCCTAAGGAGGATTGAGGAGCTTGACCAAGTGGTAGCCACCAAATGGTTAAAACTAAATTTTTATGGGGCTCCTAAAGGTAATCCAAGGAAGGTTGGAGGGGAGTAATGCTAAGGGATATCCAGGAAATGGTAATCATGTTGGAGAACAATACGGTATTTTGGTACATGCTAATGTATCCCCATGGTACATTGATGGTAAAATTATAAAAATGTAATAGATTAGGATGTGATTCTATATTTTAGGAGTGTGATTTATATGTTCCCTTTGTGTATGGGTTCATGTGTAGGATGTGCACAAGTGTCATGTAATAGAATGTGCATGTGTATAGATGTAGAAGGGTGCAATGTGTCATATAGTAAAGTGTGCAAGTGTGCAAGTAGGAGTGTGTAAGTATCATAGAATAAAATGTACAAGAGTAAATAGAGAGTCAAGAATCATGTATACAACTAATAATATGAGAAGCCAAAATACATGAGAAGATTTATCTTATGCATGGGATAGGAAGAGATCCATCTCTTAGATATGTGAGAAGTGCAATAGTCAAGGATTGAAGAGACACCTTTTTAAGGTTATATTATGGAGATAAAGCTCCATGTTGTATCATCGGAGAAAGATCAATTATAGAATACAAGACTATATAAAGCTTCTATACATTTTGAGAAACTTTATTGTGAGTTTTCTTCATGTTATTGCATGAATTATATTGGCCATATTTATTCATATTATTGTTATTTTCATGAATATTATATTAATTATTTAGGCAATTTAATATATTGATTGCTCTTATATTTGAGACTAATCAAGATCCTAAATATTAAGATTTGAGATAATATAACAAAAAATTCAATAGTGGTATTAGAGATACTTCAAGTAGTCTCTAAACTATCATCAAAGGAATTCTTCAGTGTGAATTAAAATTGAAATATATTTAGAAGATTCAAATGAAGAAAACATAGATTCATTATTTCAAATCTCAATATTTGAAGATGTTTGAGAGATATTTATTTTTCTGCTAGAGTCTATTCATTTAGATATAAAATGAGTGAATATAAGGACTCTATTCAAAATAAAGTATTAAATATTGATGTCCAAATTTAAAAGTTGGACAAGAAGATTGGATTTGGGGAAATTTTGAGTCACCCAGATTAAAAAATTAAAAAAAAAAAGTATTCTTTGAAAAAAAAAAGGAACCAAAAGAAAAAGTGGCCTAAGCCATTATTAGAGGACAAAAATCCATGAACATTGTATTCAAAGCATTGGAGGATAAACACTTAGTGAGTAGAGTATTCATAGTAGGAGGACAAAAAATTCGAGTGCAATAGAACTAACAAAAATATTAGTAGAAGATAGTATTTTCATGAGAGGAAAGCTATTACCCAAGCATGAAGTCTTATATGACTAAGAAGATAGCATTTTCCTAGAAGAAAATCTACTTAGGCATGAAGAGTAATCTGCCTAAGAAGAGAACATCCACCTAAGAATTTTATAAATCTATTGCCTGAACATGTAGATTGTTTTACTAGAGAACATTGAAAGGACCTATTGTTGTTTGGAGATATAGTACTTGCCTATGAGAGAAGTCAAAATTATACACCTGACTCTAATATCTAATCATTCGAGGATATTACAAAAGTATTATAAAGAGCAATCACCACAAATCATGGGATTAGAGTCATTACATTTCCTAATAATTTCTCAAAATATGTGGAGTAAAAGAGATTCATATTTGAAGCAATGTGATTAGTGAAAAAAGAGATGACCTAATTTAGTAGGTAGGAAAATATTAAGATAAGTAATATTACCTTCAATTTTTGATATATTATATTGGGCACCAGTGAGTTTTTATAATTGAGTTTGAAATTAAAAAAATAATGTTGGGAGTTAAAAGAAATTCAACTCCATTGAAATTGTTGGGAGTCAAAAGGAATTCAACTTCAATATTTTTAAAATTTGAAAATATTAAAAATATAATATTTTATATTTGTAAATTATTTTTGCAATTTGATTTCAAAAACTTGATATTTGATTTTTTTTTTAAATTTGATTTAAAGCATTTAATTGATTACAAATTGAGAATTGAAGAATTTACAATTTGATTATTTACAAAATTATTCTACTCGAAAAAGCAATTTGAAATATTTGATTTGAAAATTTATTTATTTAAAACTTTGGAGAAAAAAGGTTTCCTACTCCATAAGACATTTTGAAAAAATGTGGATTTGACAAATTGAAATTGAATTTTGGAGCTATAAGGTTTCCAACTCCAAAGTAATTGATTGAAGACTTTGGAGATATATTTTTGGAAATATTTTTTATTTAGGAGACAAAAGGTCTTCTATTTTATAATATTATCATGGAATAAAGTAATCTTAAGGATATGATAAGAAAGGATTGGAAGTCTTGAAAATTGACATACAATAATTAATTGAAAATTTTGATGAAAAACAAGACATAGCAATGAGATTTATCTATAAAGAAGCTATGAATGAAAATTTTGAAATATTTGAATATTATTTGCACTCAAAATTTGTTGAAGCAATTGACAACTCTAGAGATGATATTACAATACCTATTGATTTAGGTAGTATAAAGTATATGATATTGCTCTCACTTGATATCCATTAAAAAAAAATTCAAAAGAAAAAATAGTTGATTTAAATTCTAAAATTGAAATCAATGATAAAAGAAATTAGTAAGTATATGAGTTATGTCATATATTACTATGTTCAACATATGATATAAAATTTTTATTATGATACTCCAAGTGAATTTTCATAGTTTGTATACCAACATCAAATTCAGGACTACAATTAAATAAAGAAAGTACATCAACCAAAAAATAAATATCAAGAAAATATCAATTAGTCCATGAGCAAGATCTATAAGATCATAGAAAAGAGGTAAAGATAGAAGAACTAAAAAAATAAGATGAAGAATGATCTGAAATGTAAGATCAAGCTCAATGCAAGTTTTCCTAACAATTATAGAACTCAAAGATGAATATTGATGACTAAAGTCTCCAATAACAAAATAATGTAATACGTATAGGTGTTGGAGAATATTGCATTATTTGGTATATGCTAATGTACCCCCATAGTACCTTGATGGTACAATTGTAAATATGTAATAGATTAGGGTGTGAGTATATAGTTTAGGAGTGTGATTTATATTTCTCTTTTATGTATGTGTTCATGTGTAGGATTTGCACAAGTGTTGTGTAACAGAGTGGGCATTTATATAGATGTAGAAGTGAGCAATGCATCATATAGTAAAGTGTGCAAGTGTCATAGAATAAAGTGTGCAAGAGTAAGTGGCAAGATGAGAAGCCAAATGATATAAGAGGATTTATCTTATGCATGGAATAGGAAAATATGCATATCTCAGATATGTGAAGAGTGCAATAATCAAGTATTCATGAGTTACCATTGTTATATTATATTATGGAGAAAAATCTCCATGATGTATCATAAAAGAAAGATCAATTGAACCTTACAATATTGTATAAAGCTTGTATACATTTTGAGCAATTCTATCATAAATTTTCTTCTTGTTATTGTATGAATGATATTGACCATATTTTTTCATATTATTTTTATTTTCATGAATGGTATATTAACTATTTAGACCATTTAATATATTTATTGCTCTTATATTTGATACTCCTCAAGATCCTACATATTGGAACCTGAGATAATTTGGCTAAAAAAACAATAAATCAAAACCATGAGTGAGTACTAGGGTATTATGACTAGTCAAAAGGCTGAAGCTAGAGCACTGTTGATAGGAGGAAATATTGTGGTTCAGTTGGGGGCTAAAAGATTTATAAATTGTGGTGTAATGCCATATTTTGAAGACTATGTGGACCCCATGCATTGTAATATTTTATTTTTGTCATTTACAGATAATAAAGTGGGACGTCCCATTTTTTCTATGCTAATAGGTGTTTTATGTAATAAAAATTAAGTTTTGGGGATTAATGTTGATGTAACCCTCACTTAATGAATAATTAGAAGCCTCTAGTGGGGCGACTAGGTATATAGGCTTGGAAAATCACTTTTAAGGTTTCACTATGTCATGTTCATCTTGTGAATTGTAAGAGAGAGGGTTGAACCCTTCCTCACCTTCTGTTGCTTAGGTGGTGTGCCCTAAGTATTCAAAAATAGCCAATATTATAGATAATGTGATGTACCCTTGTTCTTTATTAGAGATTGGGTGGATCTATCTCAGGATACACAATTATGTTATAGATTTTGGTGTGTTGGATTCTGGGAGTGGGACGTCTAGCTTTGGGAGGTCATTTGTGCATGTTTTATGATGGCCCTCATATGAGGATCACCCAACTTTGGAGATTTCTCTAGACAAATTTGAGGGTTGATTTGTATTGTTGGATAATTTTTTGGCATGTTTGCACTTTCAAAAAATTAATAAAAAATTGTATTGTTGGAACATCCATTTTTTAGGGTTTATCAGACTAATTTTTGAGTAGTAATTACAGATCTGATATTTTTTGTAAAAATATGATTTTTATTTGTTTAAACCCTAGCTTGCTAAGTTAGGATTATTATAGTGGTATCAATGTTGGTTTCCTGCTAGTCTGTGAGAGCTCTTTATGCAACCAAATAGTTACTATTTGAGGAGAAATAAGTCAAACCCTAACCTCAACTAGGGGAAAGATATTTCAAAACCAAAATTTGAACAAAGGGATCTGGTGGAGATGCCAGATGAGCAAAGGGATCTTGTTGAGAAAAAATTTAATACCATGCTTGAGTTACTAAATCATTTTGTGACCAAGATGGATTAGGGTGGATTTCACCCACCACCAAACTAGGGAGCAAACCCTAACCCTCAACTGTCACCAGATCAAGGAGATCCATCAAATAGGGTGGCTAATCAAGACCAAGGGAGTGAGAGGTCTATGAGATACACTCATTCTCATTTACCCAAGCAAGAAAAATCCTTGTTTTTTCCTAGGTAAGAACCTGATATATGCTAGGATACTGATGAAATGGATGCCCTATATGTAGAATATCGATGTAGGGCTGAAGAATTCAAAAATACAGTCACTTTCTAGAGTTACCTAGAGATCGTGAGAAATAAGGCTGGGAGAGGTAGCAAGTATGGAGAAAGAAATAAATTGCAAAAAAAAATTAAAGTACCGGTATTCAATTGATATGATATCATGCCTGCTAGGGCATGGCTACAAAAATTGTTGACTTACTTTACTCTCAGCCCTATGGATAAAGAGGATGCAATACATTTTTCTACCCCATATTGAGGGGGTTGCATACAATTAGTGGTATCATGGTCTCAACACACAAGGCCATGGAGAGATCACCTCATTTGATGAGTTTAGTCATAGTATATTATATCATTTTGATATAAGGGATGTGGAGGAATATTTTAAGGATTTATCCACCCTTAAGAAGAAAACTACAATGGAGACATACATTGAGTTCTAAATATTTCAATCATGGTGCCTAACATTTCAGAGAAAATTTATTTTCATTAAGGGTTTGGTGGATTCCTTTAGAGGCTTGGTAAAATCCTTTGAGCCTACTTCATTGTAGATTGAAATGAGAAGGACTTTGACCCTTGAGTCTATAGCATCACTGAAACATAGGATTTCACAACCACCACCACCTAGGTTTAGCTAGGCAAGACTATCATGATCATTTCAAGCAAGGAATTTCTTCCAGAATAGGGAGATTCCCCCTCCAAGGAAGAAACAATATTTTGGAAACCCAACACCCCCTCCATAGAGGGATTCAGTACCTAAACAACCAAGAAGGAGGGTAAATGAGGAGCATGATGAGCTTAGGAGAAAAAAATTGTGCTTCACATGCAAAATACCTTGGGTATCGGGCCATGGCTACCAAGGAAAGGGTAAAATCACTACATTAAGGTTATTTTATATGAGGAGGCATCAGAAAGTGAATATGAGTCTTCAAAGGAGTGTGATCCTGAGGATCCATCCATTGAGTCCCATGAGAGCTCAAACAGTAGCACATTGGCCACGTTGAATAGTGCGAACAGGTATCTCAGAATCAAGGTGCCAGGAGAGGTATTGGAAAATAAGGTGATAGTATTGACAGATGGTGGGGCAACCCATAATTTTGTGGATGAGGGTTTCATATCCAATAAATAGCTAAAACCAAAAATATTTGTTGGGTTTAATATTGCTATAAAAAATGGGAGCATTGTGCCTTGCAATAGATTTGTGAGGTAAATTTTGAGAATCATTCCATAGTAGATAACTTCTATGTGTTTCCATTGGAAGGAATTCTTGATTTCATACTAGGAGTTCAATGGTTGTATTCATTGGGAGACTACACCACAAATCATTAAACATTGCATCTAAAATTTAAATCTAAAGAGCATGAGGTAGTTTTGCAATGGATCAAAGAAAATGTGGTCCAAGAGGTTATGTCCAAGAGGATGAAGAGGATTATCAAGAAATAGGAGATAGTTTGGGCTATTGGTATATTTATGACAAAAGGTATGCCTTATTCATCTAATAATCATGTCTCTTATCATCCTAAAATTCAAATTTTGTTGGAAAAACATAGCTCTATTTTTGGGGATATGCCTAAGGGATTATCTCCCCATAGGGGATTTTAGCATGTGATTGAGTTGGAACTAGGAACAAAACTTGTCATGATAACCCCTTATAAGAATCCTAGAATGTATAAGGATGAGATAGAGAAGGCCATAAAAGAACTACTTTCCATGGGGCACATTTGCCATAGCTCTAGCCCATTTGCATCACCCGTATTGTTAGTGAAAAATAAATATGGGACTATGCAGATGTGTATTTATTATAGGGTCTTGAACAAAAAGATAATAAAAAATAGATACCCTATTCCTAGAGTAGATGAGCTCATAAATTAATTGCATGGGGCTATATATTTTTCTAATATTTATTTGAGATCAAGATATCATCAAATCAGGATGAGATATGAGGATGTGCATAAAACAACCTTTAGATGTCATTTTGACCATTTTGAGTTTTTTGTGATGCCCATTGGATTGAAAAATGCCACTGCCACTTTCCAATCAACCATGAGTCGTATTTTCAAGGAGTATTAAGGGATTTTGTGTTAGTTTTCTTTGATGATATTCTTGTTTATAGTAGCTCATGGGAAAATCACTTGAAGCATTTGGATTCTATTTTGAGTATTTTGGTAAAACAATAATTTTATGCAAAGAAGTCTAATTATGAATTTGGCATGTCTAAAATTTTATATTTGGGGCACATAATCAACAATAAGGGAGTGCAGCTACCTTAAATCAATTGAGAGGGTTTTTGGGACTTTGCAGCTATTACATGAGATTCATTAGAGGGTTTTTATTCTTGGCAGCAACTTTAACTAAATTAACAAAGAAGGGAGCATTTGTGTGGAGTGATGAAGCCCAAAAGGCTTATGAGAAATTAAAGTAAGTGATTTCTTCTTGCCCTATACTTGCAATTCTTGATTTTTCTTTGCCATTTACCATTTATTGTGATGCTTCAAGTGTTGGAGTAGTGTCTATCCTAATGCAAAAGGGGCAGCCAATTGCATTTATTGTAGGAAACTTAATGCAATGGAGAGAACTTTCAGCATATATGACAAGGAGATGCTTGCCATTATGCACACTTTGACCAAGTTCAAGTAACACTTTGATTGTGGTAAATTTATGGAAAGGACTGATCATAATAGCCTTAAATATTTCCTTAGATAGTTATATTTAAATGATAGGAAAAAAAATGGGTCACTAAAGTGCAAGCATATTATTTTGAGATTGAGTTTATAAAAGGGAAAATTAATTGAACTATTTATGCACTATTTAGAATACCCACATTTCATACTATTTCCATTATAAAATTTTATTGGAAGGTTGTAATTATGGATAAGTATGTGAAGAACACTTTTGCATCTAATATTCTTGATGTCCACTTGAAATATGATAGGTAAATCGTGAAGGAAGGTCTAATTTTTTACAAAAACATAATTTTTATTGTGCTAGATTCCAAGCTTAAAGAGAAATTGATTTCCACTATGCATGACACACCCATGGCTAGTCATATAGATTTTTCAATACCTATAGACAACTATGTTAAAGGTTTTCATTGAAGGTGCTAAAATATGATGTATTGAAGCATGTGAGGGAGTGCACCACTTGTAAGGAAAATAAAATTGGAAACACATTGCTTGTTGATCTTCTGCAATCCATACCCATTCCTAATAAAAAGGAAAGTATATCAATGGAATTCATCACAGGGCAGAAAAAAGTGTATGGTAAGGATTGTATATATGTTTTGGTGGATAGGTTAACTAAATTTACACACTTTTATGCTATTTTAGGTTCATATACAAAAGTACAAGTTGTTGATTTGTTCTTTAGAGAAGTGTTTAAATTGCATGGCATGTCAAAGAATATTGTGAGTGACAGGGACAACAGATTCATGAGTATGTTTTGGCAAGATTTTTTCAATATTTTTGGTACATTGTTGACTCCACGTACAAGATATTACCCCCAAAAATATGACCAAATAGAGATAATGAATAAATGGTTTGAAGGCTACTCGAGAAAATTTGTTTCAGGGCATCAAAATGCTTGTATTAAATTGTTGCACTTGGGAGAATTATGTGATAATTCTTCCTATCATATGTCTATTAAAAAGACCCCATTTATGGATTTATATGGATATGATGCTCCTAAATTCACTAATTTATTGTTGAGTGATAGTAGAATGCCAAAATCCAATGATTATATGTAGGAAAATCAGGATATTATGAAGATATTGAAGGATAATATTCAACTTGCACAAAATCAGGACAAAAAGTATGTTGATCAACAGTGTATTGAGCATCATTTTGAGGTTGGAGACATGATTTCATTGAGTTTTCATCCCTATAGACAATCCACCATGAATATAAGTGGAGTAGATAAGCTCAAACCATATTTATATGTCCCTTACAAGATCATACCCAGGAGTGGGGAGGTTGCATATGAGCTTGAGCTATCGAAAAGCAATAAAATACACAATGTATTCCATGTTTCATGCCTTAAAAAAGTACTTGGGCATAAAATTGTTCCTTCCATTGATTTAACCCCATTTTATGATGAGGGAAAGCTAATTTTAGAACCTAAAATGATCATGGATACTAGAGAGAGGAAGTTGAGAAACAGGGTCATAAAAAAGTACTTGGTGAAATGGAGGAGCATACCCATTAAATATGCTACTTAGGAAGGAAAAGAGATTGTTGCACATCCATACTTGAATTGATTGAGGACAAGCAATTTGAAAAGGGAGGACTTGTAATATCCCATTTTGAATACTATGTGGGCCTCATGCATTGTAATGTTTTATTTTTGTCATTTATGGGCAAGGAAGTGGGACATACCCTTTTTGCTAGGCCAATAGGTTTTTTATGTAATAAAAATGAAGTGTTAGGATTAATGTTGATGTAGCCCTCAATTAATGAATAATTAGAAGACTCTAGTGGGGTGACTAGGTATATAGACTTGGAAAGTGATTTTTAGGGTTTCATTATGTCATGCTCATATTGTGAATTATAAGAGAGAGGGATGAACCCTTCCTCACATTCTACTACTAGGTGGTGTTCCCTAAGTCTTAAAAAATATCCAATATTGTAGATAATGTGATGTGCCCTTGTTCTTGATTGGATATTGGGTGGATCTATCTCAGGTTTAACAATTGTGTTGCAGATTTTAGTGTGTTGGAGTCTGGGAGTGGATCTTCTAGCTTTGGGATGCCATCTGTGCATGTTTTGTGACTTGTTTTTCCATCAGAGGAGGATCACCCAAATTTGAGGATTTTTATAGCCATTTTTGAGGGTTTATGGAGTAATTTCTGAGTAGTAATTGCAAATCTGATCTATTTTGTAGAAATATGATTTTTATTTGTTTAAACCCTATTTTGTTGAGTTAGAATTATTATAGGTGGAGAGTCAATGAATATTATTAATTGGTTAAATAAAAGGTCAGTGGAGAGTTGGAAATTAATATACATAACAACAATACACTAATATTCCTAAATGCATTGGAAGAATTTCAAGTAGTACATGCCTATAGAGAAGGAAATGAGGTGGCTAATTGACTAACCAATTGAGGAGATCTCAAAGACGAAGATAAAATATGGATATCACTACATTGAATGCATCTATATGTACTCCATTTAGTGGCAAAGGAGAGAAAACATGTAGAAAGCCAAGATAGCGAGCAAAAGTTCTAATGTTTAGAATGTCCATGGTGAATGTTTTGTTGGAGATTTGTGAATTACATGTTGTGTGGGCATTTTATTTGATATTTAGGATTTTTTATCTTGTAGTTGTAAGAATTCTAAGACATTTGTCTGATGAGGGTTACTTTTTTAAAGATCAACTTCTATAGATTCCTCTGCAAGTTCCATCCTCTAAATATCTATGGACATTCCTACTGAAGGTTTAATATTTTCAAGATACGTGGACCTGTATAAACTAAAGATCTGATGTAATAAATGTATTAAAAGGAATAGTATTTGTGGGATGTTTTTGTAAGAATGTATATGAATATTTTAGTATGTATTGAAGTTTATGGTAAAAGAAAATTTAGAATGTAATATTTGATAGACTAGTCTACATCATGACCCTCGTTGGTAGGATTTTTCGTACAAATAAAAAATGTATTAGTCTATGATGCTTTATATCTAATTTGAGCAATTTAACCAACTATGCGATGTTTAGTTGATTTGGAAGAGCATGGTACTACTAACATATTATCAAGTGTGCAAGATCAGGTACACTCGTAGGTGGAGGAAGTAGAATCATCCACTAGAAATGGGGGTACTTGAGGTTGGGGAAGTGATGATTAAGGAAACTCAAGGGTAACATTTATGGATACATTTATATAGGTATCCATTCCATTAGGGATAATCATCGATATCTAGCCACCTTGAGCCTTATTTTATGGCCTGGTAGTCATCGTAAAATCTTGGGCTAAGATAGGTGACTAGGTTGATGGAAAGATTCCCTCTTTATTTGTTGCATATGTTTGATTGTATATTACTTCATTACTATCTAGATCAAATATTTAGAAAATATGCATAACTTGGTTGTTTTGAAAAGCTCCTTGTTTTTCTTAAGCCTCTCAAAAGAGTAGCATGATGTTAGTATTGGATAAGAAAAACTTTTATCTTATGTTGTATATTTATGTGAATAAATAATAGTTTAATTATTTTAAATGATAAAAGAAATTCATTTATAAATAATAGTTTAATTATTTTAAATGATAAAATAATTTCATTTATAAATAATAGTTTAATTATTTTAAATGATAATAGAACTTCATTTATAAATAATAATTGTATTATTTTCATATGATAATAGAGCTTCATTTATAAATAATAATTGCATTATTTTAAAAAAATGATAATAGACTTTCTTTCAAAATAATGAATATATTATTTATAATAATAATAGACTTTTAAGTGATAGACGTTTTATGTAGAACAATAGGTGCTTTATTTTTAAATGATAATCAACCTTCATTTGAAAGGTAATAAGGCATTTATTGTTGTTAATAAGACGTCCATTAATTGTTAAACCTCTCTTCTGAACATGGTGTTTTGCACATTCTAGAGGTATGGAGACTTCTACCAGCCATGGAAGAAGAGAAGCCTCATTTATAGTATATTTGGAATATATGATTTAAAAAATTAGAAATATCTTATTACCACTGGATAGATGGGGATAACTAAAAGTTAGCAAATGAGAAGTTATGAAGCATGTTAGAAAGTGGGTGGTGAAAGAAGACTTGGGAGGCTTTGGGTTGAATAAAAAAAAAGGAAAGAGGTTGAGGAAAGTAAGAAAATAAAAAAAGGAGTGAGGGTATGAAAGGACCAAGTGAAATGTGAACAAGAGAAGAACTTAGATTTTACAACATGAAATAGTTTTTTGGAAGCAATCATATAGCATCTCTGGAATAACCAGAGTGGTTAAGCTTATCATGCTAAGTTAATTTTGAATTTTTTTTATAGATGCTATGTCTGTTATCCATCAAGTTGATGTCCACATGCCTCACTAGTTTCCTTGTGTTATTATGACCCTTGTTGGATTGTGAGGATATCATCGTTCATACATGATCCTAAAACCTTTATGATGGTTTTCCTTATCTCCCTCTCTAGTTGGCGAAGGTGTTTTAGTGTTAGGACTTCCTTATTTTATGTCTAAAACTTATTGTTGTGATGTTTCTACTATCTGGTTGGTTTGTTCCTCTATGTGGGCATAGTATGGAGGCTAGCAATAGGTTGGTTTGCTCTCCATTGGATTCTATATTTTGTGCAATTATCTAGGGCACTTCTTCATCTGTTATCAGTTAAGTGGCAGTGTTGTGAGTTGGATAATGGTGCTAGTTTTTCATTGTGTCATCTTCCTCCTTTGTATGGGGGGTAGTGTGATGCATTACATCCTTATTCTCAAAGAAGAGATAAAACTTATTAGTTGTTTTCCATGTTTTTTGTGCATGTAGTAGTGCTAGTAGATTACCATGGTGACAGGAGCCACTATAGGAAATCCCTAGATTATTTGTAGGAGATTCTTGTGTTTTTATCTTTTGCTATATGGCTTAATGTTCTAGTTTGCAATAAACTTTGTTTAAGCATGGTAGCTCTTCCTTTTTAATTGATAGATAATTCTCCATATCCTTTTATAAAGCAAACCTCTAATTTGTGATAGGAGAGCATGGGGTCTTAACCTTGGATTAAATTGTGATTTTAGTATGCTCTCTAGGGATGCTTGATCCTTTTAAGGATTATAATTGCTTTATTAATTAATGTTGTGAACTTTAGATTAATGAAAAGAATGAGATTATAAATTTTTTATTTGGTTAAAGTTGTGAATTTTAGATTAATGAAAAGAATGATATTATAATTGTTTTATTAATTAAAGTTGTGAACTTTAGATCGATGAAAAGAATGAGAATATAATTATTTTATAAATCAAAGTTGTGAACTTTAGATTGATGATAATAATAAGATTATAATTGTTTTATTAATTAAATTTGTGAACTTTAGATTAATGAAAATAATGATATTATAATTGTTTTATTAATTAAAGTTGTGAACTTTAGATTAATGAAAAGAATGAGATTATAATTGTTTTATTAATTAAATTTGTGAGCTTTAGTTAATAAGAAAGAAATGGTTTATTTATGGATTTAAGCAAGTGACTTTGATTTATTAAATAAATGGTAATAGTTTGTTTTGTAAATTAATGGCATGGGACTTTAGATTATAAATAAAACAAAATGGTTATTTCGTAGATTAAAGGTATGGGACTTTAATTTAGAAAGTAAAAGAAGATGGTCTAATTTATGGATTGTGTAATGAGGCATAATTCATGGAAGTAGATTAACCTAGTTATTTTATGATTAAGGGCATGGGACTTTAATTTGTCAAATAAATGTTGGATGAAATGATTTAAGTAAAACTAAAAATATAGCTATAATTGTTGAAAGACTCTCTATGGTCAATGAGAGGTGAAAATAAAAATAGTGATTTTTATGATATCAACTATGCAGTAGATGGTTAGATACTTTGATTTAAATTGTATAGTTACAATTTGGAAATGAAATAAGTAAATGCATTTAGAAGCATGTCTATCATGGAACCATGAGTGCCCTGATCCCCTACTATCCTCAAATTATTGATGGAAATATAAGGAGGACAAGGAGGCAATTGGAACCAATGTGTTAGTTGATTCTACTTTTAATTATTTACTTATGTTTAATAGAGATGAATTGTGGAGAGATTTCCCTTATGAAATTGATTTAATATATTGTTCTTTAAAAGTATGAAGGATTTACCATACTTGCTTATATGTAATAACTATTAATTGTTGAAAGATTTACCTTTAAGTTATTGTTTTAAATTATCTATGTTTTTTATCTACATCTCTTTGAATTAATGTTTACCTTATTTAAAATTTTGCTTCCTTTATACTGTCCTTTGCATGCTTTATGAATTATGTTCTTTTGTTAGATTTATTATCTAAACTATTCTTGTTTTTCTTTCCAAACAATAGAAACTTAAATAAACGAGTTCTAGGTGAACTTAGTGGGTGACCTAAGGGGTTGAGACCCCTTAGGATGAACATAATGGATCTAAGAGATTAAGACCCTTTAGGGAGAATGATAACTGATTTTAGGAAAAGACTAAATATGAGTTAAGATAGCTCATTATTGAGATGAGATGGATAGCTGAACTCATAGTACGTGTAGAATTTCTACACATATTGACTTGTGTATGGTATGGAGATGGACGTATATCTTTGATTGACTGAAGATGATAATTTTATCTCATCAAGGATGATGAGAGGGATAAATGTATTTGTGATAAAACATAATATGCCTACACAAATGGACTTATGTTAGGGCATATTGTGAGATGTAGCTCTTCATGAAACTTAGGGGATATTAAAAATTAATTATCTAAAATTTGGTTAGGGGTTTATGAATCCCTCTCCTTAGTAAAAAAAAATACTTTTCATTTCTATGTTTTCTTGTAGCTTAATTTTGGGTTGTTACATTTGGTATAAGAGCTCTAGGTATGAGGCTATAGAGCTTCTTACACGCTAAGGAGATTTGGATGTCTCCAATGAAGGATTGCTTAGAGATAAGTTAAAGTTGGGATGATCTAGAATTTCTTGCTTGATAGAATCTAATGGGAATTCATCCCAAGGGTGAATGAATGTTATGATACTTTATTATGGGCTTTGGTATTAATGTTACATCATGACCCTGGAATATCATCCTAATTAGATCATGGATTATTCTTAGCAAGAGAAATCTGTATTATGATTTTTAAAATAGTGATATTGTTTGAGTGAAGCTTTAACTTAATCCTTATATCAGTTGTAACCAGGTTGAAATACCACCTAAGGTGAAAAAAAAGAGGCCTATGCCTTTAAATAGATAAAATCGATAAAAAAAATGTCAAATAAGGGATCTAGGATGAGGATCCAAGAAATTCTAACAAAGAGGTAGAAGACCTCATTACTACGGTTGCTGCCATTTAGGATTAGATGAGACAAATGTTATAAACCTTTGCAAATCAAAATTTGTAAGCCAAAGACTCAAAGGTTAGCAAAGTCGATTGACTAACTACAAAACAGTTACAAGCTAGATATTTTCTAGAAAAGGAAATGAATATGGATATAAAAAATATTTCTATACCCAATTTTGATGGAGAAGGAGAAGGGAATGCAACTGAAGACTGGCTGAGAGAAATAGAATTCTAGTTCATAGTAAAACACTATTCCTTGGGAACCCAAATAGTTTGGGCCATGATCAACTTAGAAGAGGCTATTTTAGATTGGTGGGGAACCTACTATGAGAAGAATAAGGTTGATATTTCTAACATTAAATGGAAATATATTGTTGAAATCTTCAAAAAGAGGTTTCTAATATAACACTTCTATGCCTTAAAATTTGAATAATTTTCCAGCCTTCGACAAGCAACTAAAATAGTGGAGGCATACTATAAGAAGTTGGTTAGGTTATTTAATTATGTACCATATTATGATGAGAATATGAGAGTTCACAAGTTTATTCATGGGTTAGAATCTAGAGTGAAGCATTATGTAAACATGCATGAACCTAAATCACTACAAAATTTTAGATTTTGGAGCCTTAAACATAAAGTAAATGCATTCACAAGTATAGAAATAAACATGGAATGATACAACTATGATAATAGTAAAAAATCATGCATGAAAATATGATAAAAAACTTGATACAAAGATCTAAAAATGCTCATATAGAAAGCTCACAAAAATTACAGTGGTCCTCTCATGGAGTGTACAACTCATCCATGATAACAAAATGGAGCTACATTATGCCTACTACTACTCTCATTTATGCACTACTCTTGCTCTTTGACAATCACTCACAATGAGGCCTTCATATAGAAAGATAAGTTACTTGCCTCTCACTCAACCCTAAGACTCATGTACATGTGGACTACATACACATTCTAACACTTGTGCATTTATTCTATTACACTAATAAAGCAATAACTCCTAATATGATCCTAAAGTAAATCTCTAGCTATGAGGGTACATTAGGAAATAACCAAATTATGTAATAGCCATATTTTACAACACCCCCCTGTATTACATTATTTGGTTTTAAGACATTAGTATTCAATATGGATCTTTATCTTTTGGATAGCCTTCATCTTAATGTTATTCTTCTCCTTATTTGGATTGCTGATAGTTGAATAGAGTGAAGTTTTGTTGTTCTCTCATTCTCTTAATTTTGAGTCTTCTATTTTTCTATTTATTCTTGTGATATTTTGGTTCTCCATATATTGCATCATGTTCTTCAATAAATGAATTAGTATTATTTTGAAATGTAACAATATCTTGTGACGTTCTCATAAAGTCCATAGCATATATATTTTTATGAATTGATCTAGTGGCTTCAATTTCTTATTGATTTATTATGAGGCACATGTTGAATCCATTTTAGTGTTTGAAGTCAATTTTCCTTTTTCTCTCTACTGGATTTGTTATTGAAATGATATTGGAAGATAATCTTGGAACATACATGACGTTATGTAGTACAAAATATAGAAATAATTTGCTAGGAGCTACGCATCCATAGAAATGAATATGGTAGAATTTTCCATATGTAATTCTTAGTATCTAGTTGTTGGTGACCTCAAGATAATAAAATCGTTGCATATTTCCTATCATATGATGACTTGAGCATGAATCTATGTACCAAATGTCCTTTTCATTTTGATTTGTGAGGTTATTTGGGTTTGTACTGATTCTATACCTTTGGTATGACATATTGGATGTGTTTTGATCTTGGGTTCAATTATAGTGATGATATGTTCCTCTTGTCAATCTGTCCATACTAAAAGGATTTAATTTATTTTCTTTATTTGAAGGAACAACCTTGAACTCAATTCTCCAAATTTTTAGGATATGAACTATGATGCATATTCTTAACTTGAATTTTGTAGAATCCCTTTTGACTCCCTAGATAATGAGGTATGATATAAATATAATTCACTTCTATCACTTGCAATCAATAATTGGTAGAGAAATTGAAATGTAATTAATCTTCAATGTTCTTTAGTTGGATTTGTCTATGTATTTTTTAAACCAATCTTCCAACTATAATTTTGATGCACTCAATATATTATTAACTATGATTTGGTGCAATAATTGATTTCTAAACTTCTTAAAATTTGATTTGAAGTAGGATTTCTTATATCTCCCTAATTAGAAGTTTTAGAAATATTAATTTTTTTGTAAACTAAATTTTGTTTACTACTTATATCTCCCTATGTTAAGAGTTTACAACTATTCTTAGAAGCAATGAAAATTATATAAATGCTTCTAGTTTTACTCTATATGTTCTATATAATCAATATTCTATTCTAGAGATATTTTCATCACCTTATTACTCCTACTAATATCTCTAGAATATGCAATAAGATTTGATATCAAACTTGCAATATAATAAATATTTCTCACATTTTTTTTAATTATGATTTGCAAGTTGTTTGAATGCAATTTGCAAGGGTTGATTTTCTTGTTTCTCTTCACCTTGTTTTTCAATGTTCTCCTCCTTGTGGATGAACTAATTTTCCTTCCTCTCTTCAATCGAATACTAGCTGGATATGTGTTCTACTCTTCACACTTCAAATTATTTGATATGTGCACTTTTTTGGGCTCGAACTCTCTCTTTATAAATAATATTTTGTTTGTATGTAGTCGTGTTTCTTTAGCTTGATTCGTATTCATTTACATACATTGGGAACCTTCTTAACTTATGTAAATGAGCTGGAGTTGCCATGTGGCACTTTGTATTTTTCTCTCATCTTGAAAATGTTCCTTTTAATATTTCATGTAGCACCTATAACATGTGGTACTTTTCTTCAACTCTCTTCTTGAAAAAAATTTGTCTTGGGCCCTTCTTTAATGCATGTGACAAGTTTTGCTTGAATCCTAACATATTGATGGTTGAGATCAGTTGTAACTCTTTTACACCTATGTTGGGTATTTTTCTTTGTATCTTTATTGGATGTAGAGTGCAAAACATTACTGTAGACTATTGGGCACTTAGACTTGTTTTGAAATGTGGCACTCTTCTTAGAACAACTCCTCCATGTAGCATAAGATATTTAACTTTATTTTTAACCTCCCTAGGAGATTTCTAGCGCTTTCCAATGTATTATTTATACAAAATCTTCTTGGTCCATATGTTTATTTTGATAGGATGTTAGTTCTTCCTTCAATGGTGCTCTTGGATGAGAGAGAACCTATTTTTTAGCTTGCTTCAATGGGGATGGTGCCTCTTATATGGCTTAAACTCCAACCTTGTTTTATTTCTTATTTTATTTCTTTTGTAGGTTTGATATATGGAAAAAAACTTCGGTTATTTATGGAACTCCTTTTGGTGTCTTTTGAAACCTCAAATAATTCATAATTTTAACCTCTGTGAATGGGACCTTCTATTGCTTTTCAAATACCATTTTGTAGGGTTTTATTAAGTGGAGTTATTACACCTTTACTTTCTATGAAACCTGATATTATTGTAGCTCTTTTGGAGTTCTTTGTATGACTCACAAATATACACTATGATTACCCCCTGTGCTTTAAAAACCTACTTTTACCCTGCTCAAAATGTGGGCTTTATTTGGCTGTTATGACCCTTTGTTTTTGTTGTCCAAGAGTGTCTTCAATTTTTTTTCTCTTCTCCAAATTTGTCCACAAATACCTCTTGGAAATGTAAAACACTTTAACCTCGAATTTATCCCTTCCTCTTTATTTCTTTTCTCACTATACTATGCTGATTTTATTCTCCAATTTTATAGGTAGTGTCACCCTTCTCTGATGGCTTTTTTTTGGTTACTAATTTCATCCTTTAATTCTTTCACCAAAGGTCTGAAATTTCTGAGTTCTATCCACATTTTGTGGCTGAATTAGGGTTATGTTATGACTGCCTTCAATCCTTAGAAAAACCCTTCTTTTCTTGGCTACTATTTCACTTATAAATCAAAGCTATTCAATGTATTAATATGCACTCTAACTTATGCAATTATAGTCTTATTTTCTTTAGAATAGAAAATATAATGCTGTTATTTTTCTTTCTCTTGAAATATGCTTAACTTCTATTTCTTCTATGTGTAGGTTTGGACCTTATAAACTTATGACCTCTACACTATTTTGAAGACTTTGAATGAAAAACTATTCTATGCAACTTTTGATCCTTTGAAAAAATGGTGCTTAATAAACCTTAATATAAAACCAAATATGAAATCTCAAATCATTAAATTTTTGCACCTTATTATTTCATACCTTTTTCTATCATAGACGTGGAGATACTGGTGATTCAAGTCACCTCAACGGTTGCATTTTATGGATAATTTTTTAGCTCTTCTATTCTATCCAAAATCAGTTCTTTGTTCACCTTTCTGCAACTTCAGTACCTTGTAAAATTGCTGCTCCAAAATTTGATTTGGTGGCTTAAATTTTTTTTCAGAATGTGTTTATAGAATTTGATTTTTAGCAGTCACTAACACTGCTCATTATTTCATAAATTTTCCGCACTAAGCAATCTTCACTGTTGCTTTTAATTTCTTTGATTTGTTGAACTTTTATTTGTCTTCAAATCTATAACTTTTCCAGATTGTAACGTAGTCAACACCATCACTAAACAAATTTCCTTGAATCCCAAACATTTTGTAGGATTCTCCCCAAATCGCAACTGAGATGTTGCTCAAGAACCTCCTTCAATAATGCCCCCAAAATCTCATAGATTTGGTGGTTCTTCTATCTCTTTTCACTTGCCAAATTTTTACTTCAAAGTAGATCTCCTACTCAAACAATATTGAGATCATTAGATCTATGCAATACTACATTTTTATTTGACAATGTTCTTGCCAAAATTTCTTTTTTAGGCTTGTCATCGGATGGCGATGTTTGTCCCATTTTCTTAAATTCTTCTTTGGTAGTAATTTACTCAATGAGTCCTTCTATGAACTACTTCAATGAGGCTCACCAATCCTTCTTCTTGAGACCTCTCCAAGGTTACCAATCTTATAGCTTCTATATCTTCAATGAGAACTTCCTTGGTCTCTTCAATCCTCAACTATGGAAATGAGATCTTCTTCTAGGATCTCCTCAATCTAATACTTCTAAAATTTGTAATAGAACATTTTGTTAGTTATTTTCGATACTCAATATTCCACAATGGATTCTTCAATAGGGTCTTCAATGGACATTTTTTCAATAGATTATTAAATGAATCTCTTCTTCAATAGGACCTTGAATGAACCTCTTCTTCAATAGGGCCTCCAATAAACCTCTTCTTCAATAAAAAAATTTTAGTCTTTAATGGAGATCACTAATATCCAATATTTTTCTAGGAATTTTCCCCTTTATTATATTTGATCTTCAATGGGGTATTATTTCTAGGACCTCATATCTTCAATGGGGTCTTCTTTCTAGGACATCCTTCCTAGATTTGTAGTCTTCAATGTGGCTTCCTTGTCCACTAGCTCTATCCTCTATATTTCAACCAGGAGCCTTAAATATGCAAATATTTCAATGGGAAATTTCTCCTTAGGCATCCAAATTATAAATCCTCATTTTTATGCAAAAAATAATCAATCCCTGCATGAGAAAAGTAACTTTTACTTTTAGGTAATGAATATGAAGTTATTCTCTATCTATTGGAGGAAGCTTCCTATCTTCTGAGAGTTAATTTTTTGCAAAAATAAAAACTTAGATGATAGTAACCAAATGGTTCTCCTAAAAACTTACTTTCTCTCTTGCAATAAAATATTATAGATAATAAGATTTCTATGAGTCTATGAGAAATAAATTTCACTAGTTGGATTGCCAATGTAGTGTAACAATTATGAGTTCTAGTATTCACAAGAATTACAAATCTTATGGAAAACTCTAGCTACAAATATCATGTGGATTTATCTATTTTCTATTATTCTATCTAGATTTATTTCTATCAAAAAATCTATTGTGATGGTATTTGCATGCAAAAATGCACTATGGCTCATCCAGTTTGCAAATACTCAACTATAGTACTTGTGGATTTTCTTTGATCCACCATGGATCTCATACCACTAATAGTATTTAGAGCCTTAAACATAAATAAAATGCATTCACAAGTATAGAAATAAACATGCAATGATATGACTATGATAATAGCAAAAAACCATATATGAAAATATGATAGAAAACTTGATACAAAGATCTAGAAATGCTCATAGAGAAAGCTCACAAAAATTACAATGCTCATCTCATGGAGTTTGCAACTCCATGATAATAAAATGAAGCTAAATTGTTCCTACTACTACTATCTATTATTTACTACTCTTGCTCTCTCACAATCACTCACAATTAGGCCTTTATATATAAAGATAGGTTACTTGCCTCTCAGTCAACCCTAAGATTCACATGTGGACTACATGCACATTTACATCATTGCACATTATAACACTTTTGAATTTATTCTATTACACTAATAAAGAAATAAATCCTAATATAATATCAAACTAAATATACACCCACGAGGGTACATTAGAAAATAATCAAATTATGTAATAGTCATATTTTCCAACACAAAAGGTGTATGATTTGGCAAAGAAAGTTGAGTCTCACCCATAATTCAACTATGTTGCCCTATCTGAGCAATATTGGCAACAACTAAGGAAGAGGAATAGTCAAGGATTATTGAAATGGGAAGATGAAGAGGATCGAAAGACCAAAAACCCCTAAAATTTTGAGATGAGAAAAAAAAAGAAACAAGGAAATTTCAAGAAAAATTTCCAAAAGGAAACCAACAATAATACCAACAACACAACCTCACCCTGAGAAGTCACCAATTTTAGCTCTAAAAATTAAAATAGATGAGAAAAAAATGGAAAAGAATCAAGGACCCAAGGATGGGTGTTATCATTGCAAAGGCCTGCATTATGCTAGGCAATGTTCATATTAACTAGAGCTAAGCTCATGTAATGCTGAAGAAAAGGAACCTAAGCGCATCATATCTATACCACAATTAATAAATAGAAGCTATATGGGCAAGCTAACCCATTACTTGTGAAAGGTAATATTTTTAATAAGCAAGTAAGGATTTTAATTGATAGTACAACCAACGATAGCTTTATTTCTTCTAGTTTAGCAAGGGATATGCCAGAAAGACTAGGATATTTGGCCCATGGATGGAAGGTAGAGTATGGTTTTGGATAAACCTACCTAGTAAACTAGTATTATCCAATGGTAAAAAGGTAGTGGTACTACCGAAGGTTATTTATACATAGCTCTACTTCATGCCTTTGATATGATCCTAGGGATGGATTGACTATAGGCCCATAAAGCCTTGATAAATTTCCAAGATAGATGGATTGAATATTTAGATAATGACAAGGAAAGGATAAGAAATCATACTGAAGAAGGTGTATTCAAATGCCAAATTCTCTCAGCTATGCAATTGAATAAATCCCTCGAGAAAGGAGGGATAGTGTATGTTGTAAAACCTAATGAAGTAGGAGATGATCAAAGGAGATAAGTGCTAGGGAAGCACTAAATTTTATAGGATTTTAATGATGTATTTTTAGAGTATTTACATAGACTCCCTACTATATGGTAATTTGATTTCACAATTGATCTTATGCTAGCTCTAGAGGATTTACCTAGACTCACAATTCATAGATATTCGTATAGGATGAATCCTATTGAGATGTAGGATCCTTAAAGTGTGGTCACTTGAAGTGTGGTCACCTTAAGTGATGTGGTATCCCTTCCTCCACCACATTTTCATCAAAATTGGTTAATTTATCTACAACAACAACATTGCACATTGTGCTAAGAGCAAACTTTCAACAACATAGATCAATCTCAAACTTGGGGTAACCAAATTTGAATTTAATTTCAACATTTGCATACATCATACACATCCATTGGAATATCCATTACATCATCCACTTTTGTTCAATTGGCTCATGGGTTCTATTCTTCATCCATTCACCAATTGAAGGGTTAATCCAGAATCCTAAAATTTTCAAATCTTCTTGTGTGTTGAGTCCATTCCATCCAACCAAGTTTTTTTTGCACCACATTGTGTTTTCACACAAAACAATACAAAAAGAGGTATTCGTAGACACAAAATCCTAGCCATTCATAATCCACTAGCCATTCGTCATTTATATATTTATATATATAAATAAATCTAAGCCATCCATCAAATATCCATCCTAGCGCACCATGTGGCAATCCTTGCCACTCACTAATCATAATACATATCACTTACCAAGTTGCAATCTCAGTCAATCATCATATTTTAATCTCAGTCACTTGTTGGTGTCGTCACAACCCTAATATGTAAGAGCAATAATAAAATATTATTTACTTTTTGTTAATAAGGGTAAAAAATAATTGCAAAGAGATATCATTCACATTTTTGCACAAACCCTAGCCACTTCTACATTTCTCATTCATTCATTATCACTATTGAGGACCTGATATAGACATTTTTGAGCATCCATTGTAGTTTGCACTTGCCTTAGGGAATATCCTAAATGTTACAAGACATCTCCCAAACACTGTAGATCATCCGTTGAATGCCACATCGTGTCCAATGAAATCATAGATACTTTTTGGCATCTGAACAACAAAAATTTTGGTCTAAACTATCACAAATATTGCACAACCATCCCCCATGAAGAATATTTCAAATATATTAACCTTGGCCTTGACGAGGATAATTTTGATAAGTACATAAACCTTGAGTATGAATTTTTATTCATGCATATCTCACCATATTCTATGGTGGACATTCTTGCTGAATTTTCTCAAGTTTCCATGATCCATGTCCTTCCATACAACACCTCTAATGGTGAGATCAATGAGCACTTCAACACTCTCTTGATTTATTCTAATAGTTCTAAATATGCATCATCCTAAATAATTACCATAACCAAGTATCTTGACGATGGTAATAATTACCTTAATAGATTCCCCATTCCATTACCTATCCTTCCAATGCTTCTCCCACCAGAGCATCTTGTTGGTCAACCTATCCTACATCCTCCTATCATCCTACCATGAAAACACTCTCCTTAGCTAAATTATCCACCCATACTTCAACAAATTATCTCCCATCCATAGGATCCATTCACATCAAACTCCTCATCTAGCACACCTATACATCCAATCCATCACCAACCTATGATCAACATGATCTCCATCGATATTTACACTCTGCTTCACTATGAGGCTGATCCTGACTACCTAATTAACATTTATTGTAGTGCCATTTACTTAAACCAACTTTCTTCTAATACTTATCCTCTCGATTTCCTTCCAATAAAGCAACTAATCCATAAAGAAAATGTCCATTTTCCTTCATCTTCTACTCTTCCTTCTTCTTTTGTCTTTCAACATAAATTTAATTATCCTAAACATGTCTTTCCTTAGAATGCAATGGATGATCTACATCTCATTATCATTATTTTCTAGCTATAGGATGGTTCCCTTATGCTTATGGAACATGCCATCGATATCCACCTTAGTTCTAACCCTTCCAACCCTTGTATTGTCAAACATAAGTTTGGTTCTGGTGCTTCCAAATTGGCCACTTTTGTAGGGATTGAGAAATTCAAGCCTATTATTATCCTTCATATTTGTATGTTCTATGTGTAATGGAACTTAATAGGATTTATTTTCTTGTACATTCTTTTTCTAAAATAAAAATATACAAAAACATAAATTAAAAACAAAACCCATACCTACATCCAAACCAACTATGCAATCCACCATCACGATGTTTATTTTATCTCTTTACTTCCTTTTTATTATTTTGTTTCTCTCCTCATTCTCTTTCTTTTTCTACTTTCATAGATTCCATGTCATTGTTGTACAATCATGAATGAGTGAATACATACCTATGGATGGTCCTTTTCTTTCTCATTCCTTCTCTCTCCCACTTTTTACTCGTTATATTTCTTTCTCCTATTTTATTGATTCCATGTAATTTTTGTATGGTCACGTTATGAGTGGTTATATCCCTATACTTGATTATTTTCCCTCCTATTTATTTCCTTCCTCCTATTCCTTAATTTTCTTCTCCATTTTTTTCTTTCCCACTTCATTTTCTTTTCTTTTCTCTTCACTCCATTACAATCATTTTTCTATTTTTAGGATTTGCTTCTCCTTAACCCAAATTATGTGGCCATGATAGCTGAATAACCCTTCATATTATACTCTTTCACTTCTATTTTATCCATATTTAGGTTATTCATCATTCCAACTCTTCTCTTGTCATTATTTGCATTGCATTCATCCACCCCATTTATATAACTTAACTAAATATCATGATGAGCAAGGAGCAGCAACAATATTGTCATTGTTGTCAACACAGTCAGACAGATCGGTTGATGCAGTGGACAGGAGTTTAGTGATGTAGTGGACAAGAGTTAAGAGGTTCTTCAGAGTTTGTACAGTGATTATCCAAAATATCGAAGTGTCCCATATGCTAAAAATCAAAAGAAAATCACAAGGAAGAAAACTGTCGTGATATCATGACATGTTGAGCAAGGAAGAAAATTGCCACGATATCATGACATGTTGAGAAAGAAAGAAAACTGTCGTGATATCACGACATGTTAAGTAAGGAAGAAAATTGTCGCGATATCACGGCATGTTGAGAAGAAAGAAAAACTGTCACGATTTCACATGTTCAAAAAGAAAGTGCAAGCAGGTAAAACGTCACGATTTCACGACATGTTCGAAGAGAAAGCACAAGCAAGCAAAACTGTCATGATTTTGTGACATGTTCAGAGATAAAGCGCAAGCAAGAAAAACTATTGCAATTTTGCGACATGTTTGGAGAGAAAGCACAAGCAAGCAAAACTGTCATGATTTCGTGACATGTTCGGAGAGAAAGTGCAAGCAAGATAAACTATCGTGATTTTGTGAAATATTGCAATAGAGATAGTACGAAAGAAAAAGTGTTATGATTTCATGACATGTTGGAAAATAAAAAGGCAAGTAGAAAAAGTGTCACGATTTCGTGACATATTGCAAGAGAGATAGTACGGAATAAAAAGTGTTGCGATTTCATGACATGTTGGAAGAGAGAGTCTGAAAGAAAAAGTGTCATGATTTCACGACATATTGCAATAGAGATTGTACGAAAGAAAAAGTGTCACGATTTCACGACATGTTGCATTTTCACGATCTGAAGTGAAAAGAAAATGCAAGGAAGAAAAAGTGTTGCGATATTGCGACATGTTGCATTTTTGCGGTTCCAAGCGAAGAGAAAATGCAGGGAAGAAAAAGTGTCATGATATCGTGACATGTCGCATTTTTGCAACTTGAAAAGAGAAGGAATGCTGAGAAGGAAAAGTGTTGCGATATCGTGACATGTCGCATTTTCACGACTTGAAAAGAGCAGGAAGGCAGAAAAGGAAAAGTGTCATGATATCATGACATGTCACATTTTCGCGACTCAGAAAAGGCAGAGAAGGAAAAGTGTCGTGATTTCGTGACATGTCACATTTTCACGACTCAAAAAGGGCAGGAAGGAAGAGAATGAAAAAGTGTCACGATATCGTGGGTACATGCCAAGAAAAGAAGCAAGGAGGTGAAAGTGTCGTAATATCGTGACATGTTGTGTTTTCATGGGTACGAACCAAGTAAAGTAGTAAGGAGGCAAAAGTGTCATGATATCATGACATGTGTTTTCACGGGTACAATCCGAGAAGAGGACAAAGATGCAGAAGTGTCACAATTACACGATAGGTCACTTTGGTGTGAGCTAAGAAGTTAACCCAGTTGAAATAAGATATGTAACAGTTAACTAAAGTTATATGGCAGTTACAGGGGCCGTTACAAAAGAAAATCATATAGCTAAAATAAGAAGAGTTAACGAAAGTTAGTATGACAGTTACAGGTGCAGTTACAGAGAAATATCATGTAGCTAAAATAAGAATAGTGAACATAAGTCATAACGACAGTTACAGGGGTAGTTACGGGTTGCATGCAAAAATATGGAAGTTAAAAATAGAGTCAGAACTTTGCTATAAAAGGAGGACTGCTTGGAGAATTAAAGAGCTACTAGAAAAAGAGTGAAAGCGCTCAGGATTAAAGCGATACAGATTTAATCTTACGAAGAGAGCAAGAGGAGAGCTAGCAAGATGTGTGTTGTATGAATAGTGGGCAATGTTGAGAAAGCAATAGACCAGTCAGGGTCTTGTAAATATGAAGGCATCTTTATGTCAATTTTCTAGTTTCAGAACAAAAGTCCAAGTTGGTGCTTGGCATCAGGGGTTGGTGCTCCTTCCATTTGGTGCTAGTAAATTAGGGGTTAGCGACCCTTCTAGTTAGTGCTGGTAAATCAGGGGTTGGTGCTCCTTTCTATTGGTGTAGATAAATCAGGGGTTGGTGCTCCTTTTTGTTGTTGCAAATAAATCAGGGGTTAGTGCTCCTTCCAATGGGTGCTAGTAAATTGATTGTAAAATTGGTATTTTGCAAAGGCTGGATTTGGATGGGATTCCAAACAGTCAATTTTGAGGAGTAGCCAAAACTGGTGAACCTCGGTACATCTTGTGTTGTGTGTTGCTCTTTTGGTATATTTGCTTTAATGAGTTTTAACCTTTCATTGTTTAAGCATTAAGAATTGAAGATTTAAGTTTTTAAGAGCTACACTAATTCACCCCCCTCTTAGTGTCTTTGTGAGACTAACATATCATAACATGTTTATTTGGTCACCTTATAGATAGGTAAAGATACATTCCATAATATTGATCGGTTTAGTTAATCAATGACATACATGTTATACATATTGGCTCCATATGTGTATGTCATGTTTTTATCCATTTTATGTCCCCTTGTGAACTGTCTCCATGTCTAGTTTTGTCAACCATGTTGTACATTATGGCCATGATATTTTGTTGAATCATATTTTGTGGATGCTTGGAAAGAAAAGTTGTTTTTTTAATTAAACCATTCCTACTATTTTGATCACACTTTATCAAACATCGTCATGTTCTAAAGGGATGTCAGGCCTCCCTTGGATAACTTGAGTTCTTTCTTGGATCAACCATATCTTACACTTTAATTATATTTTGAGTTATGGTATGACAATGCCATGAGTGGTATTTTCATAACAGTAAAATATTTCTTACTCATCCTATCATTCACAAAATCTTAACCTGAGGATCCAAAAAATTAATGTGCAAAAAAGAGAGGAAAAATATTGAAAGAAAAAAGAGATACGCATATTGGTTTCCTCAAGTATTTTATATTAGTATTTCATCCACAAATGTCACCTTCAATAGATACAATACCCAAACACTCAATTATGGAATCAGATTTATCTATGAGATTTTCTTAAGACTATCACTAACCCTCCTATACTAGGAAAAAAGTAGAATTTATCTTCCTAACTCAAACTCCAATTAAGTCCTAATTTAGTAGGTTCCATACAAATGTATGTCCAAAGGTGGCAAAGTAAGTCCACTTATATAATTTTTTCTCATGCCATGACGATACCTACTCTTGGATGGTCAAATTACTAAATTAAATGAGCTCATCAATATATCAAAAGCAACATTTCAAGAATATTTATCCCTTCCATAATTGAGGCATCTATTGTTATTTATAATTTAAGGTAACCTTACATCTCCCCCATGAATTATAATTATGATATGCTAAAGTCCATGTTAACCATAATTTTAAATTATCAATTCATCCTTACCATCATTAGTCCATTCATCTGGCATCATGTGTTTTTGCACTACATCATGTCTACACACAATGTAGTATAAAAAGGGGTAAATGTAGACACCTAAAAAGTGTCATATTAACATTCATCCATTTTAATATTTATTAAATTTAATTTATGCTAATTAATACTTAGTAACATTATAAAAATTAATCCTAGCCCTTTTGACCATCCTAAACTCCCTACTACACTTAACCCATCGTCATCATGAGATCATACCACTATCCTAACCCATCTATCTACTGTACATATATCTTTATTCTCATTATGTGTCATTATACATTTTTCCTTGTCCATTATTAATCTGCTTCACACATTGTTTATTATATTGTATCTTATCATTCATTTCTTAAGGCTTGTTTTCATTATTACATAAATTATCTTATGCTGTGTTAGTATGTTGTTATACCCATTAACTTGTCATTGATTAATTAAACTGGTTTTCATTGATGATTACATAAACATATGTGATTCTATACCATGTACATAAATATATGCATCATAATCTATCACATGATTATTTTAAATACACTTATCCTCATATATCATATCTATTCATTCACATGCATCCATAACTTATAAATATTATAGTCAATTATGAATATACAACACATCATGTCATCCATCAATAATACATCATCCTATATATATCCATAATGACAAGTACATCACTATCATCAATACACCTAGGGATACATCATAATTTTCCCTAGGGATATGACCTCATCCATCATATATATACATGTTACCTAACATCATCATCCATTCATCACAAATGATATAAAATATTGGTCAATTTACCACAACAAAAACAACACACTCACTACTATTGATCCCTTGGAATCTCTCCACTACCCTCACATTCACCATATCTATCATCTAGTCCTTTCCATTCTCCTCTTATCTATTATATCTTCAGAAATTAAATATTGACCCACTTTTCATCAATTTTTATTAATTCAATGTCATACATTTACTCTCTAACCAACGAAACTAAATTTACCTTTGAAATACCTAAAATTGTACATTTTTCACTTTAAAAATATGATCATATTTGAGCCAATTTTCTTGTATAAAAATATCTCCAAATTTCTCAAAACTACCACCATTGGATCAGGCTCGAAAAGAGACTTCTTGTATACCATAGTTTACAAAACCGATTAAATATTTGTAAATTAAATAAGGTTGGAGAAATAAATATTCCACATAAAATTAGAATTACAAAATATTGCAAATATTATTTTTAAAAATTTCTAAATTTCTAATTTTGGAGGTATAAGGATTTCTACGTCAAAAATAGTATATGAAATTTAGAATTAAAAATGTATCCATAATTTTGGGAGATAAAATGGATTCTAACTAGTACTACATTTGATAGTTCATTTGAATATTTATAAAGTATTTGAATTGCATTCTATTTCCAACATCAGGGAGTCACAAGGTATTCTACTCATGACAACTACAAACAAACTTTTTCTATCTAAATTCCAATTTCTCAAAGGTCCTAACTATACCACATGGAAAAATAAAGTAATATCAATATTAATAGTAGAAAATCTTTGGGATATAGTTAAGGGAGCAAATACCAAACCTACTGAAGAAAGATATATACAAAAATATGAGGAGGATGAAGCAAAAGCCCTTATGATCATAAATTTTACAATTTCAAATGAAATACAACCATTTATTAGTTCAATAGGAATATCCACATATGCATGGGATACCTTAGCAAAAATATTTTAAGGACTATCTTAAATCTACAAATACAATTGTATTATTTGAAGGTCAAAAGTGGAGAAATTATTGAACTATTTCTAAGAAGGGTAGAAAACATAAAAGGGAAGTTATTAACCCTAGGAGAAAAAGTAGAGGATAAATTTATTGTTCAAGTCATATTGAGGGTACTTCTAGAGAATTATAGGCATCTAGTAATATTTTTGCAACTTCTAAGTAAAAAAACTTATTTTGATGATCTAGTGAATATTTTATAGGAATACAAAGTGGAAAATTTAGTACAGGATGAAAGGAGTAATAATGCATTAGTCTCAAAATACAACTCACAAAGGAATGTTGCTTCATTTCTAAAAAGAAAAAATAATTGGAATGACAGGTATTATCAAATGTTTAAGAGAGGAGGACGTAGTACCAACTACTCCAAATTCAATCCAAGGAATCAATATCATAGATACCAAACTAATTGAAGAGGCCAACCAAATAGGTTGTATCAACCTTGGAAAAATTATAACCAATACAAATCATCAGAGTAGTAATACCAGCACTAGCCATAATACAGAGAAGGAAATAAAAATGGGCATCTAGCTCAAGAGATACATGAGATACAAGAACCAGAAGATGATACAAAATTACATGAAGCTAAAGTTATTTTAGTAAATGTAGTATTTTATGAAAATAGTAATCATTTGATTGATCAAGATACATACATCAAGCAAATTGAAGAAAATGACAAAGAAGAGCACAATTTTGAGAAATCAAAAGAAGAATATCCATATTCAATACCAAAGTTCTCAAGAACCAAATAATGAAATACATAGGGGTGTTGGAATATATTACATTATTTGATACTTGACAATGTACCACCATGGATACATCTATAGATTAGGAAAGATTATCTTAGATTAGTATGAAAGTATTTACTTTATGTAATTTAATAAATGCACAAATGTGCAATGATATTTTGGCAATGCAAATGTGCATAGTTGTCCCTATGTACGTGTCATTAGAATAATAATATGGAGTCATAGGAAGAGTGTAGGCCAAGAAACACCATATGAAGAGTCACATTCCATCATATATATGGATGTGCAATTGTAATAAAATAGTATCACAAAGGAAAGTTCAAGATATGGGATATCACCCATGGAGAAATGGAAGGTGATGTAATATCATGTATTTGAGGTCTTTTATTCAACAAGAGTTTATTGTATTTTTTAGCATTTATCATTAGCAATATTTGAGTTATTTCATATTCTAAATATAAGATTATTTTCTTAGCATTATTATTTCCTTCATATTGATTTGAGTATTATTGATTTAGTGGTCATATTATTGAGTGGTTATTAATTAAAATCTAACAACTATTTTATATGCTTTTGGCTTGTTTTGGTGTTGTTTTAATGCATTAAATAGATGTTATTTATTTTCACTTTCTCATAAAATAAGTTCTCTAATTTATGTTTGGTTGTGTACATGTGATGAAGGCTCTACTTAAACCAGGGTGGTATGTGTGAATAAAACCATACCTCATTAAGGTAGTTAGAGAAGACTAAGTACCAAAAATTTATTTTGTAAAAATGACTCCGTTCTTGGAAGACCCTCATTGTAGCCCAAGTAGATTTTCAAAAGATTGCATTGTAATATATTTCAATATTAATGAAATGGCACAATTTATTTGAATATATTTTAAATTAAAAAGGAGGAAAAATTTTTGAAAGATAAAGGAGATACACATATTGGTTCTCTCAAGTATCTTAGATTCCTCTATTGGGGTTATAGATGCTTGGTTGGTAGTGGAGCTATGTCAAAGGATTATGGGAATAACATCCACTAGGTGTATATATACATGTATGGTAGTGGATTATACCTTATTAGTGGTGATATGTATATCACATTAGTGACTATATTTTTTATAGACCTTTGACCACTTGTAGTTGCACTAGATTATATTGAAGAGCACAAGCTTATACTAAGAGGGGGTGAACAGTATAAGACCACTTTTTAATTTTCTTCCCAAAATAATATTATCCAATATAATTAATGGTAATATCAACAAAATTAATAAAAGCAATGCATAAATCATCACACACAATAGAGACACCAATTTTACGTGGTTCACCCAATGTGGGCTACTCCACAGAGAAAATATTTCACTAAAATTTTCTCAACAAATATCTTGGGAATCCTTCCCTATTACAATATTTATAGACCTCTATCCAAAAGAGACACCAATCCCCTAATCAAGTTCATGGATCTCTATCCACAAGATAACTATTTCTCTTTTTCTAGTTTGTGGATCTCTATCCATAGGAGAACTCCTCCTTTTCTCTAGTTGGTGATCCTTTGTAAGACTACTGCCTCCATCACACTGGATTGTAGATATCTCTCCACTGAAGACATCTATCCTCACTCATAATACCTCTATCCTCACTACCCTAGCTAATGGATCTCTATTCACTAGAAACTACTATCCTCTGCTATGTTACCTCCAAAGCTCTATTCAATTTTTATCTTAAATTTACACTAAACACTGTCCTTTGATCTAGCACAAATATTATCACAAGTATATCTCTAGTCTGATACAAATCTACACCAAAATATATCCTCAAAAGTTTCCTCAAGCCTTAATCCAAATCTTGATCCAATCACAAATAAACTCTACTGTATTTGCCCCAAGTTTTAATTCAAAGCTTGAAAAAATCAATCAATAAACTCTACTCTTAAGTATTCTCAAATACTTACCTCAAATATATCCAAAAAGTCCTCTCTCTAACTTGCTAAATATGCTCTCAAGTCTTCTCTAATACTTACCTTAAATCTACTGAACAAGTCCTCACTAGAACTTGTCCAATATGCTCAACAAGTATTCACCAAGACTTATCTCAAATCTACTTGTAATATTACACAAGATATCACACAAATCTATCCTTAAGCTTTCACAAAATCTTACTCAACTTTGTCCTTAATTCCCCTCTATAACATACTCAAATATGGCCTCAAGATTTCACAAAAGCTTGCTAAACTCTATCCTTAAGTCCACTCCAAGACTTACTCAAATCTTCCCATAATATTTCACAAAAGCTTTTTAAACTCTATCCTTATGTCCACTCTAGGAATTACTCAAATCGGCCCACAAGCTTTCATAAAAGCTTGCTCAACTCCATCCTTAAGTCCCATATAGGACTTACTCAAAACAGTCCACTAGCTTTCATAAAAGCTTATTCAAATCAATTACAAAACTTGCATACAAAACACAACTTAATCTCTTTTAGAAACTTCTTCAATCACACAAATAAATTTCACTCAGAATTTTGTTTAACCACAAAAACATATAGAGAATGATTTGATACTCAATATGTTTCACACTCACAAAACACTCAATCATTTTCAAATTATTTTTCAAATCAATTTAGTATAAAGAACATTTTTTTTTACATTACTTGAACTATCACCCCAATGCATTCAACTAGTAATTATCATCCAAATTCACTCAACCATCCACTCAATGAAACACAACTTACTTTTAAACCCTAAACAAGTTTTTCACTATACTTCCAATAAATCACACTATAGAACTCAAACCTTGACTCAAGATGATTCCAAATTAACGTAACAATGATACTCATGATATTTTACAAACCCTAGTTCAAGATATTTCTCAACTTCACATAACAATGATACTCATGATCTTTCACAAACCCTAGTTCAAGATAGTTCTTAACTTCACATAACAATGATACTCATGATCTTTCACATACCATAGTTTAAGATAGTTCTCAACTTCACATAACAATGATACTCATGGTCTTTCAACATCCACAAATCATACACATTAAAACTCACTCAACATTTCTAATAATGCTTACCAAACAATATTTTTCATTCCAACTTTGCATTTCACAACATTCAATCCAAAAATATTTCACTCACAAGGAAGATGTGCCCATACCTTTTGGTTTGATGAAGATATACCTTCAAAACTTGTCTTAATCACAATAAAATCCTCTTTTCCAATTTCAAGGTTAGATAGAAACAACCTATCTCAAAATATTCCACAAATATCCTCCTCAAAAATTAATTCACCATTACAAACAATAAAAAGACTCAAGTACACCTTATTATCTCCAAACTTCTCACAATATTTCTCAACACATAAAAATCAATTTATTTTATCAACTCCAAATTAATCAATTTATAGAAGACCAAGTTCCTTTATAATATCTCAAAAATAATATTCAACCTATAACAATTAATCCCTTGATTAACCCTTATTACTCCAACCTCTATTTAATTCTCAAAGCACAAAATAATATAAAACATCAAATACCTTATGACTCCCTACTTTCCCAAGGCACTATCTAAAACTCATGTGGCCTTAATGCATATGTGCTTCCCAACCTTAGCATAAATTAAAATTTAAATCAAATATTAATGCTTACCTTATACACCTTGGCCCACGTGCAAAATTGATTGTGCATTCCTTGGCTACACTTTGAACCCGTGACCTCGCTAACGCCACTACACTGTAGCCAAATCTAGGCAGCCATTGGACCACATGCCCACACAAGTATTAACGCGAGCACACTCCTTGTTACCTCTATAATTTTTGGTGAATGAAAACAAAACAACTTCCCTTATCAAAATGATTGTGCAGGGATTTGAAACTACAACCTCTACCTTGTGAACATATTAACACTGCCTTGGTCACCAACTATGCTAACCAGTGTTATGGATATGCTTGGGTTGTTCCACATGCATTTAATCATTTGTATGCCTTCCAAAACTTTAGAAACATGAAGTCTCTTCTTCCTCACAACCAGCAATGCACAATATTTTGCATAGACTTTGGAATTTGAAAATGCATGGATGGGGTTAATTAAAAATTAACTCCCCTTTATATATGCATTACCTTTTGCGCTCGACGTCGACTTTAATTCAAATTTAAAAATTCGAATTAATAAATTAATTTATAACCTTTAACTTTGAAACCCAAATTTATTTAAATTAAAATTTTAACCTTTAGGTTAAAATATTTTAATTTAAATAAATCAAATTAAATCTTTTTCAACCTTCTCAATGGGTCTTTGAAGGATAAATTATTTTTAAAAATTCCTTGGATCTCATTCTTCTTCACCTCAACCTATAATCCAGAATATTATAATATTAAATATTATAATATTATTATTGCCTTTTAAAACTGCTTCACCTTCCTTGGGACTTCAATATTTTAGGCCTCCTTAGGCATATAATATTTAAAATAAATATTATATCCTATTCCATTAATCCTCTTCCTTGCATTTTGGAAAAAACCACCTGATGACATTAATGATGATGAAACTGAAACAACAAACTCTTGACAACTCTTGACATAAATGACAACAAATATTGATCAAATGTCCAACATATATTGACTTAAGTCATAATTGGTTAATCCAACCGTACACAAGATAGGAAATGAACCTCACTGCAAACACTTTGGTCCATAATTAGCTTGATCTCTTTAAGGATGGTCTAGATTTCTATGGGATATTGATTGACCATTAGATGAGTTTGATTGTCACACCTAGGGTGTTTGAGTTTCTTGAAATACTTCTCAGATCTAAAAATCCTAATATATTTGGGCAATAAGCATGTTATCTAGCATCCATCTATTGTACATATGTATTCAATCTCATTATATTTCATTATACATTTGTCCTTGTTCATTATCTATCTACGTTACATGTTGTTTATTATATGTTATCTTATCATTCATGTCCTCGGTCTTGTATTCGTTATTATTAAATTATCTTATGTTGTGTGTGTTATTATAACCATTAACCTGTCATTGATTAATTAAACTAGTTTTCATGGTGTAATACATGCACACTAAATATTGATGATGATTACATAAACACATGTGATCTCATACCATGTACATAAATATATGCATCATCATATATCACATGATTTTCACACCTATATCTAATCCTCCACATATAAATATGGTATGCTATTGCATGTGAATAATTCCAAGACTATGAATGGAAACTTGAGTGGATTACGTAAAGCAAAATTTGTGAAAGTCAAACATTGTAAATCAACAAAGAGATATAGGACAAATTGAAGCAAACCTATGAGGGAGATAAAAAGATCAAGATGGAAAAACTATGAAACCATAATAAAAGTTTGAATATTTCAATATAAAATATTAGGAAGACATTGTTACATGCTTACTTCATGTGGATGAGGTTGTTAATACCATACGTCAAATTATATTTGAAATTTAAGACTCCAGTGTTGTTTAGAAAGTTTTGAGGTCACTTCTGATGAGATATGATGGAAAGGTCTCAGTTATAGAAGAGATGAGAGATATTGAAAAATTAACTATGGATGAGTTCCATGTAATTCTCATAGCTTATGATATGAGAATAGTAGAGGATTCCAACTCCAAGAAAGAGGTATCTTTCAAAGCATCAAATAAGACAAAAGATAAGAAACCAGAATCAAGTGGTGAGTCAAGCAGTGATGAAGAAGAAAACTATGGTAGAAGAAACAAGAAGGACTCAAGAAAGCACAAAGGTATGAAAAGAGTGAAATGTTTTAACTATAGTAGCTTTGGTCACTATGCATATAATTATCCAAAAATTGGAAGTAGTAGCAGTGAAGAGAAACAAGATCATAAGAAAAAGGAAGGAGGAAAATCCAGGTATAAAAAGAAAAAAATGTATGGTCAAGGTAAGCATAAAAAGAAGTTATTTTAAAGGTACAAGAAGAGTTTCTATGTTTACAAGGCAAGCAAGACTTCAAGGGACAGTGATGGAAGACTCTTAGATAGTGAAGAAGAAGAGATTATATTTTTGGCAATAGAATAAGAAAAAATGATCCTATTGAAGATAAGGTCAAAGAGTATGAAGATGCTCTTGAAGATCAAGAAGTAGAGAAATATTCAAAAAATGAAGAATAAGGCACAATAGATATAGAAGAAGAACTTATTATTGCTCTTAGATAATTGAAAAATGTTAGGAAACATATGTCAAGACTAAAGAATCAAGTTCAATAATGTGAGGAAGAACAAAAAAATATTCTACAATATCTGACAAAGTCAAAAGCTAAGACAAGGAAAATTAAAATGTCATCAGTGAAAATTTAAGAGGTAAAAGAGTTATAATGTGAAAGATTAGAACATGAGTTAGTTTCACTAAGGATGGAAGTGAAAGATTCTAAGGAAAAGCTACACAAGTTTGGGAAAATTTCAAATACTTTGGATAAGATTATCAATGCACAAAGATCTTCATCTATCAAAAAAGAACTTGGTTTTGAATAAGGTCAATGAAAAAAAAAAGGGTCATGCTCAAGCTCAAAATAGGAATAATTTTTAGAAGAAGAGAGTGAAGAAGAAATTGAGACTTATAAATATAAGTTGCAAAATAGAAGCTTCACTAAGAAAGGAAACAATGCACAAACAAGGAATATGAATCATCACAAAGAAGAAAGGACTAAGAGATCAATGGGTTCAAGATAAGATTTCTTCAAAGGACGTTGTTATTCATGTAATCAGCTTGGTCACAAGGCTATGCATTACAAGACTCATGGAAAGGAGTATGGTTTTACTAAGGGGAACTTCAAATATGCACATCTCTTTTAAGGGTATTGCTACTCTTGTAATCAATTTGGTCATAAAGTAATACACTGTAGTGTTCATACCAGAAATGACTATGGCTTCACCAAGAGGAACTTCAAGATAGTTGCACCTTCCAATAACTACAATATTAAGTGTTATAAGTGTAATAATATAGGTCATAAGGCCATGTGGTATAGAACAAAGTTTCCAGAACTTCCAGATACAAAAAATAACATGGAAACTCAAAATAACAAAAGAGGTATGGCTGCAAAAGTGTTGGAAAAGAAGGTTGACAAATAAAAATAGCATTGCATTTTGGAAGTAGAGATACTCCCACCCCAAAGTTAATAACATCAAGGAGAGGATGTGGGAAGTGAGCTAAGCTAAGAGTATTATCTTTAGCCCCAAAGGAGTCTCTTTGCCATTGATGTCGAAGGGGGAGAGATTTGAGTAAGGGGGAAATAATTTAGTTAGGGGGAGCATATTTGGAATAAAATGGTTTGGAAAAAGGAAAAATATTTTTTTAGAAAAGTCTTTTCATAAATGACAAAGGAGGAGATTTTTGGAAATTTTGAGTACATAGTTGTCATTGATGTCAAAAGGTTTGATGAAAATTTGCAAGAAGAATAAACCAATTTTTTTATACACTGTTTTAATTTAATTTGACATGGATTTTGAAAGAGATAGAGAGTGGTTAATTGAGTATAATATTTGTGAGTGTGAAACATATTGAGTGTTTGATGGAGCATATCATTATCTATATGTTCCATAGGTTAAACGAATTCTAAGTAGAATTGTTTTACGTAAAGAAATATTTTTGAAAGAGATTTAAGTTGTGTTTGTGAGAAAGTCTTTTGAGGAGACTTGAGGATAAATTTGAGAAATTATTTTGAAAATACTTTAAGGTATCTTTGAGTAAGTCTTGTTAAGACTTGAAACAAAATTGAAAGCAGGTTTTATTGCTAATTTGTTCAAGCTTTGTGTCAAGGCTTGGGGCAGGTTTGAGACAGAATTAAGAATAAATTTGTGAGCAGAGTTAGAGTAGATTTGTGTTAGACTTAGGATAGATTTTGGTGTAGATTTGTGAGTAGAGTTAGATAATATTTGTGCTAGAATTGGGACAAATTTTGGCATAGATTTGAGATAGGGTTGAGAGTAAGCTTTAGATGTGACAAAGTAGAGAGGATAGAGGTCTCCAATGGATGGAGTTCCATCTACAAATGTAGTGGGGATAGAGGTTTCCTTTGGAGAGAGATCCACAAGCCAAAGTAGTGGGGGTATAAGTCTCCTAGAATATCACCATCTAGAGTAGAGAGAATATATATCTCCTATGCAGAGAGATCCATGAACCCGAGTAGAGGAGAACGAGTTATCCTATGGAGAGAGATCCACAAACTAGATTATAGGGGAAAGAGTTCTCCTGTGGAGAGATATCCATGAACCAGAGTAATGGGAAAGAGTTCTCCTATGGAGTGAGATCCATGAACCATCTGGGGAGATAGAGTTCTTCTATGGAGAGAGATACACAAACCAATTGAGGATATAGAGTTATCTTTGATCAAGTTCCATGAACTAGAGAAAAGAGGAAAGATTTATCCTATGGAGAGAGATCCAAAAATCAAGGTATAGGGGATTTGTGTCTCCTTTGAACAAAGGTCCATAAACATTGTAATAGAGAATTGATTCCCAAGATAATTGTTGAGAAAATTTAGAAGAAATATTTTCTTCATGGAGTAGCCCACATTGGGTGAACCACATTAAATTTGTGTCTCTCTTATGTATGACGATTTGTGCATTAATTTGATTACTACTATTGATATTACAATTTATAATATTGGATAATATTATTTGGAAAATAAAATTAAAAGTTGATCTTATACTATTCACCCCCCTCTCAATATAAGCATGTGTTCTTCAATTGGTATTAGAGTGGATTCCTTCAAAAGAGTCTAACAGCTTGAAGGAAGATATTACAAGAACATATATGGTGTATCAGAATGGATCTTCATCAAATAAGGCACCATTTTTTATAGGAACAATTATTATTTCTAGAGTATAATAATGAGGACTTACTTAATGGCACAAGGATATGAGACATGGCAATCATTTGAGGATGGTTTCACACCTACAAATAATACTCTCATAGATAAATATGGTAAGATATTGCATGTGAATAATTCCAAGGCTATAAATGATATCTTGAGTGGATTACATGAAGCAAAATTTATGAAATTCATGCAATACAAATCAGCAAAAGAGATATGCGACAAATTGAATCAAACCTATGAGGGAGATAAAAAGGTCAAGATGAAAAAACTATAAAACCACAAGAAAAAGTTTGAATATTTTAAGATGAAATATGAGGAAGATATTGCTACATACTTACTTCCTATAGATGAGGTTTTTAATACCATGCGTGGACTTGGATTTGAAATTGAATACTCCAGTGTTTCTCAAAAAGTTTTAAGGTCACTTTCTATGAGGTATGATGGAAAGGTCTCAGCTATAGAAGAGATGAGAGATATTAAAAATTTGACTATGGATGTGTTACATGGAATTATCACAGATTATGAGATGACAATAATAAAGGATCCCAACTCCAAGAAATATGCAGATTACAAAGCATCAAAGAAGATAAAAGATAAGAAACTAGAATAAGTGGTGAATCAAGGAGTGATGAAGAAGCTAACTATGGTAGAAGAAAAAATGACTCAAGAAAACACAAAGGTATGAAAATAGTGAAATGTTTTAACTGTGGTAACTTTGATCATTATGCATCTAATTTTCCAGAAGTTGGAAGTAGTAGCAGTGAAGAGAAACATGATCATAAGAAAAAAGGATGAAATCTAGGTTTAAAAGAAAAAAATGTATGGTCAAGGCAAGCATGAAAAGAAGTTCTTTCAAAGACATAAGAAAAGTTTCTATGTTAACAAGGGAAGCACGACTTCAAGTGATAGTGATGGAAGACTCTTAGATAATGAATAAGAAGAGATTCTATTTTTGGTAATAGAAGAAGAAAAAATGCTCCTATTGAAGATAAGGTTGAAGAGTATGAAGATAATTTTGAATACCAAGAAGTAGAGAAAGATTCAAAAAATGAAGAAGAAAGCGTAGTAGATCTAGAAGCAGAACTTATTGTTGCTCTCAGAGAATTGAAAAATGTTAGAAAATAGAATTCAAGACTAAAGACTCAATTTCAAGAATGTGAGGAAGAAAAAGAAAAGCTTCTACAAGATCTGAAAAAATAAAAATCTAAGGCAAGGAAAATTAAAGAGGTCATGAGTGAAAAGTTAGAGGCAAAAGAGTTAGAATCTGAAATATTAGAACATGAGGTAGTTTCACTAAGAATGGAAGTGAAATATTCTAAGGAGAAGCTACACAGGTTTGGTAAAATTTTAAAGACTTTGGATAATATTATCAATGCACAAATATCTTCATATATCAAAATACGACTTGGTTTTGAAGAAGGACAAGGAAAACAAAAAGAAGGGTCAAGCTCAAGCTCAAAAGATGAAGAAGTTTCATAGGAAGAGAGTGAAGGAAAAATTGAGACGCAGAATAGAAGCTTCACTAAGAAAGGAAACAATGCACAAAAAAGGAACATGGATTATCACAAAGAAGAAAGGACTAAGAGACTAGTGGGATCAAGACAATATTTCTTCAAAGGATGTTGTTTTTGCATGTAATAAGTTTTATGACAAGGATATGCATTACAAGACTCATGGAAAGGAGTATGATTTTACTAAGAGGAAATTCAAATATAGACATCTATTTCAAGTGTATTGCTACTCTTGTAATCAATTTAGTCATAAAATAATCCACCCTAGGGTTCATGACAAAAATTATTATGGATTCACCAGGAGGAACTTCAATATATTTACACCTTCTAAGAACTACAACATTAAGTGCTATAAGTGTAATAATATAGGGCATAAGGCCAAGTTGTGTAGAACAGAGTTTCCAAAACTTCCAAATACAAGCAATAATAGGGACACTCAAAAGAACAAAAAAGGTATGGTTGCAAAAGTGTTGAAAAAGAAGGTTGACAAATAAAAAGAGCACGCATGATGGGAGAAGAGATACTACCACCCCAAAATTAATAACCTCAAGGAGAGGATGTGGGGAGGGGCTTGAGCTAAGAGTCTTATATTTAGTTCCAAATGAGTCCCTTTGCCATTTATTTTAAAGGGGGAGAGATTTGAGTAATGGGGAGAGCATTCAGTCAGGGGAGCAGATTTGGAATCAAATGGTTTGGAAAAAGGAAAAAGGAATTTTTAGAATAGGGTTGCCATCAATGACAAACGGGGAGATTGTTGGAAATTTTGAGTATATTTTTGTCATTGATGTCAAGAGGTTTGATGTCCTAAGTTGATGGTAATGTTTATGAGAATATTCTTCAAAAGGCACATGAGGCATGAGGTAGCAGAAGAAAGAAAAAACTTCTCCATGATGGTATTAAAAATAAAAGAGTCAAGTTGATTTACCATGATAGCATTTGCAAAATAAAAAGGAAGAAGTTTTATGATGGAAAAGACTTTTATCCAAATAAAATGTCCAAGAAGAAAAAATAGATTATAATATTTAAATATATGAAGATTTAAATAATTATAATAATTAAAAATTAAAATGGCCCAAAGGTTAAAATAAAAATTACAATATTTAAATCTACCTTAGATTTAAATTATTATAATATTTTTTAAAAGGTTTAAATGGCACCAAAATTTGAATTTACATGGAAGTAATTTTTCAAAGTTGAGCCGACATCCAAATTCAAAGGGAAAAGTGTATAAAAATATTAATGTTTTTGCAATCCAAAGTTTTTAATCATACTGAGAATTAATACTTGCATTTTCATTCGGTAAAGTGGTGAAGGTAGAGAGAGATATTTATATAAATTTTAAGGTAGTGTGGAGATTAATAAGGAGGGTGCTCCAACACCATCTGATGGTGGATCTTAGCCTAGATAGCAACCTCGGCTTGCAAAGCGTGTTGTAGGTGGTAGGTTCAATGTTCGATTCACACAAAGGTTTTTGCATGATCAAAATATTTTGCACCAGTGGTAGAGGAGAATAAGGAGCACGTGCTCCTTGGGCTTGTGTGGGAGGCTATCCCACATGGTGTTTTCCCTTGTGCTAGAGTGTGAGGGGCATCAAGATCGTGAGTTCAAGCAGTAGTGGTAGTGCTTTAGGGCATAATTAAAACTTTTAAAAATATATGCATTTTATACATTGTTATGGAGTTATAAGGGTTAGTCAATTTTTATCATTGTGATGTAAAATGTTTAGGGAGCTATAGGGATAGTAAAGTGATTTTATTTTTGTTTTAGAAATATATGAAAAATGAAAATTCAAATTAATAGTGCTTAGTTGATGCATGAGATGAAGTGATAATTTCTTTGGTCTTATTGAAATTTCAAGTGAACTATTTTTGTTTTTATAAGAAGGAGGTATAAGGTGTATATGTGTAATTCATGTGTGTAATTTTTGGTTTGTTTTTTTGAGTATTATTTTGCATGAAAGAATAGGAGTAATAAGGTGCTATAGTGGTTTGATATTTTATTGTAATTTTTGCATGGTGAAATATATTTTGAGAAGAAAAATCATGTAGATGTATTGAGAGAGTATTTTGATATCTAAATTTTGAAGTGGCACTAGAAAGATCAATTGTTTGTCAGAAAGTTATTTGAATATATTTCTCCATAAGAGCAATTAAGAGGTATGGGCACATTATTCCTTGTTTAAAGTATTTTGTTGAGGTGAATGTTTGGAAACATATGGTGGAGTGAAAATGAGTGTTTGATAAGCATTGTTAGAAATATTTGAGTTAGGATTTGTGCTTCATGGTTGAATGGTTTGGAAACATTTGGAAAATAATTTGATAACAATGTGTGCTTCTATTGTTGAAAGAGTTTGAGACATTTGAGCTAGAAATTGTGAACTACTTGTGCTAGGGTTGAAGATAAGTTAGTGCATCTTTGTTAAATTGTTTGAACATTGATTTAATAAATATTTATAGAAATTGTGAAGGTGTTTGAGATCAATTTTATGAGGGAATTTGTGCATTGGTGTGATTGATATTTGAGAGAAACTTTGTAAGAAGAATAAACTAGTTTTGTTATACATTGTTTTGATTTGATTTGAAAGAGATTTTGAAAGAGATAGAGAGTGGTTAATTGAGGATAATATTTGTGAGTGTGAAACATATTGAGTGTTTGATAGAGCATATCATTCTCTATATGTTCCAGAGGTTAAAAAAATTCTAAGTATAATTTTTTTTGTATGAAGAAATCTTTTTGAAATATATTTAAGTTGTGTTTGTGAGAAAGTCTTTTAAGAAGACTTGAGGACAGATTTGAGCAAGTCTTTTGAAAAGACTTGAAGGTATATTTGAGCAAGTCTTGTGAAGAATTGAAACATAATTGAAAGTAGATTTTTCTGCTATTTTTTTCAAGCTTTGTGTTAAGGTTTGGGGTAGGTTTGAGATAGAATTAAAAATAGATTTGTGAGCAGAGTTAGAAAATATTTGTACTAGGCTTGGGATAGAGTTTGGTGCATATTTGTGAGTAGAGTTAGATCATATTTATTCTAGAATTAGGATAGATATTGGTACAAATTTAAGATAGAGTTAAGAGTAATATTTGGAGGTGACAAATCAGAGAGGACAAATATCTCCAATAGATAGAGGTCCATCTGGCAGTGGAGTGGGGATAGAAGTATCATGTGGAGAGAGATCTGCAAGCCATAGCAGTGGGATCATAAGTCTTTTAAAATATCACCAACCATATTAGAGGGGATAGTTATATCCTACAGAGAGATATCCAAAAAATAAAGTAGAGGGGAAAGAGTTCTCCTATGTAGATATCCATGAACCAGAGCAGAGGGGAAATATTTCTCCTATGGAGAGATATACACAAACCAAAGCAATGGAAAAGAGTTCTCCTATGGAGTGAGATCCTCAAACTAGTTAGGGCGATAGAGTTATTCTATGAAGAGAGATTCATTAACTAGTTGAGGATATAGAGTTCTCATGGATCATGTTCCAAAAACTAGAGAAAATGGAAAAGAGTTCTCCTATGGATAGAGATCCACAAATCAGGGTATAGGGGATTTATATCTCATTTGGAAAAAGGTCCATAAATATCGTAATAGGGAATTTATTCCTAAGAGATTTTTTGAGAAAATTTAGAAGAAATATTTTCTCTGTGGAGTAGCCCACATTAGGTGAACCATGTTAAATTTGTTTCTCTTGTGTATGATAATTTGTGCATTACTTTTATTACTGCTATTGATATTACCATTGATGATATTGGATAATATTATTTGGGAAAGAAAAGTAAAAGTTGATCTTATACTGTTCAACCCCCCTCTCATTATAATTCTATGTTCTTCAATTGGTATCATATAATCTCTTCTTCTTCACTATCTGAGAGTCTGCCATAATCGTCACTTGAAGTCTTGCTTCCCTTATTAGAATGATAAAAAGTTTAAATATTTGAATATGAAAGATGAGGAATACATTAATACATACATACTTATTGTGGATGAGGTTTTTAATACCATACGTGGACTTGGATTTGAAATTGAATACTGTAGTGTTTCTCAAAAAAAATTAATTTAACTTCTAATGAGGTATGATGGAAATGTCTCATCTATAGAAGAGATGAGAGATATTAAAAAATTGACTAGATAAAAACATATAAGATGAGAATAGTAAATAATACCAACTCCAAGAAATAGGTAACTTTCAAAGCATCAAAAAAGACAAAAGATAAGAAACCAGAATCAAGTGGTCATTCAAGTAGTCATGAAGAAGCTAACTATGGTAGAAGAAACAAGAAGGAATCAAGACAGCACAAAAGTATGAAAATAAATAAATATTTTAACTGTGGTAACTTTAGTCACTATGCATCTAATTTTCCAAAATCTGGAAGTAGTTGTAGTGAAGAGAAACAGGATCATAAGGAAAAGGAAGGATAAAAATCCATGATGAAAATGAAAATAGGTATGGTCAAGGTAAACATGAAAATAAATTCTTTCAAAGGCACAAGAAAATTTTCTATGTTAATAAGGGAAGCAAGACTTCAAGTGATAATTATGGCAGACTCTCAGATAGTGAAGAAGAAGAGATTATATTTTTGGGAATATAAGAAGACATAAATGATCCTATTGAAGGTAAGTTTGAGGAGTATGAAGATGCTCTTGAAGACCAAGAAGTAGAGAAATATTTAAAAAATGAATAAGAAGGCACAATAGATCTAGAAGAATAAATTATTGTTGCTCTCAGAGAATTGAAATAAAGTTAGAAAATAGAATTCAAGACTAAAGAATCAAGTTCAAGAATATGAGGAAGAAGAAGAAAAGCTTCTACAAGATCTGACAAACTCAAAATCTAAGTCTAGGAAAATTAAAGTGGTCATGAGTGAAAATTTAGAGGCAAAAGAGTTAGAATGTGAAATATTAGAACATGAGGTAGTTTCACTAAGGATGGAAGCGAAATATTCTAAGGACAAGCTACACAGGTTTGGGAAAAGTTCAAAGACTTTGGATAAGATTATCAATGCACAAAGATCTTCATCTATCAAAATAGGACTTGGTTTTGAAGAAGGATAAGGGAAAAAAAATAAGGGTCAAACTCAAGCTCAAAATAGAAAGAAGTTTCAAAGTAAGAGAGTGAAGGAGAAATTGAGACTTATGAGGATAAGTTGCATAATAGAAGCTTTACTAAGAAAGGAAACAATGCATAAACAAGGAACATGGATCATCATAAAGAAGAAAGGACTAAGAGACCAGTGGGATCAAAATAATATTTCTTCAAAGGATGTCGTTTTTCACGTAATCATTTTTGTCACAATGTTATGCATTGCAATACTGATGGAAAGGAGTGTGGTTTTACTAATAGTAACTTCAAATATGGACATATATTTCAAGGGTATTGCTACTCTTGTAATAAATTTGATCATAAAGCAATCCATTGTAGGGTTCATGACAAAAATGATTATTGCTTCACCAGGATGAAATTCAATATATTTGCACCTTCCAAGAACTACAACATTAAGTGTTATAAGTTTAATAATATAGGGAATAAGGCCAAGTGGTATAGAACAAATTTTCCAAATTTTCCAAAGACAATCAAGAACAGGGACGCTACAAAGAATAAAAAATTTATGGCTACAAAAGTGTTGAAAAAGAAGGTTGACAAAGAAAATGAGCATTGCATGTTGGGAGTAGAGATACTCCCACCCCAAAATTAATCATATCCAGGAGAGGATGTGGGGAGGGGGTTGAGCTAAGACTCTTATCCTTAGTCACAAAGGATTTCCTTTGCCATTTATGTCAAAGGAGGAGATATTTGAGTAAGGGTGAGATCATTCAGTCAAGGGAGCAGATTTGGAATCAAATGGTTTGGAAAAAGGAAAAAGATTTTTTTTGAAAAGGGTTTCCATAAATGAAAAATGGGGAGATTATTAGAAATTTTAAGTATATTTTTGTCATTGATGTCAAAAATTTTGATGTCCTAAGTTGATGGTAGTGTTTGTGAGAATATTCTTCAAATGGCACATGAGGCATGAGGAAACAAGAAGAAATAAAAGCCTTCTCCATGATGGTATTAAAAATAGAAGGTTCAAGTTGATTTACCATTATAGCATTTGAAAAATAAAAAGGAAGAGGTTTTATGATGGAAAAGACTTTTATCCTAAGTTCAGTTCCAAGAAGAAAAAAATTAAATCTATGAAAATTTAAATAATTATAACAATTAAAAATTAAAAGGACCCAAAGATTAAAATAAAAATTATAATATTTAAATCTATCTTAGATTTAAATTATTATAATATTTTTGAAAAGGTTTAAGTGGCACAAAAAATTGAATTTGCATGGAGACAAATTTTCTAAGTTGAGCTGATGTCCAAAGTCAAAGGGCAAAGTGTATAAAATGATTAAAGTTTTTGTAAACCAAAGTTTTGAATCATCCTAAGAATTAATACTTGCATTTTCATTCGACAAAGCGGTGAAGGTAGAGAGAGAGATTTCTATGATTTTCAATGCAGTGCGTAGATTAATATGGAGGGTTACCAAACACCATCTGACGATGGATGGTAGCCTAGCTGGCAAGCTCGGATTGCAAAGCACGTTGTAGGTGGAAGGTTTGGCATTTTATTTGCACAAAGGTTTTTGTGTGATTGAAGTCTTTTGCACAGGTGGTAGAGGAGAATAAGGAGCACATTCTTCTTGGTCTTGTATGGGCATCTAGACCACGTGGTGTTTGCCCTTGTGTTAGGGCATGAGGGATGATGAGGTTGCAGTTTCAAGAAGCAGTGGTAGCGCTTGTGGGAAAAATTAAAACTTTTAAGAAGGTATGCATTTTGTATTTGGTTAGGGAGTTATAAGGGTTAGTCAATTTGTATTACTATGATGTAAAATGGTTATGGAGCTATAAGGATAGTAAAGTGATTTGATTTTTGTTTTAGAAAGGGATGAAAGGTGAAAATTTAGATTACTAGTGCTTGGTTGATGCATGATGAAGTGATAATTTCTTTGGTCCTATTGAAATTTGAAGTGCATTATTTTTATTTTCATAAGAAGGTATAAGGTGTATATGTGAAATTCATGTGTGTAATTTATGGTTTGTTTTGTTGAGCATTATTTTACATGAAAGAATAGGAGTAATATGGTTTTATAGTGGTTTGATATTTTATTGTAATTTTTGTTTGGTGAAATATATTTTGAGAAGAAAATTCATTTGGATGTATTGAGAGAATATTTTGATATCTATATATTGAAATGGCACTAGAAATATCAATTGTTTGTGAGACAAATTTTTTAAGACATATATCCATAAGAGCAATTAAGAGGTATGGGCACATTATTCTTTGTTTAAATTATTTTGTTGAAGTGAATATTTTGAAACATAAGGTGGAGTGAAAATGAGTGTTTGATAAGCATTGTTGGAAATATTTTAGTTAGGATTTGTACTTCATGGTTGAATCATTTAGAAACATTTTAGATAGAATTTGAGAACAATTTGTACTTCTATTGTTGAAAGGGTTTCAACAATGTCCATAGGGGATTCGTGTATCCTTTGGATAAATATCCATAAATATTATAATATGGAATTGATTCCCAAGAGACTTATTGAGAAACTTTAGAAGAAACATTTTTCTCCATGGAGTAGCCCACATTAGGTGAACCAGGTTAAATTTGTTTCTCTCTTTTGTATGATGATTTGTGCATAACTTTGATTACTACTATTGATATTTCCATTGATAATATTGGATAATATTGTTTGGGAAAGAAAAGTAAAAGTTGATCTTATATTGTTCACCTCCATATAAGTATAAGTTTGTGTTCTTTAGCTATATCCCCCTTGTCATTATCCTCACCCTTGGAAAAAATTATAAGTAGCATCCCATTTTCTTTATTTTGGGAAAGCCATGTAAAATAATGTAGGACAAATCAACTGAATTTTATCTAGGTTATGTGCTATAAAAATTTTATTTTTAACCATGGACATTGTGTGCTTCTCCATGCATATTTATGTTTTGTGAAACCGTGTGCAGGTCGGAGCTTCAGTAGATACCAAATTTAGAGGATAAATTTTTGGTAGCCTACAGAAGATCCCATATGAAGGAAATTTTCATCTGATCACTATAGGAAAGACCATCAACTGAGGGATAGTGTTTCTTATATGCCAAATACAGATCATCCAAAAATGTGAAAAAAAAAATTGTGTTTTTGGATTTTTTTGGTTTTTTTTTAATGCATTAAATGAATTTTATATGTTTGCACTTTATCATAAAACATGTGCTAATAATTTATGTTATTTTTTGTGCAGGTGTTGGATGCTCTACTTAAACCAAGGTGGAATGCATGCATAAACCCATCCCTCCTCAATGTGGTCAAACAAAACTAAGTGCCAAAATTTAATTTTATAAAAAGGGCTCAATTCTTGGAAGACCCTCTTTGTAGCCCAAGGAGAATTTAAAAATATTACATTGTTATATCTTTCAAGATTAATGAAATAACACATTTTATTTGAAAAAGGAGGAACATTATGAAAGAAAAAATTATATCCACATATTACTTCCATGAGGTATTTTAGATGCCTCCACCATGGCTATAGGCACCTACTTGGTGATGGAGCTATATCTAAGGATTATGGGAATAATGTCCATTGGGGATATATACACTTATCCAAAAATTGAGTATACCTTTATCACATTAGGAACATTATTTTATATAGATCTCTAATTGTTTGCATATGAACTAGCTTATATTGGTTTGAGTCACAATTTTTTAGTCCAACCTTACTCAAGATACGAAATGATCCTCATTACACACACTTTAATCCATGATTGGCTTGCTATTTTTTAGAATGGTCTATATTTCTATGGGATATTTATTGACCATTAGATGAGTTTAATTTTCACACCTATGGTGTTTGAATTTCCTAAAATACTTCTTAGAGCTAAAACCCCTAAAATATTTGGGTGATAAGCATCTTGGATAGCCTTCAAATACTATGCATATATATTCAGTCTCATTATGTGTTATTGTGTATTTGTTCTTGTTTATTATCTATTTTCTTCACACATTATTTATTATATGTTATATTATCACTCATATCCTTAGGGTTTTGTTCATTATTGTTATATTATCCTATGTTGTGTTAGTGTGTTACTATACCCATCAACTTGTCATTGATTAATTAACCATGTTTTCATTGTGTAATACATACACATTAAATCTTGAAAGTTATTACATAAACACATGTGAGCCTATACCATGTACATAAATTTATGCAAAATCATCTATCACATGAGCATATTACAAAAAATTCTCCTAATATATCATATCTCTCCATTCACATGCATCGACCACTCATACAATTCAAATTCAACTATGCATATACATCACATCATATCAACCATCAATAACATGTCATCCTCTATATATCCATAATTATATGTACATCACTATCATCAATGATCCTAGGGCTACATCATAATTTCTTATAGAGATATAACCTCATACATCATCTATATACATACTACCTAACATCATCATCTATTCATCACAAATGATAAGAAATCATGATCAATATGCCACACCAAAAATAACACACTCATTGTTTTTGATCCATTGGAATCTCTCCACTCCCATCATATCCACCATATCTATCATATGGTCCTTTCTACTCTTCTCTTATCCACCATATTTATATATACTAAACATTGACCCACATTTCATAAATTTCAATCAATTCACCTTAATACATTGACCCTCTAACCATACAAGCCAAATTTACCTTTCAAATATCTAAAATTGAGCATTTTTCACTTCTAAAAATAGCGTCATATTTGAGCAAAATTTTCTCGTATCAAATGTTCTCTAAATTTCTCAAAACCACTACTAGTGTATCAATCTCAAAAAAATATTTCTAATGAGTATATGTTTACCTATATTCTAACATCATTTGGTACCCCAAAATGTAGAAATATTGCACATGGGTCTCATCAATTGCAAGACAGACCATATATTCTTGCATACTCCCATTTTTGTCATATCGTTCCTTTAGGTCATTTCCCATTTATGTTGCTCAAATATTTCTAGTCAAGTACTTTCTCTTTGAATTCCATTTCTTTGTCTTTCAACTCATCATTTGAGAGGGTAGATATCACTCATAAATGTCACCTTCAACATATTCAATACCTACACACTCAATCCTGGAGTTGCATGTGTCTAAGAAATTTTCTTGAGACTATTACTAGCCCTCATTTTCTAGGAAAAATATAGAATTTATCTTCTCAACTCAAACTCTAATTAATTTTTGATTTAGTAGTCTCCATATCAATATTTGTATGGTTACTCACACACTCACTTCATTGAGGTGGCAAAATAAGACCACTTATCTAATCAATAATCATGCCATGAGGATACCTACCCTTGGTTCGTTAGCTAGATGAATAAAATGAGCTCATCAATATATTAGAAGTAAAATTTCAAGGATATTTAACCCTTCAACAATTGGGGCATCCTAAATTGTGTATAATTTGAGGTAACCTTGCATCTCCCCCTCATATTTCATTGCAATGCACTGAAAGTTTTGGTCAATAATCATAATCCACTATCATCCATTAGCAATCAATATTTGCAATATTCAATCACTCATCTTTGTGTCATGTATTTTTGCACTACATTGTGTCTACACAAATGGTAAAAAAAGGAGAAAATATAGACACCTAAAAAGTGTCATGTTCACATTTTTTCCACGTTAAACTTTGATAAATTTAATATATGCTAATTAATCAATAAAAAACTTATAAAAAATAATCCTAATCCCTTTGAAAATGTGAAGCTCCCTCCTACTCTTAACCCATGGTCATCATGATACCATCCCACTATCTTAACCCATGGTTCATATCACCCTATCTTAGCACTAATTCCCATCTCCCCTCCATATTCTCTATGCATTAATGCACATGGGTGAGGATTCTTTCCACTGATGATCATTAATAAAGTATACCATTATCATCCCCCATACTCATTAAAGAAGCATGACATGTGGGTGAGGATTCTCTCCTCCCATGGCACATTAATGAGGTGTGTCATCATCCAAATAAATAATAGTTCACATTTAGCCATCTATCCAACCAAGTGGAGATGCTCAAGATTCCTCCCTTTCCTTATCCATACCACTTGTCCATAATTTTTTCTCCCCATCATCATTATCATCACCCTTAGAAAATATTAGAAGTAGGATCCCATTTTCTTTGTTTTGAGAGATGCATGTAAAATATTGTAGAACTTTACCAAATTTTTTCTAGGTTATATGTTGTAGAATTTTTATTGTTAATCATGAACATCGTGTTCCTCTCCATGTATGTTTGTATTTTATGAAACTGTGTGTAGGTCAAAGCTTCAATAGATACCAAATTCAAAGGATAGATTATTGGAAGCATATAGAAGGTCCTTTTTGAAGGAAATTTTAATTAATCAAAACAAGAAAGACCATCATTTGAGGGATGATCTTTCTTAGAAGAAAAATTTAGCAACCTACAAATTGAGATATTACAATTCAATCTTTTGAAATTTACCTTGGGCTACAATGATGGTCTTCCAAGAACAAAATCCTTTTTACGATACAAATTTTTTTAACATTTAGTCTTCTCTGACCACCTCAATGAAGGATGGGTTTTATGTGAATGTACCACCTCGATTTGAGTAGAACCTCCAAAACCTACAGACAACAAAAACACAAATTAGTAGCATATATTTCACAATAAATTGCAAACAAATAACACCTAATTAATGCATTCAAATAACACCAAAATAGTCCAAAGTCAAATAAAGCAACATTGCTTATATTTTTGGATGATCTACCAGTTTGCAAGTTGCTAAATTTGGCTTATAAGCAAGACCATCCCTTAATTTATAGTCTTGTCTATGCTGATAAGATTAAAATTTCATCCATAGTGGAACTTTCGTGTGATTCCAAGAATTTTTCCTTCAAATTTGATGTTTGTTGAAGCTTTGACCTCCACACAATTTTACAAAACACAAACAGGCATGGAGAGGAACACGATGTTCACGGTTAACAATAATTTTTTTGCAACATATATCCTAGATAAAATTTTGTAAATTTCTTGTTGGAAATTTTGAATCACTACCCACATGCACTGTTGGCAAGAAAGTGCTGAAAATAAGTACATGGCATAAAACAAAATATTCATGCATTTTATGTATATTTGGCTAAGTCGAAATATGACCAAATATTTTCTACCTAGATAAGACCCACCACAAATCCAGATATCTGGCTCAGCTAGAAAACATAAATCCACCAAGTTTGGAGATGATCAGGGATTTTGCACTTGGTCATATCCCAAAGTGATATTGAAGACCCAACCTGATCAAAAAAATTCAATTCTACCAAATCTAGGATTGGCCAGAGGTTTTCTCCCCCAGTAGGGCCTGGAAGGATACTGGAGATCTAGTCAAACTAGGAAGCTTCTAGTGGTTTGAATAATCATACTTTATGGAAGCTTAGTGAAATCCTGGATATCGAGTATTTTTAGGGAAAACCAAAATTTTTGTACCTAGCCAAATCCCCAAGCGGTATGAAATTTTTGGCCCATACATATAAGGAAAAGACTAAGTCCCAAGAGTACCAGAGTAATAATACCTGACAATATACCAAATACCTGATCCATAGGAGAAGGATACCATCCAAATAATTGCACCCAGGAGAGATCTGGAGATGGCCAACTATCCTCCTAGACCAAAGATCAAAAAACATGGAATTCAAAGGTGGTTGGAAAATTTTGGTTTAGTGAAATCCTGGAAGGACATTAATTCCTTGATCTATTGTTCAGATCTAATATTGGGAGGTCCAAAATATTTTATCTAATAAATGCCTAGATGATTATCTAATCCCCAACCTAATATCAAAAGTCATCAAATAATAAGAAACAATATTTGATGATAGTGAGTCCCTGCTACTTGGATGGAATCCTACAAGATGTTGAATATTTTATATCATGACCCCACAACGCATAATCATGGTAGCTAACCCGATCAAATCTAGTTTTGAATCACTTGCATGGGTAATACCACCATATTAAGATACTTGGAGAATAAAATCCTCTATCAAAAGAATCTCTATATGATGGTTATCTTCATAGCATCATGCAGACGATAGGGTAATTGAACAAAAAATGATTAGTGAAGAGCGATGAACCAGATGCGAGCAGTAGGATCAACACTAACTGACACATCACATATTTTGACTAGGTTAGAAAGCCATGATGAGGTAGTTGGGGCATCCATACTTCCTAGTGATCCAATGATCTAGCACCTCTTCTGACATATAAGCATTTCATTCTAGGATAATGATATATTTTGATAAGAATTTGATATTGTAAATGTCTATATATACAAGGAATGTGGATGTAAAATTGGTCGGATTTTAGGAATTTACAATTCATATGTAAGGACAAATAATATAGCTTAATGCAAACAAAATATTTAAGGAAAAATAATATATCTTTTGATAAGAATTTGATATTGTAAATGTCTATAGGTTTGATTCGTTTTCAAAGTATGTATGTATGTGTCCAAACCATTTTATTTCTAATTTAAGCATGTTGGATATTTGTGGCGATAATTCTGAATTTTGCATTTTCATTGTATTCATTCACTTGTCTAAAATTCAAGGTATGTTAAATACATAGTAGGTTTAAATTGTATGTTTTGTGATGCTTGCATATTTCTAATTTAAGCATGTTGGATATTTCACATTGATAATTATGAATCTTGGATTTTCATCGTACTCATCCCTTGTCTGGAATTCATAGTCTCATTAGCATAAAATAAATTATAAGTGAATAATCTATAATATTTTATGCAACACAGTGGTCTATTAGGTAGTTAGTTTTTTAGTTGCACATCCTTGTTATTGCACATATTTTTATGTTGCTTAATTTGTACCACTTTAAGTTTTCACTAGTTTAGTTTATTTCTTTTAGAACCCTTTCCCCCCTCTCTTTTAGGAATACTTAGCCAGGACTACAATGAATTGGTCTCCTCTAGATATTGACTATCTTAGCTTGCACACACTATCGGGTCTTTTAATTTTGATCAATATATTTGGGTGCACAAACCTTTCCATTAGAAAAATTCTTCAACCAACAATTTCTGGCACACTCGATGGGACCCAAAGGTCCCTTAGATAATACAAGGATATATTATTTATTGTATTTTTGAATCCCACCAAAATCACCTAGTGACTCCACTCAAATACAGATATCCACATCATAAGACTAGTTGCTCTGCAAATCTAAACAGAACCTGATGATATTTTTTTTAATCCACAAGCCCTATCACCTGGAAACTTCATCCACTGATACCTAGAAAATACTTGCATATCCATATTTTATTAATATACCTTCCTTATATTTCTATATATATGATCACAAGAAAAGTAGCTATAAAATCCAATGAACTAATTGAATTCCTAGAGCTACAGTTTGTTAGCTTCAATGTTCATCCACATTGCCTTTCTGTTCCAACACCTGCTCTAGTTCTAATTGTAGATATGACTAGTGTAGAAACTCCAGTTATTATCAACCCAAGTCCAAAAGTACATCCTCCTACACCAAGAGCAATGGCTGTAAACCCAAATTAATACTACCCAACTTGGAACCATTCCAGACCTCTAAATGTACCATCTCAAAATCCCATTCCTCAAACTGCCCTGAAAGCACTACCAACATACGATGGCACTGGAAAAATGGTGTACAAACATTTCCAAGATGTGGTGATGTTAGCTTCCATGCATAGAATATAAATATGAAGATATCATGATAAGGCTATTAGCAATGCCATTAAAATAAAATTTGTTATACTGGTACAAAACCTTATAATATTGAACCATAACTTCATTGAATGCATTGGCCAACAAATTTATTGAAGAATTCAATGAATAAGCAGATCAATTATCCCTAATGAACCAATTCACTTACATTCAAATACATCTACAAGATTAAATCCTAGACTTCAATATCATAATTTTTTAAATACAAAAAAGAGTATTATAATGCATGTGCCCACCTATTGAATAGGTAATGTACCACTACTTAATAGACTTTCCTTCTAATATGGGGATATACATAAGGCAATCCCATGTGCAAAAATTCCTAAAAAAAATTCAATAAGCAGTAAGAGCCAAGAATGACCTTATTATAGTAGGAAGACTTCCTCCAAAGACCGTAATTCCCATATATCCAAAACTCCCTTAACAACAACCACCATTCTTGGCTCCCTCAAGGTCCTTTTTAGAATATACTCCATTGGTCAATTTCCCATCATGGATTGCTATTATAACTTAACAAGCACTACCTAATACCTCGATAGTCTCACTACTTCCAACACCTCTTACTACCTCGACATTACTAGCTAGGAACCCCTAGAAAATTGCCCTTTGAGAAATGATGGTAGTGTTTAAAAATATCATAAATGAATTCAAATCCATGTAGAGACAATATACCAAGAGAAACATTTAGTTATGAAGGTTCTCGTCTGTCATAAGAAATCAAGTTGCTTCCACTAGCAAGCCCCCAAAAAGATCAAATGCCATGTACACCAACCCATAAGAAGAACCTTCTTCTTCAAAATTTGAGTTCATATATTGGTGCTCAACCTATAATGATCCCCATGGTGAAAGCATGTGTATGAGGCATTATCACTATATCCAAATAATTGTAATTAAAAAAAAAAAAAGCATAGAAGTGATAAATCAATATGATGAGAGAAGCAAATGATTATAATCTCATGGTGACATTTGAAGAACAAGTGATGGTTCTTACAAGATCTAAGAAGAAGCCTTTGGATAATGATACAAAAGCTCTAGCCCCCTTAAATGTACCTTTTGAAATAAAATATATTCCAAAAGGGTATATACCTCTACCATACTAAGCTCAAAAGGTAGCCTAACAACAATAAAATAAATTCAAAGAGGGTAAGGGAAAAGAGCAGGCTTGAGACAGATTGGGGTATCCTTTCTTGACTAAATGTTAGAGGATTGAAGCTATCCAAGATCACAAGGATAAATATTAGGAACCTATAAAGGAGCTCAGAAAAAAACTAGAGTCTTCTAGCTTCAACATTATAGAAGAACTGAAGAAAATCCCAACAAAAATTAACACATACGACGCTCTCCTCATCTCGGTATAAGTAGATATTCTGCAAGCCTCTCTCGAATCCATAAAGAGTCCAGGGAACCAGCTGATAGAATAAAACCTATCTCAAGGGTACCAAAATTCAATAACAAGAAAGAAAAAGCCACCTCCTTTTTATGTCCTTACATATGGAAGGGTGGGTAGTACATAATTCCATGTTTGATTTTAGATCATCCACTACCATCATGCAAAAAATAGTCTATGATGTAATGGATATGGAATATACAAGAATCAACCCTAGAGTACTACAATTATATGAAACCCCTATGAAGACAATTGGAGTAATTAAAGATATCCCCATGAAGCTACATAGAATACCTCAAATCACTGTCATCTAGGAAATTGTAGTGGTGGACTTAGAACCATATTTTGAATGTGCCTCTCAAGAGAATTCACTACGAAGTTGGGTGGTTATTTGTCTCTTGATTATTTCCATATGGAGGTACCATTCAAAGTAAAAATATTCAATCTCTTATGAAAAACCATCCTCATTTCATATAGAAAATTTGGAAGAAGATCAAAAAGTGGATGTAGTAAACATCACCGTCCAAGAAATATATCTACTAGAAGAAGTCCTCGAGGATCTCAAACTAGAAGATCAATTTTCCATAGAAAAATTCAATTACATGATTGAAATAGGGATATGTATGCATTAAATTACCAAGCTAGAAGGAAAAAACCCCTTAGTACTGGCTCCTAAAAATCCCAACTAAGAGTAGATGTCGAGATTTTTCTTTGATGGTGCCCAATGTAAGAATAGTTCTAGAATAGGAATAGTTCTAGTATCACCTATGAGAGTAGAAAGCACTTTATCATACCGATTGACATGGAGTTGCACCAAAAAATATAGTAGAATATGAAGCATTATGTTTAGGGCTAAGAAAGGCTAAAAAATAGAGATAAATTAACTGGAAATGTTTGTGATTCTTAATTGGTAGTTAATCAAGTCACGAAAAAATGCAATAGCAAACAACACTACCTCAAGGTATATATAAATCATATATGGGACTTGTTGAATTATTTCAAAGCCTTAAACATCAATTATATTTCTAGAGAGCATAACACTCATATCGATATCTTGGTTTCTATCGATGCAAACTTATGCCCAACCTCTAATGTTATCTACATAGCCAAAATAGTAAGGTTGGTCTACAAACCATTTGTGCTAGAAAAAGACATAGTTTGGAAAGTATTTGAGAATTATGAACAAATTTTCAACTTTTTGATTCATGAAATGAACTGTGCAAGTAATCAACTGCTATAAGGAGAGGAAGGAGATGAAGAATGTGAAATTATCTAGCTAAAAAATAATCACATCCCCAAGGAGTTGATAACTTTGGAAAGCTTGTTTGACAACAATGATAGGATGGTATCCCAAATAATTAAGGTTGACAACAAGAGATATAAGGGGGTGTCAATTGAACCTGGTAAAGATATCAACATCAAAATATGTTGTTTAAAAGAAGAAGTCATCCAGACTATCAAATTGTACAAATATTTGAATGATATCATAGCATGTACATATAAAGATCTTAAAGTATATGATAAGGATACCATCCAACACACTATTGAACTATTACCAAATACAAAGACTTTTCAATAGAAGCAATGACCTATGAATACCAATATAGAGGTGTTATTGAAGAAAGAAATCTTGAAATTTTTTATTGCTAATATCATATATCCCATCAAGAAATCCACTTGGATTACTAATTTGGTTCCAATTAAAAAAAAATGAGATATCCGTCTATACATAGACTTTCAAAACTTAAACCAAGCCTCATTACAAGATCATTATCCTCTCCTATATATTGATTATATCTTACACACTATAAAAGGAGCCAACATGTTTTCCCTCCTAGATAGGTTTTTAGGTTTCAATCAGATTTGGGTCAAATATGAAGATCAACATAAAACTACTTTCACCACAAAATGAGGTACCTTTTCATACCAACACATGCCTTTTGGGCTATCTAATGTAGGTGCCACTTTTCAAAAGGCCATGGATTTTGCATTTGGTGAATTGGTAATTAAAATAATTTTGATATATTTAGATGACATGACAATTATCTCCCATGATAAGAAGAATCATATCGAGCATATTTGGATGATATTTGAAAAATAAAGAGAATCTGGGATATCCTTTAATTCCAAAAAGTCAATATTTGTAGTACATGATGGAAAACTATTGGGACACATTGGCAATAGATACCAATAGGGTAGAAGTTATCCAATATCTCTCTCTCCCATATAAAAATAAGGATATTCAGTCATTTTTTGGATAAATTAACTTTGTTCAAAAATTGATTTTAGATTTTTCTCAAATTATGAAACCAATGATTGAAATGTTGAAGTAGTAAGCTGAATTTAAATGGACGGATGCTTAGAGGAAGTATTTAAAGGACCTCAAACAAGAAATATCTCAATCTTCAGTCTTTATTAACATGGAATATTCCAAATACTTGACCCCCTATGCATTTGGATCAAAAGGGAGCTATATAGCTATCTTAACCCATAAAAAAGACCAGCACAGTGAAAGGTCAATAGCTTTTTTGAGTCAAACATTTCATGACTATGAAGAAAAATACAATTTCATTGAAAATCAAGTGTATCCGATCATTAAATATCTATAAAAAAATTAGGTATTTCATCTCCCAAAGTAAGACCTTGGTGTATCATTACCCCTATATCCAAAGCCGTAACAAGTGAAGCATGATTGGGTAATACACCAATCTGACCACTATTGGTAGATAGGATAATTTCTTGAACTTCTGAATCCCAAACAACTCGATTAGGAGTCAGTACACGAAGATTGAGGGTCATTTGAAAAATTAACTTTCCACTTTCAAGTTCATAGCCTTCGTGGTAGCTTCATCAATGTTACCCACAAAATAAAAATACTGTTCGGGGAGACCGTCTAATTCTCCGAAAAGAATCATTTGAAAACCTACCCAGATGTTTGTAATTTTGTAATTCAAGGAGAACTCGGTGACAAGAGGGCAAATTGGGTGATAAAAATATAGGAATATGATGTTGAAATCAAACCAATAAAATTGATAAGAGGTAGATTTATATGCTATAATTTGGTAGAATTCACATCCCAGAATGCCAATATGTTAAATCAAATAGAATGTGATTCTGATCCGAAATTGGAAACTAGGTAGCTGAAATATTAGATTGAACCATTGTATCACTAATTTACCTGAAGAAGATGTTATATGACTTGAATGCATCCCATATATGAAGATTCATATAACAGGCTAGGAATTATGCACTAACATAATATATATTCTATAAAAGAAATATTAGTGGAGTACTATTAAGGTGCCTTCCACCGAAGAAAACTAATGAAGTGCTAGAACAGTTCCACAAGGGTTTTTTAGGGGGCTATTATATCAGATAGACTACTATAGCAAAAATCCTGAGATCCAGCTATTATTGGCCTACCATTTTTGTTTATGCATTCAAATGGTCAAGAATATATGAAAACTATCAAATATTTGTAGGCAAAGGTAAACACCCGATAATGTTGTTATAGTCAATAATTGCAAAGGAATATTTTTAGCTATGGAGACTAGACTTTATTGGCATAATCAAACCAAATTAAACCAGCAAGAACAAGTACATATTAATAATAATAGACTACTTTACAAAGTGGACTGATGCAAAAGCAACAAAACACACTGATCAAGATATTGTGATTTAATTCATGGAAATATTAATCACTAGATTTGGGGTTCTAGCAACCATTGTATCAAACATTGTTGGGTATTTCATAGGGGCTAAAACCATTTATTTTATAAAGAAATATGGGATCTATTAGAATACCTCATCAAATTTATACCCTTAGGGGAATGAGCTGGCAGAATCTACCAATGAGAATTACTAAAAATCATTAGGAGAATCATTCAAGAAAATCCAAGAAGCTAGCATCTACTACTATATCAAGCGCTCTAGGATGACTAGATAACAGTAAAAAGGACTTAAAAAAGGCCCTAAAATCTTCTCCATACACCCTGGTATATGAAAAGGAGGCTATATTACCAATCAACCTAGAGTTTCCTGCACTACGATTCATTAAATAAAATTGTCCTGATGAACAACAATCATTGGAAAAAAGGATGGTCGAGGTAGTCCAAATAGAAGAATAGTGTGAATAGGTATATAATAATTTATGTCATCATAATACAACTATTAAGTGTTGGTTTGATAGAATAGCCATGACAAGAATAATTGAAGAGGTTGATATATTACTTAAATGGGATGTAAAAAGAGCGAAGCTTGAAGTGCATGAAAAGTTTGATTCTATGTGTTTCAGACCATAAATCATTGACTAGAAGAAGGATCTAAATGAATTTGAAATAAGAGACCTAGATGGCCATTTTCTCCTAATTCTAGTAAACAACCATCATATCAAGAACTATGCATAGAAAAAATGACCCATACCTTGTACATATGTAAATATCACGTAGATACTTTCCTTGTAAATAGGAATTTCTATATTGAAAATAATTTTGAGGCAAAAAACTATTCCTTGCCTCAATATCATTTGTAGGAGCTACAACAAGAAACTCTAATGAGGTACTAGAACTCGAAATGCAAGAGATAAAAATAAATGGAGCTAGAGGATGAGTTAAAAATGAAACAAGTAGACATAGGGATCTAAGCAACATACATCACCAAGGGATGATTAGAAGAATCTATATATTATATGATTCCCTATATTTCCTCTCCATAACGTCTTGTTAATAATAGTGACTCTAAAGCCCAATGGAATAGGTGTAAAACGATATTGAGAGATAGGTGTAAGATCCGTGTCTAACATAATAAATAAGAAAGTAGCAATGATAAATTACCACTAGATCATCAAAACTAAAAATTGAACACGTGTTAATGTTTGTACCACCCCAAGTCAAATCAATGATACTTGCAAAATTTACTTAAATATAAGTAACAATGAAAGGTATCCTACTAGGTTGAATCAGGAAAAAGGGAAGGAAATGAGAAGCACAACAAATAGAAGAATGATGATCTCTTAAAGCACCCATCTTGATCCTGAAACAACATGTAGCTTGACCCATACCCTAGCCTGAGTCAACTGGAAAAGTCCCATCCTCCAAGGGTCCTCATACACAATTTTGATGTTATTACCACCAACCCAATATCATTTACTGCCTGTGTATTCAAAATTTGTGTCCACGACCCAACCCATCACGATAGTTTTGAACACTATTCTTAACACAAATGTGAGGACTTCGATTTCTTGTCTCCTATTTCAACCTTGTTTTACCAGTCACCCATGGTATATGAATAGTTAGATCTAGTCCCTCCATATTTGATGAGATACAAAGCCCCTAGGAGCCACCAAAAATATCGGTATTTTTTTATCACTAACCACATGTACTTTTGGCAAGAAAGTGTTGAAAATAAGTACATGACATAAAATGAAAGATTCATGCATTTTATGCAAATTTAGCTAAGTTTGAATATGACCAAAGATTTTCTACCCAGATAAGGCCTGACATAAACCTGAATATCCAGCTTGGCCAGGAAATGTAAATCCACCAAGTCTGGATATAATCAAGGATTTTGCACTTTGTTAGAGCCCGAAGTAGTCCCAAAGACCCAACCTAATAAAAAGGTTCAAATATACCAAATCTAGGGTGGGCCATAGGTTTTGTCCCCCATTAGGGCCTAGGAGGCTTTCAAAGATCCGATTAGACTAGGAAGCTTCTAGCGACTGGAAGAATTGTACTTGATCGAATTTCAATGAAAGCCCAAATGTTTGATCGTTTCAAGGGAGACCATAAGTTTTGCATCCAACCAAAGCCCCGAGTGGTCTAGAAGTTGTAGCCCATACATACAAGGAAATGATCAATTCCTAGGAATACTGAGAATCATGCTTGAAAAGATACCAAAGGCCCGATCCATAGAAGAAATATGTCATTGAAAGAGTTACACCCAGGAGAGAACCAGAGGATGACCAACTACCCACCATGATATTGGAGGTCAAAAAAATGAAATCTAGAGGAAATCAAAATATTTTTATTCGATCAAATCTCGGAAGGACATCAATTCTTTGGACTATTGCTAAGATCTAAGTTTGGGAGGCCCAGAAGATTTTTTCTGATCAATGCTTGGATGAGTACCTGATCTTCAACCTAATACTAGAAGCTATTGAATAATGAGAGAAATAAGTGTTGATATCAGTGAGCCTCCACTACTTGGTCGAAGTCCTATAGAATGTTGAATATCTAATAGTATGACTCCATGATACATAAAGTATGAAAGTTGATCCAATCAAATTTAGTTCTAAACCACTTAAATAAGAATTAATGCTATCATAGAACACTTGGAGGATAGGATCATCTATCAAAAGAATATTTGTAAGGTGATTATCTTCATACCAATCATACAGATGATAGGGTGGCTCAACTAGAAATGATCAACCTGATGCAAGCAACAGACTCAGCACTACCTAGCATAGCATAGATTTTAGCTAAATCAACAGGCCATCATGAGTTAGTTGGGATGGCTATATTTATTAGTAGCCCAATTATCTAACACCCCCTCTAACATAACAACATTATATTTCTAGAATAATGATGTCTTTTTATAATGACTTCATATTGTAAATGTCTATATATATAAGGATGTAAAATGTAAAATAGGTCAAGTCTTAGGCATTTACAATTAATATGCAAGGACATATACTGAACCTTAATGTAAACATAATATTATCTAGACTTTGGTTCAATTTCTTTGTAGAGAATGTATGTGTGTGTGTGCAAATTCTTTTATTTCTAATTTGAGCATATTGGATGTTTGTGATGATAATTACAAATTTTGCATTTCCACCATATTCACTCACTTGTCTAGAATTTGGGGTATGTTAAATGCATTTAGATTAAAATTGTATATTCTATGATGGTTGCATATTTCTAATTTAAGCATGTTGGATGTTTCGTGGTGATAATTATGAATCCTAAATTTCCACCGTACTCATTCCTTGTTTGGAATTTGTAGTCTCATTAATATATGATAGATCATAAGTGAATACTCTATGAATGTTTGTGCAATGATATGGTCTTGTAGCACCCTAAAATTGGCGCAGTCAAATTGGAATAATTACATTCACCTTAGTAAATAAATTTAAATTCAAATTTAACCTCCCAAACCGCCCGTTAACCGTCGAGAAACCCGTTTCCCCTTTTTTCGTGCCATTTTTAGAGGTTGTTTTGACCGTTGGACGATATCGTCGCCGATCAGACGATATCGCCCCAGATTTGACGATTTCGTCTGGACTAGAACGTCCAGACGATTTTGTCGCAAAACTAAATTTGCATAGATAGACTCTGTTCCAACGGGTCTCCAATTCGGGCAGAAGCGTGTCTGCACCATTGGGACCCTTCCCCCGTTGGAGATCTCCCAAATTGGGATGATCTCCAACCTCCCAACAACTCCCCTATGCCTATTTAAACTCTAGGACATTCCCTCCCCAACCCCTGGCTGAATTTTATCTGCAAGTTGAATCCCTCTGCACTAAAACACCTTAATCTTATTTTTGCACTAGTCCTATAGCGGTTTTTATGCAGGTACACCACTGATTTTCAACCGGAGCCAGCACCCATCGCCGTCGATGAACCTGTCAAGATCGGAGGCGATCTGTCAAATTCGAGACGATTTCGTACTGATGCGAGACGATCTCGACTGCAGTCCACATCGAGGCAATCAGTGCCTGGAGTTTGCTTTTCTTAACTTTGCCTCAGTTATTTTGTTTTACAAATTAGATAATCTATTTAGTTTTTATCCTATTTTGCATCTGGAGTTCACCCATCTAGTCTAGATTGCATGTTAAGCTCATAATCTGCCATTAAAGTACAACAATTTACTTTAATTTCTATTTTTTAAACTTTGTTCAGTATTCAGTTTATTATTTGGCATATTTTGCCTCTGTTTGCATAGTAGGAATTCTTGTATTTTGCATCTGTTCTCTGTTTTGCAGGTCTCTGACGAATTCGTCTGACGAATTCGTCAGATTTCAGACGATTCTGTCAGTCTCGGACGAATCCGTCGGATTCGGACGATTCTGTCGGATTACGAGCGATTACGTCGAATTCCGGACGATCCAGGCTGCTTCAAGCATCGGAAACTTCTTCGAGACTTCCGAATCAGGTAATCTCCATTGGCCTCCTGCCAAATTCTCTATTTTTTGCTTTCTACTCTGTTTGTTGTATTCATTTAAATTGCATTTTCATATAGATTAAGTTAGATTCATTCGGCCAAACCTAGGATGAATGCTTAAGGATAAAACGAACTCATCAAAACACATTCCAAAAACCTAGGCGTGGAAACTGCCACCAAATGTTTCCTGGTGAACCCACCATCCGTCGAAAAATCACCAAAACACACCTCCCTTGAGAGGCGGGACCTTCGTAAAGTCCTCTCGTCCGAGGTACCGCACCATCCTTTTCCCATCCTCCTTCCAGGCGCGGATCCAATAGCTTGAAGGTAGGGATGCGAAAAATTTGGAGCGATACATTTTGGTGAACCCGACGTGAATGCATCATAACCTTTTGAAAACAAAAAAAAAAACAAAACAAAAAGATAAAAATTAGAACAACTAAAACTTAGATGCATTTTAAAACATTTAAGGTTCAAAATCATGTTTAGATGGTAGCTCCTAAAAAGAGGTTAGCGAGTTACTATAAACGTAGAAAACCAATTGGCGGCTATAGAAGTTAATTATGTCCTTAATATCCCTGAAACAAGTAGAAATCAATCCTTGTGGGACGAACTTGTCGAGGAGACTTAGTCTCATCTCATCTAGGTCCACACAACTTAAGCTAGATCAAGAGGCTAGTCTTGGATAGAATCCTGGATCCTCATCAATTAGTTTTCTATCATGAACTTCAGAGAGCCTGCCATAGATGGTTAGCCTATAGGAGAGCTTTAGTATCTTCAGAGTTGTTCAGCTTCGAGGAATACCTCGAGAATGCAGACATTGTACACCGATTCCTAGGCCTTGTAGAAGACCAAGAGGTTGTTCTTACAGATAGGGAAATATGGAATAGAGTTCCTCGTCTTTGTGTTATATCGAGAGTATTGCCATGAGCTTTACTTTTATCAACCGGACATCATGAGACAGACAATATCACCATAGCCCTTTTCATCAAATTCTTAAAAGAAAACTTTCAATTTGAAGAAGAACATTTCATGACTCTTGAACAACTTGAACCTATTAATGATATTCATAAGTTATTCATAGAAGATTAGTTCATTTACTTTCAGTTTTATTATTATTGCGTGCATTTTATTGTTTCATTTGCTGTCTTTATTGTATTATTTCAAAAATTTAAAGAAAAACTAAAAAAAAAAAAAAATCAAAAAAACAACATAGTAAAAACTTAAACATTTCATTTCAAATATTGCATTAGGTATATATAAATATATACCTTTTAATTTGTTGCATATATATATATATATATATATATATATATATATATATATATTTTGCTTGAAATCAAAACTTAGCACCATGACTAGACTTAGGAATGGTAAAGAAACTTTAGGGGAAGGAGAAGATTGGTTGCAAGATACAAGCTGAAAACCCAAATGTCCTTCTTGGAGATACAAATCCGGAAGGAGAAACTCTAGGTCGATCGAGATGAAGACTTAGGTGAAGATAAGGAACAAGAAGGAAATGTTAAAGAGAATGAATCCTCATCCCCTAGAATAGCTCCCAATGGAGCCATCACTTTTGACAACGCGAGAACATTTTCAAAAATTTCTCAATCGAGAATATCGACATCCTTAATGTAGCAATCCGTATTGATAGAGGGGAAGTTAGTGACGCTCAAGCGGCTATAGAACGGGCGCTTGATATACACACTAATCCTTTATCTTTTGTTGATCAAGAGAGTGATAAGGGTGGACCATCTAATACGGATATGGTCACTATAGCCCAAGCCATGTCAAAACAACGAGGTTACCCAACCTCCTAAGGAACCTGTTACTCAACCTAAAACCACTCCTGCACAAAAGAAAATTCCCTTCACTACTTTGTTCCGCCAAACTATTGAGCAAAATGCTTTAAATAAACAGAAATCTAAAACAAAGCCAAATACAAATTTTCAACAATCTGGAACACAACATAATCCAACTTCAAAATTCCTCCATAACATTTTTCCTACTAAAGTTTTACACAATAGTAACATGGCATCTAATCTACATGTTCCTCCATCCTATGCTCATAAAACTCATGTCAATGCCCTACCGAATCAATATGGGGGGCAAACTAGTAATCTGGAAGCTATGGTGAAACAATTGGCTTCACGTATGGACCGAGATAGATCCCTACCGTCCCTCGTACAATTATCGAGAGATTTGTAGCCAACCATTGGATCCCATAGTGGTAGCTCAACCATACCCTAAACATTTTCCCATGCCCGTCCTGCCTATATATAAAGGAACCGAAGATCCCATAGAACATCTTCGCATGTTTAGGATAGCATGTCACGACATATCGCATGACGACTTGCTATTACTAAAAATGTTCCCCAAAAGTTTAGGTGGAATGGCATTAGAGTGGTACTATCAATTGCCCACTCACTCCTTAAGAAACTTTGAAGAAGCCAGTTGAATCATTTGTTCATCAATTTAGTGCCTACATCGAGAGACATGTAACTATTAAAGACCTATACAATTTAAAACAAGATAAAGATGAATGTTTTGCTGATTTCTTGGCTAGATGGAGGCAATTGACAGGAAAACTACACTTTGTGCTACCCTATAGGGAAATGCTAGACATTTTCATCAATAATTTACAAGAACAACTCTCTTATGAGCTATCAACAACTACTTTGACTACCTTCGATCAAGCTATAGACTTAGCTCGAAGAGTAGAAGATGCCCTCATTAGGAGAGGCCAACTTAGGAAGAAGGATGATGAGAAAACATCTAGAAATCAATATAAAAACAAACGAGGTTGTTGGTGATGGAGTCAGCTGACAGCGAAATGTTGCTAATGTCAATGCAACAAAGACAACAGAAAAATTCATATTGAAACCTCTCGATAAGCCTCCTCGAGAATTCACTAGATTAAACCAACCCTTGTCAACCATTTTACCTCAATTGCTTGAAAGAGGTTTAATCCAATTACCAGCCATCCGGGAACTCGACCCAAGTATACCCGGATATAGAGCTGATTTGCCTTGTGACTTTCATAGAGGACCTGGACATTCTACCAACGCTTGTAAGAGATTGAAACATAAAATACAAGATTTGATTGACAATAATGAAATGGAAGTGCAAGCCTTCCAACCTAGACAAAACCCTCCTAATAATGCCCAAAATACTGTTCCCCAAAATCAAAATCGGAATGCCAATCAAACTTTAGACATATTTCAACACCCTTTACCACGACATGGTAAAGAGGTAGCCAATCAAATCGAACATCATAATGTTCCCCCTCCTACTTGATATGTAGGAACCATTAGCGGACAATTACACTGTTCGGGATTCTCAAACATTTGACACAACCTTATCCTTGGTTACAACCAGGCCCTTACATAATTTTCAAACTTCGATTCTAGTGATATAGAGTCGGATAGTGAAAGTGAAGTAGACACTATTCAATCGAATAGTTCTGAAAATGAATCGAGATCCTATTCAACCTATCACGAGATGCTAATGTTCCAGAAGAACCATTTCCTAGAAGAGTCACTACTCGACCTTCTTCTAATGTAGTCCTTCCCTATGAACAAGCCATAAATTCTCAACCGAGACCGTTTCAACGTCGTCACTATAACATTGTAGGTACCATCGGAGTCGTTACTCGACAACAAGCTCAAAACTCCCAACAAGAACCAAACCAGAATGATGGATCAGCTCCATTCATTTTGAAAAACCCAAATAAAGGGAATCATGCTCCTATTGTTCAACCTAAACCCCCTTACAACATTAATGAACAATTGTCTAATACCACGGCTAGAATCTCCCTCTTGGATTTATTAAGATCCTCTCCCACACATAGGGATGAGTTGATGCTTACATTGAGCCAAATGATGGTACCTCAAAACATTCAACCTTGAAGCTATGGCCAATACTATCATCACTCGAGAGATTGATTGTATTGACTTTCGGGATAAAGATATCCCACAACACAGTTTACACAAGGATAATCCCTTGTACATTACTGCTCTAATTGGAGATGTAGCTGTCAAACGAGTCCTGATTGATAATGGCTCATCTCTAAACATTTGCACCTTTGACTTCTACCAACGATTTGGTTTTAGAAGTGATGAAATGAAGAAAACTGATATGATTATCAAAGCTTTTAATGACGAAACACAAGAAACGTGTGGAGTCATTACCCTCCCATTACAAGTTGGTCCTAGAACCCTAGAAACAACCGTGTTTATTGTACATTGCCCAACATCGTACAATATACTTTTGGGTCGCCCTTGGATTAACGCCATGCGAGCGGTCCCAGTCAACTTTACACCAATGTGTGAAATTTGAGTTTAAAAATCAGTTGGTCACTATTCATGGTGACCCTAGACCTTTTGATATGTGTGCTTTGGCTAGAACCCGTTGGAGTGCAATTTTGCCCTGCTCTGTCATCCACACATTCTAGTTCTTCTTTTTCATCTAAAACTGTGAAACATAAACCCATAACTTCATCTATTCCTCCTCCATTAACTTCATCTTCCTATATAGACCAACAACCTTCTAAACAAATTTTAGAATCTCAAAAGGATCTCAAATCTACAACTAATCCTTCAACTATTATTCCTATAAATTCAAAACCTTTAGACACATCCATCATACCTTCCACATCTCAAGACATAAGTAATAAACCTTCTACATCTTATGCCCTTTCTGATGAACTTTTACCAGATTTATCTACAACCTTAATATCAGAAAAAATGAACGCTTTCATGCAAGATTCAAACCTTTTAAATAATTTGCCGCCCTCTCCTCGTACTTTGGGCCTCCCACAACCTTTGGGAAGTACTTACCAAGTCGGGAGTTGTGCCTTCATTTATAAAGGATATGGTAGGGGAAGAATCCCTCGGAATATCAAAACTCATCATGAGGGATACGCTCGTTGTTATTTTACCAATGATTATGTTAAAGCTAAACCCATGATGCTTAAAATGGGATATAAAGGGAAAGGCTTAGGACCTTTCCAAAATGGCATGAAAGAACCTTTCGAGGTAGAACCGTGGCCTACCTGCTGTGGTGTGGGCTTATTTCCTAGTAAGGGACAACCCTTTCCTTTTGAGGATGATGATCACCTCATATGCTATCAAGATTATTTGGATAGGCATGTTGATTTGCCTCTTAAAAATCAGTCATTTTCATGCAACATGCTATCCATAGCCTACCCTGAAATGATTGCTGACCCCGATGAAGAGTTGGAAGGAGATATCTTCCATGATGTCTCTGTTGAAGAGATGTTGCACAATGGATTCTATTTTGATGGTTCTATACCAACCATAGCTCAGCTTGAGACCACTAATCCTCAAGATGACTTATCTAAATTAACTTTACAAGAATTACAAGAGTTGGGCGTTTCACCCGCCCCACCTAACTTTGAAAGAGATCTACACATGGAGGTAGAAAATGTCATTAAAATTAATATTGGAACTGAGGACAATCCTCACATGATCAATATTGGATCAGAACTAAGTCAACAAAAATAGGAACAATACATTGCATTCCTTAAAGAGTACGAAGATGTCTTCGCTTGGACATATGAAGATATGCCAGGTCTAGACCCTTCTGTAGTCATGCATCATCTAGTGGTCCATCCGGATGCTAAACCGGTTAAACAAAAACTCAGAAAAATGCATCCCAAAGTGGCTCTTGCTAGTCAAAGGGGAATTAGAAAAACTCCTGAATGTTATCTTCATACAAGCTATTGATTATCCTTGAATGGATCTCAAATGTAGTTCCAGTCACTAAGAAAGAAGCTACCAAAGTTAGGGTTTGCACCGATTTTAGAGATATTAACGTTGCATGCCCTAAAGATGACTTTCCCCTTCCAAACATGGATCAAATTATTGACTTCACTGTCGGAAGTGGGATGATGTCCTTAATGGACGGATTCTCCGGTTATAATCAGATCAGGATAGCTCCTCGAAGACCGAGGCTAAAACAGCCTTTATTACCCCACGGGGTACCTTTTCTTTGGAAAGTGATGCCATTTGGCTTAAAGAACGTCGGTGCAACTTATCAACGGGCTATGACCTACATTTTTCATGATATGATGCATGATATCTTACATGATTATGTAGATGATATTATAGCTCGCTCTCTTATTGAAAATAATCATTTAGATGATTTAAGAAAAGTTTTTAATCGATTACGAGAATATCTCATTCGATTAAATCCAGCAAAATGCATATTCGGAGTTAAATCCGGCAAACTATTAGGGGTTTTAGTTTCTTTACGTGGTATCGAAATTGACCCTCTCAAAATTGCGGCCATCACGGATATGCCCGCACCCACTAATATATCTGAACTACGAAGTTTACAAGGTAAACTTCAAGCTATCCGTCGCTTCATTGATAAGGTGGCGGACAAAACTGGTCCCTTTCTTAAGCTCCTTAAGAAGGACGTCCCCTTTAATTGGGACACAGAATGTAGAGAAGCTTTTGAACTTCTCAAACAATATCTCCTTAACCCGTCGGTGCTTTCACCGCCTAAATCTGATCGCCCATTTCTTCTATATATTTTTGCTTTAGATTCTGCCTTAGGAGCTATGTTAGCTCAACTTGATGATGAAAAGCGAGAACGTGCTAATTATTACATTAGCCGAACTTTCGTCAGTTATGAAACCCGCTATACAGCGTTAGAGAAGTTATGTCTAGCAGTCGTGTTTGCTACGCAAAAATTACGACATTACATGCTTAGCCAAAAAACGTATGTCATTGCCAAATATGATCCTTTAAGATATCTCATGAGTCGACCTTATTTATCGGGTCGCACAGCCAAGTGGGTTCTTGCTCTAAGCGAGTTTGATCTCACCTTCATAGGACAGAAGTCTGTTAAGGGTCAAATCATAGCAGATCAATTAGCTGCTGCACCCTTAGAGTCTACTCATCCTCTCATCATCGAGTTTCCTGATGAATGCCTTCAATTAGAGGCAGACCATCTCGAACAATGGTCCTTATACTTTGATGGAGCCCGATGTATGAGTGGGGCTGAGTGCGGGTATTATTTTAATATCTCCGCAAAAACATCTTATTCCTCTGTCCTTCAAGCTGACCTTTGCTTGCACCAACAATGCTCGCTGAGTATGAAGCTCTAATCCTTGGATTACGAGCTGCTTTAGCGCTAAAAATCAAAAACCTCTTAGTTTTTGGGGATTCCCAATTGGTTATAAACCAAATTAATGAAGTTTATCGGGACCGGAGATGATAAACTTCGCCCATATAAGGCCTATGTTTTACAACTAATGTCCTTGTTTGATCAAGTTACTTTGGAAGCCATTCCTCGAACTAGCAACCGTGCAGCTGATGCTATGGCCGCCGCTGCATCCCTCTTGCCCTTGGAGTTAGACGACGAATATGCCACTATCATCATTCGTCGACTCCAGGAACCCACTTCAAATAAGTCATGCTTAGAGCCTTTGGATGTGTTTCTAATCAATGAAACTACTCCTGAACCTTGGTATATAGACATATTTGATTTCCTCCAAAATGGGACTTTCCCTACTAATTCTAATAGAAACCAGCGTCGGTTATTACGTCGACGAGCAAGTCGATTTGTAATAATTGGCAATACTTTGTATAGGAGATCTTTTGAAGGTATCCTATTAAGATGTTTAAATTTCGAAGAATCTAAATCAGCCTTGAGTGAAGCCCACGATGGATCTTGTGGAGGACACTTTAGTGGTAGTATCATTGCTAAAAAGCTCCTTCGGATAGGATACTTTTGGCCTACCATGGAAACGGATGCACACGAGTATGTGCGTCATTGCGACAAGTGTCAAAAACATGCTGACCTTGTCCATGCGCCTGCACAAGAGCTGCAGGCTATTTCGTCTCCTTGGCCCTTTTCTAAATGGGGCTTGGATATTATTGGTAAAATCAATCCTGTGTCTTCTGATGGACACAAGTTCATCATAACTGCCACTGAGTATTTCACGAAGTGGGTTGAAGCTATGCCTTTAGCTTCTTGCACTAGTTCACGGGTCTCTAAATTCATTTTTAATCAAATCATTTGCGGGTTCGGAATTCCTGCGAATCTCATCTCTGATAATGGAACTCCTTTCAAAAATAAAGATGTTAAAAAATTATGCCAAAAATACAAGATTCAACACCGCTGGTCTACTCCCTATTATCCTCAGGGTAATGGTCAAGCAGAAGCTTCTAACAAAACTTTAATCAAAATTCTCAAAATATTGGTCAATAAAACTGGTCGTGACTGGCATATTCAATTATATCCAGCCTTGTGGGCTTATCGAACTAGTGTTCGGACTCCCACGGGCACTTCACCATTTGTTTTGGTATATGGTGCAGAAGCAATTTTTCCATTTGAATTGGAAGTTCCTTCTTTGGCTCTGCTACTTCAAGATACCGAAGTAGGAGATGAATATCGCTTTGGCAGACTCAGTCAGTTGGAACTCCTAGATGAAAAATGCATCAATGCTTTGGAGCATCTCCGTGCATACCAAAACAAGCTTAAAAGAGCATATAATAAGAAAGTTCGTCATCGATCCTTTGAGATTGGCGACCTTGTTCTAAAAGAAAATCAAAAAAATACAAATGCAACCAAAGAACTTAAAGGTAAATTTGAGCCCAAGCTGGCTCGGACCATACATCATTACTTGCCAAAATTTGAATCGGGAGCATATAAATTATCTACCTTAGATGGTAAAGAACTTAAAGAACCCATGAATATTTTACATCTCAAACGTTACTATGCATAAATTTGGTCATTTCATCCATGTATATATTTGTTCAAAGTTACTCTCTTATATTTCTTTCAATTTATAAAAAAAAATTCAAAAACATCAAAAACATTTATAAATCTCCAAAAATCTTCAAAACTATCTATTGCATTTATTTAAAGCACTTGTTAAGTTCTTTTTGCTCAAAAACAAAAATCTAAATAAAAATCTAAAAACAGCTATATGCTTGACTCTTTCGAAACCAAAACAATATACAGAAGAAAGAGAGAGTCAACATTCTCCCAACTTCTAAAAAAAAATCATGTATATATATTTTCTTACAATTATTGCAGTTATATGTTTCAACTTATTTTGGATACAATTAGCATTTATTTGGCATCCCTCACTTGCACACTCACAACAAATAAATATCTTGATTTTATCTGGCATGATTACTAATCTCTCTTATATCAAAGTTCACAAAATTCAAATTAAATAAAGTTTGAGCATAGAGAATTGATCTTGTTATTTACTTAAACCAAGCACATCTTTTCACAATAAAATGATTATATTTGTAATTTCCATGTTTTGCTACATAGTAGAACTGATTTCTTGGGTGAAAAGTTTCCCCTGCTATCCTATCATGCACATGGTCTAGAATCTTTGAGAATTGGCAAAAGGACAAGCTCACCCCTACCCAGAATAAAAATCCCTTGCTCTACGACTAATCTGAGCAAGTATCCCTAGCACAGAAAAAGAAAAAAAAAAAAAAAAAAGTTCAAGAAAGAAAAAGAGAAAAGAAAAATGTTATTTCAGCAATATTCCAAGCATTATCAAGCAAAAGAAATACAAAAGAAAAAGAAACAAAGTTCAAAAGAAAGCAAGAAAGCAATAAAATCCCTTTCCCTACCCTTTGAAAAGAAAAGAAGGGTTGATGAGCTTGAATCCCTGGAATTCTCAATTATTCGAAAACTGTGAGGTAAGCCCCATAACAGTTGGTTTGTGCCCAACCTGCTTGGCCTTGGGTAACTCCTAGCGTGGCGATATGTCTATCACATTAGCGACCTTCTTTTGTACAGACCTATGTCTACTTATGGATTAGCTAGCTCTTGATAATCCGATCTACATAGTAGTCTAATATGGTTATATGCATCTACATCATGGTTAATGAACACTTATTTGGTTTCTTCAAATCACTTGTATCATAGTATCTTGCTCAAACCTGGTAAATGAACAATACAATTGCACACACATTTGTATTTGAGAGATTTTGTCTATCATTATGATAAATCAAGATTGGAAATGAATTCACATATGCACATGGGATTCCTTATAAATCTAATTTTTGTCTTCAAAATACTTTGAAATATTATTTTTGCAACTTGTTTGGAATAATCAAGTACAATTATTTTTCATAAAGACAACTATATAATAGAAAAATCACAAATTTCTTTCAAAACATATCATATATATCATATCGACTTTCGCGACGATGGTATAGTTCTAAAACCAAAATTGGAATTATATGCCTAGCGCAAGTCCTCATTTTCATATTTTATGTTCATCAAAAATCAATCATGCAATAAAACTATCTATTTTCTTTGATTTTCGCGATGATGGTATAAGTCTATACCTACATATTCTATGCCTAGCGCAAACCATTGTAACAATTTTTATTCCCCCATTTATCAAAACTCATAAAAACCATATGACTTCATTTTATTACACAAATTTTGCTTTTCAAAAGAATGCACATTTTCATTATTTCATGTCATTATGTCAACCTCCAATTTTGCAATGACGGTATAATTCCTAAGGAATTATTCAACAATTTTATCACACTTAGGAATTTATGCCTAGCAAAAATCATTTTTTACAAATATTTCATGCATAATATTTTTATGGAAATCTGAAAACAAACCATCATCATCATCATCATTTGCATCATCACAACAAAGTCTTAAGGCAGGTCTCTTAAGCACTCTTTCACTTTTCACAATATTTCTATAAATGGGATTAGCTTGACGACCGAGTGAGCGGCGACTCCATGAAATGGTCTATAATAGCGACAATGTCCTTTGAAATTATTGTTAAAAGTCCCCTTTTCTTTTATCAAATCATTGCATCACAAACAACCAATTTGTTACATCAGATTATTTCATCAATATTACAACATGACATCAAAAGGTATAAATTCTTTTCCAACGACATAATTACAAGCATTATCAAAATCAATCAATCAAAGCATCATCAATATACTCATAACATAAGTCATATGATCAAAAATATCTCATCTATATATATATAATACTCAAAAATATATATGTACATCATATCGAGATAGATTGGTATGCCACAATCGATATCTTGGCATACTCAATCAAGTGTCCTCCGAGCAGTGTCTCGAGAGCCCCTAGAGCTCTCAGCCTCATCTCCTCCCCCGCCCTACGGAGGACGAGGTGGTCCCATCGCAGTATGTGTGGTACTGCGAGTCCTCATCGTCGATCGGGATGAGCTCCTCGATGACCCTGTCCTGATCGGATCTGCTATGGCAGCCGATAGCTGTACCCTCTGGCCCTCCGGCACCGCCTGGTAGTATAGAGCCTGATAGAATGCGGTCTGAGAAACCGACCGTAGCAGCTCCTGAGTGCTCACCCCTCCACCCCGTGCCCTGAGACGTGCATTCTCGTCTCGCAGCTGCGACACCTCAGCCTGGTGTTGTGCGGCCGCATCCTGTAGTGTCTGCACCTGAGTCTACAGACGATCTCTCTCTGCCCGGAGAGTAGCCATCTCGCTACTCTCTCCTATATCCATGCCCTTGCCCTTATCGGGCGATGGTGGCCTCTGTGGAGATGGGGGTCTCGCCTCCCTCCTCTCCCTCTCTCTCTGCCATGGCCGCTCCTGTGCCTGTGGCCTCCTCTGCTCTCTCCCGTCGTGACCCTGGGCTGCCTCTATCACCGCCTGGCGTCGCCTCCCTATCCGACGCACGACTGCGTGGATCGGACCCTGTGCCCTCGTCATCCGAGGAGGGCGGATGCCTGCATACCAGGCATCGTAGCCATCGGCTACTCCTGCGTCGTCCCCATCCACTGGCTGAATGGGGGCATCATCTGAGTCCTGGCTCCAGAATCGTTGCATGTCTGGAGCCCCGCTAACAGTGGTGTTATCCCGGACGGTCCAGGAAAACTCATAATCCCTGAGAGATGGGATCCCCTGCTGTAGACCGAACTATCACAAAACTCGGTCGTAGCGGTGGAGCTCCACCTCTCCCCTCTCCATCCTCAGCCAGCAGACTCGCCTGATGCGAGCCAGCTCCTGTCCGTCCTCTGCCCACCCTGGATCTTTGCCTCCATGGCCTCCGGGGGTGATGCGAGTCCAGGACAAGGTCATCCAGTAGTCTCCGGGACACCGAAAGGTCGATCCGTCACTGTGCCCCTCTCTCGGAGCCACCAGTAGAAGACTCGGGGCCTCTCCCCGTCTACCCCTGTCAGTGGAAGCCCTATCGGCCTCCGCATCGCAATGTGCTCCCAGCACCAAACCTGTAGTAGCGATGTCATCACCAGACATCGCCCGCCCTTGTACATGACCTCGTAAAGGATCCTGTACAGCCGGCATAGTACAAAGCTGCCCCATGAGAACCTGTAGCCGTGGTCCCGCATGTCGTAGATCACATCTGCCAGCATCCACGGCACCCTGCACCCGCTCTGGTGGCACAGCGAGAAGTCCACCAACTACCCCAGCCAGAACCCGTGTGAGTCTAGATGCCCCGGGCATCTGGCGTAGTGCCTCGATATTAACTTCGCCCTTCTCTAGGGCGAAGCTCGGGTCACCACACGGCCGTCCCATCGCGTGGCCCTGATTGGCCGTCGGTGTGATCATCCGTCCTTGTATGGGGATTCTCAAAATCCTCCATACATCCTCCAGTGTGGGAGTCATCTCCCATGTCGGTAACCAGAAACAGGAAGACCCCGGATACCATCTCTCTGCTAGGGCTGTCAGTAGCCCCATGTTTGTGGAAACCTGCGGCATCTCTGCCACATGTTGCAATCCGGCCTGTGCCAGCAGATCCCGCTCTGCCTGGGTGAGAGCGGCCAAGTCGTCTCTCAATCCATCGTACTTCCACTCTCTGCTTTTTAGTAATCCTCTCTGCAAACATAAACAACAAAACAACAAACAATAATTAATCAATAAATTCCAGTAATTAATAATGCAACTTAAAGTTCAATTTCATGTAATTGATGATATCGCCCACTATTGGACGATATCGTCCCCAATTTGAGCATGATCGTCTCCGATTTCGTAGTTCGAAATCGTCTCTAATTTGATGAAATCGTCCCCCTTTCGACGATTTCGCCCTCGGGCGAAATTGCCGAAATTGAGACGATTTCGTCGAAATCGGGACGATTTCGTCCCGACGACGTCGACGGCCAAAAATGGCCGCGATGCTCCAAATTCACTTAAAAATTCATCTAGAAAGCATGTAAAAGCAACTTAAATCAATCTAAATTGAGTTTAGACCCTTACCCGTAGACCGCGTCGGACCTCTGCAGATCTGTGCGCTGTCTCAACCATTTTTGCTCCAGAGCTCTAAAAATAGTAAAATGAACAGTAACAATGAATTAGGGTTTTACCCTATTTTTCTTAATTTTATTCAACAATAATTTTTTTTTGCTTTTCCGCGTTTTTACCTCAAACGTTCGATTTGGGTAAAAACACGGAGGGGGCACCATAGTAAGCTGTCGTACGATTCGACCAAGAATCGTCGCCTAAAAATGGGAATAATTTTTGCTTTCTCGTAGATCGAGAAGAACTCTTCTTTAACGCATTTTCTTCGGAAAATTCGCTAAAGAGGGGGCAAAATGTAGCACCCTAAAATTGGCGCAGTCAAATTGGAATAATTACATTCACCTTAGTAAATAAATTTAAATTCAAATTTAACCTCCCAAACCGCCCGTTAACCATCGAGAAACCCGTTTCCCCTTTTTTCGTGCCATTTTTAGAGGTTGTTTTGACCGTTGGACGATATCGTCGCCGATCAGACGATATCGCCCCAGATTTGACGATTTCGTCTGGACTAGGACGTCCAGACGATTTTGTCGCAAAGCTGAATTTGCATAGATAGACTCTGTTCCAACGGGTCTCCAATTCGGGCAGAAGCGTGTCTGCGCCGTTGGGACCCTTCCCCCGTTGGAGATCTCCCAAATTGGGATGATCTCCAACCTCCCAACAACTCCCCTATGCCTATTTAAACTCTAGGACATTCCCTCCCCAACCCCTGGCTGAATTTTATCTGCAAGTTGAATCCCTCTGCACTAAAACACCTTAATCTTATTTTTGCACTAGTCCTATAGCAGTTTTTATGCGGGTACACCACCGATTTTCAACCGGAGCCGGCACCCATCGCCGTCGATGAACCTGTCAAGATCGGAGGCGATCTGTCCAATTCGAGACGATCTCGTACTGATGCGAGATGATCTCAGTGCGAGTCCACATCGAGGCAATCAGTGCCTGGAGTTTGCTTTTCTTAACTTTGCCTCAGTTATTTTGTTTTACAAATTAGATAATCTATTTAGTTTTTATCCTATTTTGCATCTAGAGTTCACCCATCTAGTCTAGATTGCATGTTAAGCTCATAATCTGCCATTAAAGTACAGCAATTTACTTTTATTTCTATTTTTAAACTTTGTTCAGTATTCAGTTTATTATTTGGCATATTTTGCCTCTGTTTGCATAGTAGGAATTCTTGTATTTTGCATCTGTTCTCTGTTTTGCAGGTCTCTGACGAATTCGTCTCGAATTCGTCGATTCAGACGATTCTGTCGAGTCTCGGACGAATCTGTCGATTCGGACGATTACTGTCGGATTACGAGCGATTACGTCGAATTCCAGACGATCCAGACTGCTTCAAGCATCAGAAACTTCTTTAGACTTCCGGATCAGGTAATCTCCATTGGCCTCCTGCAAATTCTCTATTTTTTGCTTTCTACTCTGTTTTTTGTATTCATTTAAATTGCATTTTCATATAGATTAAGTTAGATTCATTCGGCCAAACCTAGGATGAATGCTTAAGGATAAAACGAACTCATCAAAACACATTCCAAAAACCTAGGCATGGAAGCTGCCGCCAAATGTTTCCTGGTGAACCCACCATCCGTCGAAAAATCACCAAAACACACCTCCCTTGAGAGGCGGGACCTTCGTAAAGTCCTCTCGTCCGAGGTACCGCACCATCCTTTTCCCATCCTCCTTCCGGGCATGGATCCAATAGCCTGAAGGTAGGGATGCGAAAAATTTGGAGCGATACAGGTCTGTTAGGTAGTTGGTTTTTTAGTTGCATATCCTTGTTATTGCATATGTCTTGATGTTTCTTAATATGTACCACTTCAAGTTTTGGCTAGTTTAGTTTATTTCTTTTAGCACCCTTTTCACCCTTACTTTTAGGAATACTTAATCAGGACTGCAAGGAACCAACATCCTCTTAAGGTTGACTACTGTATCTTGCACACACTGCTATGCCTTTCAATGTTGGTCAAGGTCTATGGGAATACAATAATTTCCATTAGATAAATTCTTTGACCAATAGTTTTTGGCATGCTCGATGGGACCTAAAGGTCCCTTAGATAATACAAGGATAGGTGATTTTTTATATTGTTGAATCCCACCAAAATCACCTGGTGACTCCACTCAAATCCATATATCTGCATCATAAAACTAGATGTACTATAGATCTAAAAATAACCTAGTGATATTCTATTTTGATCCACAAGCCCTATTAGTTGGTGATTTTGTCGATCGATACCTAGAAAATACATGCAATCCATATTTCATTATGCTTCCCTATTTGGATTTCTAGATATATGATTACAATATGAGCAACTAGAAAATATGAGGAACCAATTGAATTCCTAGAGCTATAGTTTGGTATTCAAAGTTCATCTAATTTGTCCTTACATTTCAACAACATTGATTCTAATTGTATAAATTACCAATGCAACAACTATAGTTTTTACTGTAGCACCCTAAAATTGGCACAGTAAAACCTTAGCAATAATTAAAATTACCTTAGTAATAATTAAAATTCAAATTTTCAACCCCAAACCGCCTTTTAACCGCTTTCCTCGTTTTCCATGCCATTTTTAGGATTTGTTGTGACCGTTGGACGATATCATCGCCGATCAGACGATATCGCCTCAGATCGGACGATTTCATCTGGACTAGGACGTCCAGACGATTTTATCCCAAAACTAATTTTTCATAATTAGCTTATGTTTCAACGGCGTCTCTAACCTGGGCAAAAGCGTGTCTACGTGGTTAGAGACCTCCCCCATTGGAGATCTCCCAAATTGGGATGATCTCCAACCTCCCAACCTCCTTCCTATGCCTATTTAATCTTAGGCCCTCCCCTTGACATTCCCCTGGCTGAATTTTTTTGTACTTCAAGTTTTACATGCATTAGAATGTCTTAGACTACCATTTGCCTTCGTATTTTTCCAAGTTTGTTTGCAGGAACTTTGTTATTCTTCAATCGGAGCAAGCTCAGATCGTCGTAGACGATCTTGTCCAATCTCGAGACGATCTCGCACCAATTCGAGACGATTTCGACTACAGTCAACATTGGGGGCAATCAGTGCCCTGAGTTTGCATTCTTTTTCTACTATTTATTGTTTTGCTTTGCATTAGTTAGACTTATTACTATTTTGCATCCTGGAGTTCACCCATGTAGCTTAAATACATAATAAAGTCATGATTAGCTATTAAAGCATGATAATTTACTTGCATTTCTATTTGGGATTATCTTATTAACATCATTATTATCATTTCACATCATTTTCCTTTATCAGCATAGCTGCATTTTTCGTATTCTGTGTCTATTTCTCTGATTGCAGGTCTCTGATGAATTCGTCAGATCTCAGACGATCCTGTCTGATCGCAGACGATCCTGTCAGATCAGAGGTGATCCTGACTGCTTCAAAAATCAAAACCTCCATCAGACATCCGGATCAGGTATGGCTTTTTAATCTAGCTTATTCTCTGTGTTTTCTGTTCAAATCTACATTTTTTGTATTCATTTAAAATCTGCATTTCATATAGAACAGTTTAGATTCATTTGGCCAAACCTAGGATTTGAATGATTAAAGATAAAATTGAACACATCAAACACATTCCCAACCTAGGCGTGGAAACTGCCATTCAAAAGTTTCCTGGTGAACCCACCATCCATTGAAAAATCACCTTAATACACCTCCCCCAAGAGGCGGGACCTTCCAAAGGCCTCTCAGTCCGAGGTATTGTCCCATCCTTCCCGCATCCCCCTTTCGGGCATGGATCCTTTAGCCTGAAGGTAAGGGTGTGGAAAATTTGGAACGATACATTTTGGTGAACCCGACGTGAAACTAAAACCTTTTGAAAACAAAAATAAAAAAAAAAATAGATGCATTTAAAATCATTAGAAAACTACTAAGTTGCATATCATGTTTAGATGGTAGCTCCTAAGAAAAGACAAGCGAGTTGCTATAAATGTTAAAAATCAATTAATAGCCATAGAGGTTGATTCTTTGTCTAGAACATCTCAAACATACAGAGTCCCGCCTTTGTGGGACGAACTCAATAGGAGACTAGGTATCATTTCATCTAGGTCAACAGAACTTAAACAAATCAAGAGGCTTGCCCTAGATAGAATCTTGGATCCTCATCAACTCATTTTTTATCATGAACTTCAGAGAGCTTGCCATAGGTGGTTAGCTTATAGGAGAGCTCTTGTGTCTTTAGAATTGTTCACCTTCGAGGAATACCTCGAGAACGCAGCCACTATACACCAATTCCTAGGTCGTGTAGAAGATCAAGAGGTCATTCTTACGGATAGGGAAATATGGAGGAGAGTTCCTAGAGCTGTGTTATATCGAGAGTATTGCCACGAGCTTTACTTTTACAAAACAGAATCTGAAATAGATAATATCACTATAGCACTTTTTGTCAAATTCTTGAAAGAAAATTTTCAATTTGAAGAAGAACATTTCATGACTCTGAAGAACTTGAGCCCATTAATGATATTTATAAATTGTTTATAGAAAACTAGATCATTGCTTTCATTATTATTATTTCTTGCGTTTTGTGTGCTGTTTGTTATCTTTATAATATTGTTATAAAAAAACAAGAAAAACCAAAAAACATAACAAAAACCAAAATATTTCATTTTAAATATTATAGTAGGTATATAATTAAAATATATACCTCTTAAGCTTGTTGCATATATATATATATATATATATATATATATATATATATATATATATATATATATATATATATTTTTTTCTGAAATCTAAGTTTAAGCACAATGACTAAACTTAGGAATGGTAAACAAAATGAAGAAGAAGAAGAAGAAGATTGGTTAGGCAAGAAAAACAAAAAATTAAATACCCTTCCTGAGGATCCAATTCCAGAAGAAGAAACTCTAGAACAGCCGAGAAGATGACCTGGTTGAAGAAAATGAACAACAAGAAAATGTTAGAGGAAGGATCATCATCCCCTAGAATGGCTCCAGATGGAACTATTACTTTTGATAACATAGATCATTTTTGGAAATTCTTCAATAATAATATTGGTGCTCTTAATATGGCAGTTCGTATTGATAGAGGACAAATTAGTGACACTCAAGCAGCCATGGAACATATGTTTAACATACACACTAATCCCTTGTCTTTCGTTGATCAAGAAAGTGATAAAGCTAGACCATCCAATATGGATATGGCCGCTATAATTCAGAACATGCAAAAACAACAGGTTACCCAACCTCCTAAGGAACCTGTTATTGAGCCTAAAATAATTCCCACACAAAAGAGACCTTCATTCACTGCTTTATTTTGCCAAACTATTGATCAATATGCTTCAAATCGACAAAAACCTAAAAACAAGCCAAACACCAATTTTCAACAATCCGGGATACAACATAATACAACTTCAAAACTTCTTCATAACACCCTTCCTACCAACAATTTACACAATAGCAATATAGCATCTAATCTTCATGTCCCTCCATCATATGCTCACCAATCCCATATTCATGCTCCACCAAATCAATATGGTGGGCAAACCAGTAATATGGAAGCCATGGTGAAACAGTTAGCTTCCCGCATGGACCAGATGGATCCCTACCGTCCCTCGTACAATTATCGAGAGATGTGTAGTCAACCTCTAGATCCTATAGTTGTAGCACAACCGTACCCTAAACACTTTCCCATGCCCGTCCTGCCTATATATAAAGGAACTGAAGATCCCATAGAGCATCTTCGCATGTTTAGGATAGCATGTCATGATATATCACATGATGACTTGTTATTACTAAAAATGTTCCCGAAAATTTTAGGAGGAATGGCATTAGAGTGGTACTATCAATTGCCCACTCATTCTTTGAGAAATTTTGAAGAGACCGTTGAATCTTTTGTACATCAATTTAGTGCCTATATCGAAAGGCATGTAACCATTAAAGATTTGTACAACTTAAAACAAGACAAAGATGAATGTTTTGCTGATTTCTTAGCTAGATGGAGGCAGTTGATAGGAAAACTACACTTTGTGCTACCTTATAGGGAAATGTTGGACATTTTTATTAATAATTTGCAAGAACAAATATCTTATGAGTTATCAACTGCTACCTTAACTACCTTCGATCAGGCTATAGACTTAGCTCGAAGAGTAGAAGATGCTCTCATTAGGAGATGCCAACTTAGGAAGAAAGATGATGAGAAAACATCCAGAAATCAATATAAAAACAAACAAGTTGTAGGTGACGGAGTCACTGACAGCAAAAATGTTGCTAATATCAATACAACAAAGACAACAGAAAAATTTATATTAAAACCTCCTGATAAACCTCCTCAAGAGTTTACTAGATTGAATCAACCATTATCAACTATTCTACCCCAATTACTCGAAAGAGGTTTGATTCAATTACCGGCTATCTAGGAACCTGATCCAACCATACCCGGATACAGAGCCGATTTACACTATGATTTCCATAGAGGGCCTGGACATTCTACCAACTCTTGTAAAAGGTTAAAACATAAAATACAAGATCTGATTGATAATAATGAGATGGAGGTGCAAGCCTTCCAACCTAAACAAAATGCTCCTAATAACACTCAAAAGAACATTCCCCAAAATCAAAATCAAAATGCTAATCAATCATTAGATATATTTCAACATCCTTTACTAAAACGTGGTAAAGAGGTGGCCAATCAAATTGAGCATCATAATGTCCCTCCTCCTACCCGATATGTAGGAACTATTAGCGGACATTTACCTAATCATGATTTACAAAAATTTGACACAACTTTATCCATGGTCACGACCAGGCCCCTCCATAATATTCAAACACCGGATCTCAGTGATGTAGAATAGGATACTAAAAGTGAAATAGACATCACCTCAAATAAATTGAATAGTTCTAAAGATGAATCAGATCCTATTCAACCTATCACAGATTCTATGGTTCCAGAAGAACCATTTCCTAGAAGAGTTACTACTCGACCCTCTTCTAATCAGTTCCTTTCTAATGAACAAGACATAAATGCTAGACCAAGACCTATTCAACGTCCTCAATATAACATTGTAGGTACCATCAGAGTCGTTACCAGACAACAAGCTCAAAATTTTCAACAAGAACAAATTCAAAATGATGGATCAGCCCCATTTGTTTTGAAAAATCCCAATAAAGGGAATCATGCTCCTAATGTTCAACCTAAACCTCATTATAATATTAATGATCACTTATCCAATACTATAGCCAGAATTTCCCTTTTGGACCTATTAAGATCTTCTCCTACACATAGGGATGAATTGATGATCACATTAAGCCAAATGATGGTATCACAAAACATTCAACCTGAAGCCATGGCCAATACTATCATCACTAGAGAAGTTGTTTGTATTGATTTTCGAGATAAATATATCTCGCAACATAGTTTACATAAGGATAACCCCTTATATATTACTGCCCTAATAGGAGATGTAGCAGTCAAAAGGGTTTTGATTGATAATGGTTCATCTCTAAATATTTGCACTTTTGACTTCTACCAAATATTTGGGTTTAGAAGTGATGAAATGAAGAAAACTGACATGATCATAAAAACTTTCAATGACGAAACACAAGAAACATGTGGAGTTATCACCATCCCATTGCAAGTTGGTCCGAGAACCTTAGATATGATCGTGTTTATTGTACATTGCCCCGCATCATACAATATACTCTTGGGTCGTCCTTGGATCAATGCAATGCGGGTTGTCCCATCAACTTTACACCAATGTGTTAAATTCGAATTTAAAAATTAGTTGGTCACTATCCATGGTGATCCTAGACCCTTTGATATGTGTGCTTTGGCAGAACCTTTTGGAGTCCAATTTTGCCCTGCTCTGTCATCCACACATCCTAATTCTTATTTTTCATCTAAACAATCTTCTAAACAAACCACACTAGAACCTCAAAAAGATATTAAATCCACAACCAATCCTTCATGTTTCGTCCCTATAATTTCAAAACCTATAGACCCATCTATTAACACCTCTACATTATCTACATCTATCATACCTTCCACATCTATAGATATAGGGAATGATCCTTCTACATCTTATGCTCTTTTTGATGAACTCTTACCTGATTTATCTAAAATTCTTATATCAAAAAAAACAAATGCTTCTATGCAAAATTCCATTATCTTAAGTAATTTGCCACCATCTCCTCATACTTTGGGCCTCCCACAACCTATGGGAAGTACTTACCAAGTCGGGAGTTGTGCCTTCATTTATAAGGGATATGACTAGGGAAGAATACCTAGGAACATCAAAACTCATCATGAGGGATATGCTCGATGTTATTTTACTAATGAGTATATTAAAGCTAAACCTATAATGCTTAAAATGGGATATAAAGGGAAAGGCTTGGGACCTTTCCAAGATGGTATGAAAGAACCCTTTGAGGTAGAACCATGGCCCGCCCGATGTGGTGTGGGCCTATTTCCTAGTAAGGGTCAACCCTTCCCTTTTGAAGATGATGATCAACTCATATGTTATCAAGATTATTTGGATGGGCGTGATGATTTGCCTCTAAAAAATCAGCCATTTACATGCAATATGCTATCCATAGCTTATCCTGAAATGATTGTTGAATCCGATGATGAGTTGGAAGGAGATATTTTCCATGATGTCTCCGTTGAAGAGATGTTACACAATGGTTTTTATTTTGATGGTTCTATACCTACTATAGCCCAACTTGAGGCCACGACTCCTCAATATGAATTATCCAAGTTAACCTTAAAAGAATTACAAGAATTGGGCGTTTCACCCGCCCCACCTAATTTTGAAAGAGATCTACACATGGAAGTAGAAAACGTCATTAAAGTTAACATTGGAACTGAGGATAATCCCCACATAATCAATATTGGATCAGAATTAAGTCAAGAAAAACAAGAGCAATACTTCTCCTTAAAGAATGAAGATGTCTTCGCTTGGACATATGAAGATATGCCAGGTTTAGACCCTTATGTAGTCATGCATCACCTAGTAGTCCATCCGGATGCTAAACCTGTTAAATAGAAACTTAGAAAAATGCATCCCAAAGTGGCCTTGCTAGTCAAAGGGGAGTTAGAAAAACTCTTGAATGTTGTTTTTATACAAGCTATTGATTATGCTGAATGGATCTCGAATGTAGTTCCAGTCACCAAGAAAGAAGCTACCAAAGTTAGGGTTTGCACAGAATTTAGAGATATTAACGATGCATGCCCTAAAGATGATTTTCCTCTTCCCAACATGGATCAAATCATTGATTTTACCGCTAGAAGTGGAATGATGTCCTTAATGGATGGATTTTCTGGTTATAATCAGATCAGGATAGCTCCTGAAGATCAGGCTAAAACAACCTTTATTACCCCTTGGGGAACCTTTTGTTGGAAAGTGATGCCATTTGGCTTAAAGAACGCAGGTGCAACCTATCAACGAGCTATGAATTATATTTTTCATGACATGATGCATGATATCCTACATGATTACGTAGATGATATCATAGCTCGTTCCATCAAAGAAGATGATCACTTAAAAGATTTAAGGACAGTGTTTGATCGGTTAAGAGAATATCTTATCCGACTAAATCCTGCTAAATGCATATTCGGAGTTAAGTCCGGTAAACTATTAGGGGTTATAGTTTCTTTACGTGGCATTGAAATTGACCCTCTCAAGATTACGGCTATCACTGATATTCCCGCACCTACCAATATCTTTGAGTTACGAAGTTTACAAGGTAAACTTCAAGCTATCCGTCGCTTCATCGATAAGCTGGCGGACAAAACCGGTCCCTTTCTTAAGCTTCTTAAGAAGGATGTCCCTTTTAATTGGGATGACGAATGTAAGGAAGCTTTTGAACTTCTCAAACAATACCTCCTTAACCCACCTGTGCTTTCACCACCTAGACCTGATCACCCATTTATCCTATATATTTCAGCTTTAGATTTTGCTTTAGGAGCTATGTTAGCTCAACTTGATGATGAGAAAAGAGAACGTGCTAATTATTATATTACCCAAACTTTAATTAGTTATGAAACCCACTACACAACATTAGAAACACTATGTCTAGCAGTCGTATTTTCTACACAAAAATTATGCCATTATATGCTCAGTCAGGAAACTTATGTCATTGCTAAATATGATCCCTTGCGGTATCTCATGAGTCGACCTTATTTATCAGGTCGCACAGCTAAGTGGGTTCTTACTTTGAGAGAGTTTGAACTCATGTTTATAGTATAGAAGTCTGTTAAGGGCCAAATCATAGCAGATCAATTAGCTGCTGCACCCTTAGAGTCTACCCATCCCCTTATCATTGAGTTTCTTGATGAATGTCTTCAAGTAGAGGTAGACCATGTTGAACAATGGTCCTTATACTTTGATGGAGCCCGATGCATGAGTGGGGATGGTGCAGGTATTATTTTAATATCTCCACAAAAACACATTATACCTTTGTCCTTTAAATTAACATTTGCTTGCACCAATAATACTGCTGAATATGAAGCTCTAATCCTTGGATTACGAGCTGCCTTGGCACTAAAAATTAAACATCTTCTAGTTTTTGGTGATTCTCAACTTGTTATAAACCAAATTAATGAAGTTTATTAGACCAGAGATGATAAATTGCACCCATATAAAGCATATGTTTTACAATTAATATCTCTATTTGATCAAGTTACCTTGGAAGCTATTCCTCGAACTAGCAACCATGCGGCTGACGCTATGGCCGCAGCTGCATCTCTTTTGCCCTTGGAGTTAGATGACGAATATGCCACCATCATTATTCGTCGACTCCAGGAACCCGCTTCAAATAAATCATGCTTAGAACCTTTGGATGTGTTTCTAATCAATGAAACTACTCCTGAACCTTGGTATACGAATATATTTGATTTTCTTCACAATGGGACTTTCCCTACCAGTTCTAATAGAAACCAGCATCGGTTATTACGTAGACAAGCAAGTCGATTTGTAATAATTGGCAATACTTTATATAGGAGATCTTTTGAAGGTATCCTATTGAGATGTTTGAATTTAGAAGAATCCAGATCAGCTTTGAGTGAAGCCCACAATGGATCTTGTGGAGGACACTTCAGTGGTAGTGTCATTGCTAAAAAGCTCCTTAGGATAGGATACTTTTGGCCTACCATGGAGAATGATGCACATGATTATGTGTGCCATTGCGACAAGTGCTAGAAACATGTTGACCTTGTCCATGCCCCTGCACAAGAACTGCAGGCTATTTCCTCTCCTTGGCCCTTTTCAAAATGGGGCTTAGACATTATTGGCAAAATTAATCCTATGTCATCTGATGGACACAAATTCATCATAACCGCCACTGAGTATTTCATGAAGTGGGTTGAAGCTATGCCTTTAGCTTCTTGCACTGGAACACAAGTCTCTAAATTTATTTTTAATCAAATCATTTGTAGGTTCAAAATTCCTGCAAATCTCATCTCAGACAATGGAACTTGTTTCAAAAATAAATATGTTAAGAAACTATGTCAAAAATATAAGATTCAACATCATTGGTCCACTCCCTATTATCCTCAGGGTAATGGCCAAGCAGAAGCATCTAACAAAACCTTAATAAAAATTCTCAAAAAATTGGTCAATAAATCTGGCCGCGACTGGCACATTCAATTATATCCAGCTTTGTGGGCATATCACACTAGCGTTCGTACTCCCACAGGTACTTCACCTTTTGTTTTGGTTTATGGCGCTGAAGCCATTTTTCCCTTTGAATTAGAAGTTCCTTCTTTGGCTCTACTACTTCAAGATACCGAAGTAGGAGATGAATATCGAGCTGGCAGACTCAGTCAGCTGGAACTCCTCGATGAAAAGCGCATCAATGCTTTGGAGCATCTTCGTGCCTACCAAAACAAGCTTAAAAGATCATATGCTAAGAAAGTTCGTCATCGATCCTTTGAGGTCGGCGACCTTGTTTTAAAAGAAAATAAAAAAAATACTAATGCCACTAAAGACCTTAAAGGTAAATTTGAGCCCAATTGGCTTGGACCATATATTATCACTGCTAAATTTGAATCGGGAGCATACAAATTATCTACCTTAGATGGCAAATAATTTAAAGAACCTATGAATATTATGCATCTTAAATGTTACTATGCATAAATTTGGTCATTTCATCATTGTATATATTTGTTTAAAATATTTCAAAAAACCACTATCTTGTATTTCTTTCAATTTATAAACTTAAAAATCTAGAAAACACCAAAAACATTCAAAATCTTCAAAAACATCTTTTATTTTTGTACCTCTCAATTTGTGACATATTGCAGTTATATTTTCAAATTATTTTGGATAAATTAGCATTTATTTGGAATCCCGCACTTTCACATTCACATGAATAAATATCTTGATTTATTTGGCATGATTACTAATCTCTCTTATATCAAAGTCCACAAGATTCAATTAAATAAAGTTTTGAGCACAAAGAATTGATCTTGTTATTTACTTAAACCAAGCATATCCTTTCACAATAAAATGATTATATTTGTAATGTCCATGCTATGCTACATAGTAGAAGTGGTTTCTTGAGCGAAAAGTTTCCCCTGCTATCCTATCATGCACATAGTCTAGAATCTTTGAGAATTGACAAAAGGACAAGCTCACCCCTACCCAGAATAAAAATCCATTGCTCTACAGCTAATCCGAGCAAGTATCCCTAGAATAGGAAGCAAAATAAAAGAAAAGTTCAAGAAAAAGAGAAAAATAAAATGATTATTTCAGCATTATCTCAAATATAAAAGCAAAAGATACAAAAAAATAAAAATACGGAAGAGAGAAAGAGAAGCAAAAGAGAAAATCAAAATGCAATAAAATCCTTTCCCTACCTCTTGAAAAGAAAAGAAGGATTGATGAGCTTGAATCCCTGGAATTCTCAATTATTCGAAAACTGTGAGGTAAGCCCCATAACAGGTGGTTTGTGCCCAACCCGCTTGACCTTGGGTCTAGCATGGTGATATGTCTGTCACATTAGCGACCTTCTTTTGTACAGACCTATGTCTGCTTATGGATCAGCTAGCTCTTAATAACCCGACTTACATAGTAGTATGGTATGGTTATATGCATCTAAATCATGGTTAATGAACACTTATTTGGTTAATTTAAATCACTTGTATCAAAGTATCTTGCTCAAAACTGGTAAATGAACAATACAATTGCACACACATTTGTATTTGAGAGATTTTGTGTATCATTATGATAAATCAAGATCGAAAATAAATTCACATACGCACATGGTATTCCTTATAAATCTAACTTTTGTCTTTAAGATACCTTGAAATATTTTTGCAAATTGTCTGGAATAATTTCATTTTCTTCTCTGAGAACAATTGTTTAGTATAAATACAACCACATGCATTACCAAAAAAATCAAAATCATTTTCAAAAACATGCAATAAAGTTACATTTATATATAACTTTTGACTTTCGCGATGATGGTATAGTTCCAAAACCAAAATTGGAATTTTTGCCTAGCACAAGTCCTCATCTTCATATTTTTTGTTTATTTTCAAAAATTAAAAATCAACCATGCAATAAAACTATTATTTTCTTCTTCGGATTTCGCGATGATGGTATAAGTTTATACCTAAATATTCTATGCCTAGCGCAAACCATTGTTTTAATTTTATTTTCCCATCTATTTCAAATCATAAAAACATATGACTTAAATCATTATGTTACACAATTATGCTTTACAAACAAATAAACACTTATTCTATTTCATGACATTATGTTCAAATTCAATATTGCAACCATGGTATAAATTCTAAGGAATTGTTCAAAATTTTATCACACTTAGAAATTTATGCCTAGCAAATCATTTTAAAATATTTCATGCATACTATTTTATGAAAAGTCTGAAAACAAATCACCATCATCATCATCATTTGCATCATCACAACAAAGTCTTAAGACAGTCTCTTAAGCACTCTTTTACTTTTTAACAATATTTCTATATTGGGATTAGCTTGATGACCAAGTGAGCGATGACTCCATGAAATGGTCTATAATAGCGACAATGTCCTTTGAAATTATTGTTAGAAGTCCCTTTTTATTTTTAATCAAATCACATCACAACAACAAATTTGTTTACATCAGATTATTTCATTTAAAATTTAAAAGCATGACATCCAAACCATAATATTTCCAAACGACATAATTACATGAATCATCAAATCAATCACACCAAAACATTAAAGCATCATACAAACACATAAGACAAGTCATATGATCAAAAATATCTCATCTATATATATATCAACAATCTATACATCATCTCAAAACTGGATCGGTATGCCACAATCTATACCTCGGCATACTCAATCCTCCATCAATAATATAAACACTATATCAATTTGTGTAGTCTAGTCTGTAGCAGCTAGCCTCGAGAACCCCTCGAGCTCTCAGCTTCATCTCCTCTCCTGCCCTGAGGTGGAGGAGGTGGCCCCATCATAGTCCATGTGGTGCCATGAGTCCTGGATGTCGATCGTGATGATGTCCTAGATGACCCCATCATGATAGGCTCTGCAATATGAGCTGGTAATGGCACCCTCTGCTCTGTTGGCATCGCTTGGTAATATAGAGCCTAATAGAATGTAACCTGGGCAATAGCCCGTGATAAATCCCAAGTGCTCGCTCCTCCGCCCCGAGCTCTAAGTCATGTAGCCTCATCCTGCAATGTCTGCACCTGAGCCCGAAGGCGGGCAACCTCAGCTTGGAGAGTTGCTGTCTCGTTGCTCTCCCCTGTGTCAACACCCTTGCCCTTATCGGGTGATGGTGGCCTCTCTCTCTGTGGAGAAGGGGGTCTCTCCTCCCTCCTCTCCCGTTGTCATGGCCTCTGTTGAGCCTGTGGTCTCCTCTACTCTCTCCCATCGTGACCCTATGCCACCTCAATGGCCGCTTGGCATCGCCTCCCCATTCGACGCACAACTGCATGAATCGGACCCTGAGCCCTCATCATCCAAGGAGGGCGGATGCCTACGTACCAGGCATCATAGCCATCTACAACCCCAACATTGTCACCATCCACTGGCTAGATGGGGGCATCGTCTGCATCCTGACTCCAAAATCGCTGCATATCTGGAGCCCCGCTAACTGTAGTGTTATCTCGGATGGTCTGGGAAAACTCGTAGTCCCTAAGAGATGGGATCCCCTGTTGTAGACCGAACTACCTCAAAACTCGGTCGTAGTGGTGGAGCTCCACCTCTCCCCTCTCCATCCTCAGCCAACAGGTTCACCTGACGCGAGCCAGCTCTTGTCTGTCCTCGGCCCACCTTGGATGATCTCTCCAAGGCCTCTAGGTGATCTGGTCGGAGACAAGGTCATCAAGTAGTCTCCAGGACACTAGTAGATCTATCCGTCGTTGTGACCCTCTTCGAAGCCACCAGTAGAAAACTCGGGGCCTCTCCCCGTCAATCCCTATCAGTGGGAGCCCTATCGGCCTCTGCATCGTGATGTGCTCCCAGCACCAAACCTGTAGTAGCGATGTCATAACTATACATCGGCCACCCTTGTATACGACCCCATGTAGGATCCTCTACAATCGGCATAGTACAAAGCTCCCCCAAGCAAACTTGTATCCGTGGTCTCTCATGTCGCAGACCACATCTTTCAGTAGCCATGGTAGTCTGCATTCACTTTGATGGCATAGTAGCAGACCACCTACCACCCCAGCCAAAACCTGTGTTAGTCTAAATGCCCTAGGTATCTGGCACAACGACTCAGTGTTCACTCCACCCTTCTCTAGGGTGAAGCTCCGATCTCCGCACAGTCGCATCATCGCGTGGCCCTGATTGGCCGTAGGAGTGATTAGCCATCCTTGTATGGGGATCCTCAAAATACTCCATACATCCTCCAAGGTGGGAGTCATCTCCCCTGTCAATAACCGAAAACAAGAAGAACCCAGATACCACCTCTCTACTAGGGTTGTCAATAGCCCCATATCTATAGAAACTTGTGGCATATCTACTGCGTGCTGCAAGTCGACATGAGCCGACTGATCTCGCTCTGCTTGAGATAGAGCGGCCAAGTCATCCCTCAGTCCATCGTATTTCCATTCCTGGCTCTTTCATAATCCTCTCTGCAACATAAATAACAAAACAATAAAAATCATTAAAACATTAATTAAAAATTCAAGTAAAACAAGTGCAATTTTATACAAATGATGATATCGTCCACTATTGGACGATATCGACACAAATTTGAGCAAATTCATCTTCGATTTCACGTGAGGGAATCGTCCCTTATTAGACGAAATCGTCCCCATATCGACGATTTCGACCTTGGATGAAATCATCGATATCGAGACGATTTTGGCAAAATTGAGACGATTTCATCCCGACGACGTCGACGGCCCAAAAAATGGCCGCGATGCTCAAAAATCAGTCATAATTGATCTAAAAAGCATGAAATTCTAAATTAAAGCATTCTAAATTAAGTTTAGACCCTTACCCGTAGCCCACGTCGGACCTCTATCGATCTGTGCGCTGTCTCGACCATCTTGTCTCCAGAGCTCTAGAAACCAGTAAAAATGAACAGTAACAATGAATTAGGGTTTTACCCTATTTTTCTTAATTTTATTCAAAAACAATTAACAACATCTTTAAAATTTTGTTTTTTCGCGTTTTTACCTCAAACGTTCGATTTGGGTAAAAACACGGAGGGGGCACCATAGTAGCTGTCGTACGATTTGACCTAGAATCGTCGCCTAAAAATGGGAATAATTTTTGCTTTCTCGTAGATCGAGAAGAACTCATATTTTCTTCAGAAAATTTGCTAAAGAGGGGGCAAAATGTAGCACCCTAAAATTGGCGTAGTAAACCTTAGCAATAATTAAAATTACCTTAGTAATAATTCAAATTCAAATTTTCAACCTCGAACCGCCTTTTAACCGCTTTCCTCATTTTCCATGCCATTTTTAGGATTTTTTGTGACCGTTGGACGATATCGTCATCGATCAAACGATATCGCCTCAGATCGGACGATTTCGTCTGGACTAGGATGTCCAGACGATTTCGTCCCAAAACTGACATAATTAGCTTCTGTTTCAACGGCGTCTCTAACCTCGGCAAAAGCGTGTCTGCGCGGTTAGAGACCTCCCCCGTTGGATATCTCCCAAATTGGGATGATCTCCAACCTCCCAATCTCCTTCCTATGCCTATTTAATCTTAGGCCCTCCCCTTGACATTCCCTTGGCTGAATTTTTTTGTACTTCGAGTTTTACATGCATTAGAATGTCTTAGACTACCATTTGCCTTCGTATTTTTCCAAGTTTGTTTGTAGGAACTTTGTTATTCTTCAGTCGGAGCAATCTTAGATCGTCGCAGACGATCTTGTACAATCTCGGACGATCTCGCACCAATTCGAGACGATTTCGAATGCAATCAACATTGGGGGCAATCAGTGCCCTGAGTTTGCATTCTTTTTCTACTATTTATTGTTTTGCTTTGCATTAGTTAGACTTATTACTATTTTGCATCTTGGAGTTCACCTATGTAGCTTAAATACATAATAAAGTCATAATTAGCTATTAAAGCATGATAATTTACTTGCATTTCTATTTGGGATTATCTTATTAACATCATTATTATCATTTCACATCATTTTCCTTTATCAACATAGCTGCATTTTCCGTATTTTGTGTCTACTTCTCTGATTGTAGGTCTCTGACGAATTCGTCTGACGAATTCGTCATATCTCAGATGATCCTATCTGATCGCAGATGATCCTATCAGATCAGAGGCGATCCTGACTGCTTCAAAAATTAGAACCTTCATCAGACATCCGGATCAGATATGGTTTTCTAATCTAGCTTATTCTTTGTGTTTTCTGTTTAGTTCTGCTTTTTGTATTCATTTAAAATCTACATTTCATATAGAACAGTTTAGATTCATTTGGCCAAACCTAGGATTTGAATGATTAAAGATAAAATTGAACACATCAAACACATTCCCAACCTAGGCGTGGAAACTGCCATTCAAAATTTTCCTGGTGAACCCACCATCCGTCGAAAAATCACCTTAATACACCTCCCCCGAGAGGCGGGACCTTCCAAAGGCCTCTCAGTCCGAGGTATTGTCCCATCCTTCCCACATCCCCCTTCCGGGCACGGATCCTTTAGCCTGAAGGTAAGGGTGCGAAAAATTTGGAATGATACATTTACCAAAAAAACTCTAATAGTCCATCCTTTTGCACCAATAGCAATGGTTGTAAACCCAATTCAAGGCTAGCCAACTTCAAACTATGCCCAAAGAGAATCAATGAATGTATCGACCTAGAATCCCATTCCTCATACTACCGTAAAAGTACTACCAACATATGATGGCACTAAAAAATGGTGTATGAATATTACCAAAATGTGGTGGTGCTAGTGTAATGTCCTACACCTTTCGAAGGCAAATAAATTTGCCACCCAAAGAACCAGGTTCTGATCTTGGGTTCCAAACTGAAAATTTGAATGTCTTGTTTTCTTATTGCTTTGATATCACGTGATTTATGCAAATATGATTTTTTTATACTTTTTGAAATAATATAAATTTTGAAAATAAAAATAGCAACAAACTAGAAATGCTTGTATCTTAAAAACTACTCCAATGACTACAAAATTTAAGCACAAACTTCTTCTAATGATATTGAGAAAACCCAATGAAGGAAATTGTACAAGGATAAGTGTACCCAGAGATCTAAAGGCTTGATATAATTTTGGAAGTTAACACCAACAACAATAAACTTATATATATATTAAATATGCTTGTAATACAATTTCTCCAGCATACTAATTTTTTTTGGTTGTCCAACAAAGAGAACACCTCATACAACACATGAAGAACACAAAATTATACTTGAGAGGGGGGGTGAACAGTATAAGACCTCTTTTTACTTTTTCCTTTATACTTCAAAATAGTAAAGCAATATACCCAAAGCAATATCAAAGCAATGCATAATATCATCCACAAAGTGACACCAATTTTAACGTGGTTCACCCAGAATGGCTGGGCTACGTCCACAAAACTTTTCTCTAAAATTTATCTCAAAGTTCTTTGGGAATCCTTCCCAATTACAATGTTTATGAGCCTCGGCCCAAAGGAGATACCTTCCCCCAATCAAAATTTATGAGCCTCTGCTCAAAGGAGATACCTTCCCCTAATCTGAATTTATGAGCCTCTGCTCAAAGGAGATACCTTCCCCTAATCTAAATTTATGAGCCTCTGCTCAAAGGAGATACCTTCCCCTCTACTCTGGAAATGATCCCTCAGAAGATCAACTGCCTCTACCTCTTGCCAGCATGTGGAACTCCTTTCCATCGAAGACCTCCTGTCCTCAATGCTTAGCCTAAGAGACCTCTACCTTCTATGATCACGTCCACAACAACTCAGCAACCTGTACCAAACATAGTCAGTCGGTCTAGTACAAGTCTTCCTCTGTCTGTCAAATCTGTCCAACACTTGAACAAATCAATCCTCTACACACAAGCCTTCTCAAAGACTTGCCAAATCTATCCTCAGGTTCTTCTCAAAGAACCAGTGCTCCTCTGTCCTCAAGTTCTCTGATAGAACTATCAAAACTCAGCTCACAAGTCCTCTGCTAGGACCTATCCAAATCTGCTCACAAGTCCCCATCGAAACCTGTCCAAAACTCACAAGTCCCCACCGGAACCTGTCCAAAAACTGCTCACAGTCCCCAACCCAAAACCTGCTCACAAGTCCCCATCGAACCTGTCCAAAACCTCAACAAGCTCACCAAGAAAAACTTTCTTAGTAGGAAATCACAAGGTGAATTGTTAGAGACCCAATGTGATTTGTCAAACTCATAGAAGCATAAAGAGAATTGTTAGAGACTCAATATGTTCTATACTCAACTCCCAATCTCAAAACTCAACTCAAATCAACTCAACTCAAACTCAATCTCAAATCTGAAAACTCAACTCAATATCTGAAATGGATAGGATAGAATGCTTTCTTTCAAGAACATGAAACCCCAACAATTGCCAACTATGCAAAGAATCACATAACAATGATACTCATGTTCTTTTCACCATCAATTAGGGCTTCAACAACAATGCTCATCAAACAAGGTTCAATCAACACCATTCAGCTCAAAACACAACCTTGAAGCATTTCACAATCAACATGAGAAAAGGAAACAAGTAGAACTCCTTTTCTCTCCAATATTGTTTGAACAAAAGCATCCACCAACTCAACTCATAATAGCACACACAACTTTTCAAATCATCAACAAAGGAGTAAGCTCAACACTTTAACCAAGTAAAGAATAGCTTGATTATTACCAATTTAATGAAAGCAAATGTCAATCTCAAAGCTGCCCACTTAAGGTTTCACAACTTCACACAAGAAGCAATTTTAACCTTAAAACATCATGCTTTCATTTCCATAATCAACCAAAAGCACTCTCAACATTACAAGAAATATTTAACCCTTATACACCTTATTTCTCCCTTATAGTCTTATCACAAATAAAATTTATCTCTCATAAGAATGCAATAAGATATTTCAACAACATCTTCAAAAAGAATCTTTTATCAAAATACAAACAAGCTTTAAACTCCTTATAACTCCTAAGCTGTTTTTCCCTCTAACAAACTTCCTCCATCCGCAAAATACACTTAGCAAAAATTAATTTCGAAAATACCTTAGCCAACATCAAAAATCGCTATGGAGAAATTTGCGCATGAATTCTAACACCACCCGCTGCGTCCACTTCACGACAAAAAACCCTTTCACGATATTCGAACGTGGAACCTCCCGTTCGGGTAGCGCGCCAACAGCCTAGCCGCTACCGGTGCGCCAAAGGCACCCAGTGAGATTTAAACCTCATGCTGTTAACCTTGATCCTTCTGCACCAGGGATAAAATGAAACAACAGTCCCTTCCTTTCCTCTACCATGACACGACGACGATAAACTTTACGACGGATTCGACAAACGGCGAGTGCAGACAAACGAACAACGGATACACGAAAAACGGTGAAGACATAGTCAAATTCACAATGAGCAACTCCTTTCGAAATTTGGATGGGATGAATCTTTGTTTTCATCGAGGGAGATTTATATGCAATTTACCATAAGCTCTTTGACGTCGACGAGGAGTTTAACACGTCGACGGAGGTCTTTGGCTAGCGCCCACAATCTTAAAACATAGCGCCCACCTAGTTAAGCCATTTGCGCCATGGATTAGGAGAACCCATTGCAAATAATAATTTAATATTTATTTAAAAATAATTAAATGGAACCTTAACAAGGTTTTTAATTATTTAAATAAATACTTCCTCCTGGACCCAAATGCATTAAACCAATGCATCCACCTGTAATCTTTAAACCTGCCAACTTGGGGTTTGCAAAAGACCTTTGAAACTGTCATGTCGTAACCTTCATCAAAACAAATTATTTGACATCAAATCAAATTCCTTCAAGAGCTTCTTGACATCAATGACAACTTATACACTTGAGCAAAGGCAATGTACCCAAAGTACCCAAAATTGCCAACAATCTCCCCCTTTGTCATTGATGGCAAACCTTTACTGAAAACACTTCTCAAGAGCCAAAACTGAAACCAACTGTGCTAACAACTGAGAAACTGTGCCCACAATTGAGAATCTTCCTTTGAAGTTTTGCTCCCCCTGACTTGAAGCTTTCCTCTTCACTTTGAAGCTCTCCCCCTTACTCATATCTCTCCCCCTTTGTCATCAATGGCAAAGGGCCACCTTTGGGGCTCGGGACTAAGAATGAGCCTCTTAGCTTAGTCCCTCCCCCACCTCCTAATGAGGTGATTAATTCTAGGGTGGGAGTAAAACTCCCATTAGGCATTGATCATCATCAGCGTCTATAACTTCCTTGTCGGGCCTTCTCTTGAACTCTTTGTCCATATTCCTGTTCTTGTCACTGTTCTTGTTCTTGTTCTCATCCCTGTTCTTGTCCATGCCTTGATCCTTGGACCTGATCATGCCATTGTTCCTGTTCCTGTATTCTGGAATTTCAGCTCTACATTGTCTGATTATGTGACCTTCATTGTTGCACTTGAAACACTTGACGATGTTGTTTCTCTGAGGTAAACCTGATCTTTGAATCCACCTGTTCTGACCAAACCTGTTCTATGACCAAACCTATTCTGACCAAACCTGTTTTGATCAAACCTATTCTTGTTATTTACCTTGCAATAGACTGCCTTGTGCCCAAACTGTTTACAAGAGTAGCAATACCCTTGAAAGAAACTAGCACTTCTGAAATTGTCATTTACCTTCTTCACTTGAGCCATGCAATGTGAAGCCATGTGACCAAACCTGTGACAAGCAAAACATCTGCCTTGAAACTTTCCTTTATTTGACCTCTTGGGTCCTGAAAACTTCTTCTTCTCATTCTGAATTCTGTTTTCTATTTCTGTGCATCTATCATTCAAGGACTCCTGATCTGAAATACTTTCCTCATCAGAACTCTCTTCCTTTTGGAGTCTCTTACTAGACTCTCCAACTTGTTCCTTGTGTGGCTTAACAAAACCAAGGCCTATTTTATCTGTTGTCTTTCTTTGACCTTTGATGAGTGACTTAACCTTTTTGGAGCTATCTTGAAACCTGTAAAGCTTATCCTTGTACTCTTTAGTTTCCTCTTTCAAAGAAGCCATTTTCTGTTCTAACTCACTATACTCAAGAACCTTAGACTCTAACTCATCCTTGAGTTCTTGTGTCTTAGCTATAGAGAAGTCAAGACTTTCTATAAGATCATCTCTCTCCATACAACATTCATCTAACTTATCCTTGAGTCTAGCATTCTTCTCTCTTTCCTTTTTCAAAGCACTAAGAGCACTAATAAGTTCACTTTCAAGATCCTTTATTTGATTGCCTTTTGAATCATCAAAGCCTTTTTCAGATTTCTTATCACTAGAGGTGCTACCCTTTTCAAAAACCATACATGCATCTTCCTTATAGTTTTCTGAAGCATCCTCATACATACTAGAAACCAAATCATTATTTGTGCAATCATCCTCAAGGTGACCAAAATTTCCACATCTAAGACATTTCATGATAATGAATCTATGTTTCGGTTCTTCCTCTTTTTCTGATATGAACAACATCTCATTTTCATTATCACTTGAAGAACTTTCACTATCACTACTAGAACACTTACTTGCTTTGTCTAGGTAGAAACTCTTCTTGTGCTTGTGAGAATACCTCTTTCCTTGATTGTTGTGCTCATCTTTGATCTTCCTGTGATGCTTGTGCTTTTCAGAATCCTTGCTCTTAGAATCCTGTTTATCTTCATCACTTTCATTCTTGGGAACAATACAGTTAGTAGCATAATGACCAAACTTTCCACAATTGAAACATCTTATATTTTTCACACTTTTGTGTTTTCTAGAGAACTTGCCTTTCTTGCTGTAATATGCCTCTTCATCACTAGAAGACTCATCACTATCTTGAAGTTGTTTACCCTTGGATTCCTTGGTAGCCTTGAAAGCTGCCTCTTTCTTGACATCAACCTTCACTTGAGTTCTCAACTCAAATGCTGCAAGTATACTATGGAGCTCATCCTTTTTCAACTTATCCAAATCTTTAGCTTCCTCAATAGCAGAAATATTTTCACTAAATCTATTAGGAAGAGATCTTAAAATCTTATCACAAACATCATTTTCAGCAAGCTCAAGACCTAAGTCTTTCATGGAGTTAACAACCTCATCCATACGAAGCATGTAGTCACTAATATTTTCATCATCATTCATCTTGAGTTGTTCAAACATACCTTTGAAGTGTCTTAACTTGGCTTTTCTGACATTTGTATCACCTGTATGAACCACCTTCAACTGTTTCCACATTTCACTAGTTGTCTTGCAGTGAATCACTTTGGTGAGATCTGCTTTCTGTAAGCCTTTTAGGATTGCATTCATTGCTTTTGAATTGTTGTGATGTAGGAGCCTTTCTTCTTTAGTATTAGGACCATGTACAGGAATAGTGTACTCATCTTCAATCACTTCCCATACCTCATTACCAAGTGCCATTAGATGAACCTTCATCCTTGCACTCCAAAGACCAAAATCTGACCCATCAAGAATAGGTGCTACATTACCACTTGAATGATCCATTGTGTTCTTTACTAGCTTTTCCTTCAAGTTGTTAAACTTTTCGAAGGCACTTGCTCTGATACCAATTGAAGAACACAAGCTTATACTAAGAGGGGGGGGTGAACAGTATAAGACCTCTTTTACTTTTTCCTTTATACTTCAAAATAGTAAAGCAATATACCCAAAGCAATATCAAAGCAATGCATAATATCATCCACAAAGTGACACCAATTTTAACGTGGTTCACCTAGAATGGTTGGGCTACGTCCACAAAACTTTTCTCTAAAATTTATCTCAAAGTTCTTTGGGAATCCTTCCCAATTACAATGTTTATGAGCCTCGGCCCAAAGGAGATACCTTCCCCCAATCAAAATTTATGAGCCTCTGCTCAAAGGAGATACCTTCCCCTATCTAAATTTATGAGCCTCTGCTCAAAGGAGATACCTTCCCCTAAATCTAAATTTATGAGCCTCTGCTCAAAGGAGATACCTTCCCCTCTGCTCTGGAAATGATCCCTCAAAAGATCAACTGCCTCTACCTCTTGCCAGCATGTGGAACTCCTTTCCATCGAAGACCTCCTGTCCTCAATGCTTAGCCTAAGAGACCTCTACCTTCTATGATCACGTCCACAATAGCTCAGCAACTTGTACCAAACATAGTCAATCGGTCTAGTACAAGTCTTCCTCTATCTGTCAGATCTGTCCAACACTTGAACAAATCAATCCTCTACACACAAGCCTTCTCAAAGACTTGCCAAATCTGTCCTCAGGTTCTTCTCAAAGAACCAGTGCTCCTCTATCCTCAAGTTCTCTGATAGAACTATCAAAACTCAGCTCACAAGTCCTCTGCTAGGACCTGTCCAAATCTGCTCACAAGTCCCCATCGGAACCTATCCAAAACTGCTCACAAGTCCCCACCGAAACCTGTCCAAAACCTGCTCACAAGTCCCCATCGAAACCTGTCCAAAACTGCTCACAAGTCCCCAAAACTGTCCAAAACCTCAGCAAGTTCCCAGAACTGTCCAAAACCTCAACAAGCTCACCAAGAAAAACTTTCTTAGTAGGAAATCACAAGGTGAATTGTTAGAGACCCAATGTGATTTTTCAAACTCATAGAAGCATAAAGAGAATTGTTAGAGACTCAATATGTTCTATACTCAACTCCCAATCTCAAAACTCAACTCAAATCAACTCAACTCAAACTCAATCTCAAATCTGAAAACTCAACTCAATATCTGAAATGGATAGGATAGAATGCTTTCTTTCAAGAACATGAAACCCCAACAATTGCCAACTATGCAAAGAATCACATAACAATGATACTCATGTTCTTTTCACCATCAATTAGGGCTTCAACAACAATGCTCATCAAACAAGGTTCAATCAACACCATTCAGCTCAAAACACAACCTTGAAGCATTTCACAATCAACATCAGAAAAGGAAACAAGTAGAACTCCTTTTCTCTCCAATATTGTTTGAACAAAAGCATCCACCAACTCAACTCATAATAGCACACACAACTTTTCAAATCATCAACAAAGGAGTAAGCTCAACACTTTAACCAAGTAAAGAATAGCTTGATTATTACCAATTTAATGAAAGCAAATGTCAATCTCAAAGCTGCCCACTTAAGGTTTCACAACTTCACACAAGAAGCAATTTTAACCTTAAAACATCATGCTTTCATTTCCATAATCAACCAAAAGCACTCTCAACATTACAAGAAATATTTAACCCTTATACACCTTATTTCTCCCTTATAGTCTTATCACAAATAAAATTTATCTCTCATAAGAATGCAATAAGATATTTCAACAACATCTTCAAAAAGAATCTTTTATCAAAATACAAACAAGCTTTAAACTCCTTATAACTCCTAAGCTGTTTTTCCCTCTAACAAACTTCCTCCATCCGCAAAATACACTTAGCAAAAATTAATTTTGAAAATACCTTAGCCAACATCAAAAATCGCTATGGAGAAATTTGTGCATGAATTCTAACACCACCCGCTGCGTCCACTTCACGACGAAAAACCCTTTCACGATATTTGAATGCGAAACCTCCCATTCGGGTAGCGCGCCAACAACCTAGCCGCTACCGGTGCGCCAAAGGCACCCGATGAGGTTTAAACCTCACGTTGTTAACCTTGATCCTTCTGCACCAGGGATAAAATGAAACAACAGTCCCTTCCTTTCCTCTGTCATGAACACGACGACGATAAACTTTACGGTGGATTCGACAAACGACGAGTGCAGACAAACGAACAGCGGATACACGAAAATCGATGAAGATACAGTCGAATTCTACAGCGAGCAACTCCTTTCAAAATTTGGATGGGATGAATCTTTGTTTTCATCGAGGGAGATTTATATGCAATTTACCATAAGCTCTTTGACGTCGGCGAGGAGTTTAACACGTCGACGGAGGTCTTGGCTAGCACCCACAATCTAAAAACATAGCGCCCACCTAGTTAATCCATTTGCGCCATGGATTAGGAGAACCCATTGCAAATAATAATTTAATATTTATTTAAAAATAATTAAATGGAACCTTAACAAGGTTTTTAATTATTTAAATAAATACTTCCTCCTGGACCCAAATGCATTAAACCAATGCATCCACCTATAATCTTTAAACCTGCCAACTTGGGGTTTGCAAAAGACCTTTGAAACTGTCATGCCGTAACCTTCATCAAAACAAATTATTTGACATCAAATCAAATTCCTTCAAGAGCTTCTTGACATCAATGACAACTTATACACTTGAGCAAAGGCAATGTACCCAAAGTACCCAAAATTGCCAACAACACAATGAATACTCCAAATGGTAGGCATTTTGTCTTAATAAGTGCACGCCCTTCACTGCAACTGGTATGGCTTGTTAAAAACCCTTCACAAATGACATAGATCCCTTACAAACTAATGAAGTGTACGACTGATAATATGATAAAAAACTATGAATAATCAGTAATACAAGCTTCTTCAAAACCCAAGCAATCTAATTCAAAATAGCCTATAATGGTTTGGCATCATTGGAAACATCTGCAATCTGAAATAACTTTAAAAATGGCACCAAGTGCACCCCAAAACTCATCAACAACCTTCCAATTTGAAGCTCAAATCATTACCATCACAAAAATGCCACAATAACTCCAAGGATATATTGCAATCCCAAAAGTGATGTTCCTACTAGAGGGTTTTATCTCCAAACAAGCCAAATTTGTCCTTGCTTGTGGTTTTTCATCATAAACAAGTTGGATATCTTCCTGCAAACTCTACTACAAGCAAAATCCTTTCTCCAAACATGAAAAGTAATAACCAAAGATGTCTTCAAATCCTCTCACAACCTCTATTTATTCTTTTCACGAGTTGGTCGACCCAATGTGGGTAGAATGTGGGATTAAACTTCTTTCTTTTTTACTTGCTTTATGTCAATAATTCATTTACTAATGAGCACATATAATGAATTAACTCCACAATATCACTTAATCATATTATAATCTCCCAAATTGGTTTCAGAGCTAGGCATTAATTAAACCACATTAAAATATACATTATTTCCTTCAAAATGAGTACTCATAAGCCCCTTAACAAATTATATAGTCATAATTAGTAGAATAATATAATAATTTAATGACTTTATAATAATTATAACTTCGACGATTAAAAACTCCATGTCTGATCATCCAAACTCACATCCAAAGATAGAAATGAGTACCCATTTTGCCAAAATATCCACTTGTAGGACTTCTGCTCTACCAAAACCAACTTACTAAAAATAGTAAGTTGCCTGCACTGATAACCAAATGGGTCTAGTCAATCAACTAAATATATATCTGGATACCCAATTCGACGAAGAACAACAGTCTACAATTAATTCGACAAGAAACTTGAATTATCGACTTACTATAAATAGTAAGTCCTCCCTCAAATCTCATAATGTCCTTAAAAAACTGGCATCCAAAGGCGTACAATCATCTAGCAAAACCCCAACATCCTCTAAGAGCATTATCACAAAAGACAAGCCTAGAAAGGGATATTACAGTCCTCCCTCCTCGAGATTGCTTGTCCCCAAGCAATCCAATATCATCATATAACAATATCAATGACAATTTCAATGTGATCCCTGGATCCTAGATGAACAAAAGAGCTCCAGATCTTCAACTGATATAAATCCTCCAACTTCCTGAAAGAAATTCCCTCCATACTATCTGTATGTCAGGATCCCAAATAAAACTGCAGAATGACTCACTGTAAAGTTGCTGCTTAACCCTATCAAAATTGATCCAGTCAAAGTGCACTAGCTGATGAAGCGACCCAAAATGTAAACCATAACTTAGGTCCCATAGCCAAACTGGTAACCTGTCATTCCTCACAACTGGAAGCTTCTGCTGTGCCACACTGATTACAATTGAACTACTCTGTAGTCCAATATGAAACTCATCAGGATCTGATATGCTAGGGAAACAACAAAGAAATGATTCTACATCTAAAGAAGAGATCACATCATGCCAATGGGATACAAAAAAAATTGTATTACAGCTCTTCTCATTTGAATATGTCATGAATAATTTCTCTATATGTGAACTGAAAGATAAATTGTGAGCATACCTCCCAATGCAATCCATGTGCACTTCTCTAACAGGCTCTATGGGAAAATCATAAAAATCACCCTCACCATCCATTATGCATGAATCAGGAGAAGTTTGATCAACTTCAAAAGTTGCATCACCCTCATTGTTGTTACTATGCAACTCTTCATCATGTTCGATCTTATGAACCTCTTCGATCAACGGTTGGATTATTGTGCACCTTGTATCACGTTTTGCACTCTTTGAAGTAGTCATGATAGGTGATGAAATTCTCGCTTGGTCAAGAGAGATATGATCTAAACTCAGCTCCAAGCTAAGCTCATAAATGAATATCTCTCTCTCTCTCTAAGTGTTTGGAAAGCTAAGTCCCTATCTTCCAACAACTGTATATAGTCAGATTTTATCACTTCTAAAGCTTGCTTAATAGTTTACATTTTGATTGTTTGTACACTAGTAATAGAGGAACCATCTATCAACCCCTTTTGTCTATCCCTAAGTTTGGTTTTCCATAAGAGATACTCCACAAATTAATGTGTGCTATCCAAAAAATATAAAGTCTTAACAATTTTTTCAACTGTAACCTGCAATTTATCCTTCCAATTTTGATTTGCTTCTGGTTCTAAATCGCAAGCAGCAGCACACAAGAATTTTTTTGATTTGTTATACTTAGCATGATGATCAAAATTATTATCCCTCTTAACAATACATTCCCCAACTACATAAACTGAAGTTAGGTCTGATTCATTCTCATCCCAAGAGTCATCAACAATTGTTGTTTTAAAATCAGCTAACTCCTGGTCCACAACTCTATTGTATACTTCTCTTGAAGTGGATCCACAATATGAATTAAATTCATATTCATCGAAATCAGCACCATGATCAAAAGGAAATTCATCTCCACTCTCCAATACTGGGACCTGTGGGTTATTCGGTTCACTATCTAACAACCTGTTGATCCTCTCTATCTCTAAACTCAAAGAAGAATTGTCATAAACTTCCAATTCATCATACTTAGGATCTTCAGGAACATTGTAATGGTCATCATAATGGTTACTCAACTTGCTATAACTTTCAATGTATTGTTCTACATGTAAAACCACGACTACTACCTCATCATCAAGTTGCTCCTTGACCGAGTCATCTTGAAACTCTAATATGCATTCGTCCTATGACAAACTATCTTCGAGCAACTCATCACCACTTAAATTATTTTGAGTCACTATACTGTTTACCTTCTGAGATGAAGCATCAATTATCCATTCGACTGTTTCACTAACCTGAATCATAGATGGCTACAACAAATTACTGTCACAATTAGTTTTACAAACATGATCGAATGTCCACTCCTTTATGCAATTAAAACATTGTCATTCTCTCCTTAACTAATTTTTACTTATGTGAGGAGGTCTTATATCCTATGAAACTTTTGAAGCTACTACTTTATCCACCAACTTCTATTTCCCTTTGTCAATTCTTTCTAGGACAGCAAGCTCATCCTTTTTAGTTTCAAATGCTAATGGTGGCTTCAACCACTTAGGATTATGTTCTAACAATGTTGTAAAATTCATATCCTAATCTTGAAACCTTTGCATCATCTCTATCATAAGCTTCTAAACAGTAGCCATTACCAACGGACTACTACAACTATGAAACCCATGATACTACAACTGCTTATTTTTGCCCTCTTAATTAAACCTATTCATAAAGACTCGACTTCTTCAAAAATAATGCAGAAGTCAATTTGCCCAAGACATCCCCTCATCTGCATGACTAAATATTTTTGGGTCTCGTTAAATGCTAACAGTCACCAATTTATTCATGTAATTACCTTGAATTCTCTCCAATGGTCCATATACAAACAATGTATTGCCCACGATTCAAACCAAGTTATGGGAACATCATAAATAAAATTTCGAAGGTATAAAATGAGCACCTACAGTCAATATTAAATCAACTTGTGAGTTTGTAGTTTCCCTTGCAAGGTAAAACTTCACTCGAGTCATCCTTAATCACCATGGTTCTAGACTCTAATAATATCAACAATGAAGTTGCCCAAATTAGGAGGATGCCAAACTGTATAGGGGTCGATTAACTCCTCAAAGATTATGCCAGGTTTGAAACAAATAGCCCTGAAAAAAGGCTACAATTTGGGCATTTTAAAATTGTTGTTAAAGTTAGTGATTCTATCCCAGACTAACACGCCTTTCTGGGATATCACACTTCGTTCTAGAAAATTTGACCAAAAAAAGTAAGAACACAATGATTAATCAATTCCAAGGTAATAAGAAATAACTCCAAATTCCAGCGATTGGTATGAAGCAACCAAAATAATATTTAATCGGTAGTCTGATATTAAAACTATGAAGTTCGACCCTGAGTTTTTTCCCTACTCATCTTCCAGTATAGGCTACGGTTGGCTTAATATATGATATTCTCATCATACAACAAAGTATATAATTATTATGTGGGTATTTCCTCATTCAACCAATTCAAACCATAAATAAATATCTGAAACTGAATCGTTTAAACAAATTTTACTGAAAACTTCAAACCATTATCTGAAGAAGACCTACAAACTTTACAAAATTGATAAGCCCTAATGTGAACCCTGAACAAGCTGGCAGGGTAGAGCCTAGGCTTTGATACCACTGTAATTTCCTACCCCTTTCGAAGGTAAATAAATTTTCCGCCCAAAGAGCCAGGTTTTGATCTTGGTTTACAAAATGAAAACTTGAATGTCTTGTTTTCTGATTGCTTTGATATCACGTGATTTATGCAAATATAAATTTTTTATACTTTTTGCAATAATACAAATTTTGGAAATAAAAATAGCAGCAAACTAGAAATGCTTGTATCTTAAAAACTACTCTTCCAATGACTACGAAATTTAAGCACAAAATTATTCTAATGATATTGAGCAAACCCAATTAAGGAAATTGTACAAGGATAATTGTACCCAAAGATCTGAAGGCCTAATATAATTCTGGAAGTTAACACTAGCAACAAAAACCTTATATATTCATTAAATATGCTTGTAATACAATTTCTCTAGCATACTAATTGTTGTTTGGCTGTACAAAAAAGAGAAGACCTCATTCAACACAATGAATACTCCAAATGGGAGGTATTTGGCCTCAATAAGTGTACGTACTTCACTACAACTGGTACGACCTGTTAAAAACCCTTCACAAATGACATAGATCCCTTCCAAACTGCTAAAGTGTATGATTGATTAGCTAATAAATAACTATGAATAATCAAAAATACAAGCTTCTTCAAAACCCAATCAATCTAATTCAAAATAGCCTCTAATGGTTTGGCATCACTGGAAACATCTATAATCTGAAGTAACTCTAAAAATGGCACCAAGTGCACCCCAAAACTCATCAACAACTTGCCACTTTGAAGCTCAAATCATTCCCCATCATGGAAATGCCACAATCACTCCAAGGATATCTTGCAATCCCAAAAGTGATGTTCCTGTTGCAGGGTTTCATCTCCAAAAAAGCCAAATCTGCCTTTGCCTATGGTATTTCGTCACAAACAAGTTGGATATCTTCCTGCAAACTTTGCTGCAAGCAAGCTCCTTTCTCCACATATCACACGTAATAACCAAATATGTCTTCAAATTCTCTCACAACCTCTATTTATTATTTTCTCAAGCTGGTTGACCCAATGTGGGTAGAATGTGGTATTAAACTTCTTTATTTTTTATTTGCTTTATGTCAATAATCCATTTACTAATGAGCACATATAATGACTTAACTCCACAATATCACTTAATCATATTATAATATCCCAAAGTGGCGTCCAATCTAGGCATTAATAAAACCACATTAAAATATACATTATTTCCTTCAAAATGAGTACTCATAAGCCCCCTAACAAATTATAAAGTCATACTTAGAAGAATAATATAATAATTTAATGACTTTATAATAATTATAACTTCGACGATTAAAAAATCCACGACCGCTCATCCAAACTCACATCCAAAGATAGAAATGAGTACCCATTTGGCCAAAATAGCCACTCATCAGAATTTTTCTCTGCCAAAACCAAATTACTAAAAATAGTAAGTTCCCTACACTGATAACCAAATGAATCTAGTCAATCAGCTAAAGATATATCTGGATACCCAATTCGGTGAATAACAACATTCTGCAGTCAATTCGGCCAGAAACATGAATCACCGACTTACTATAAATAGTAAGTCCTTCCTCAAATCTCAGAATGTCCCTAAAAAATTGGCATCCAAAGGCATACAACCATCTGGAAAAACCCCAACATCCTATGAGAGCATTCTCACAAAATACAAGCCTAGAAAGGGATATTATAGCTAGCTTCCATGCATAACATCCAAGATGAAGATATTGTGATAAGAATATTGGCAATGTGATTAAGAGGAAAGATGTTATACTAGTACAAAACCTTGTTGGACCTGACCATAAATTCATGGAATGCATTGGCCAATAAATTGATTGAAGAATTGAATGAAAAGATATATCCCTTATATTTTATGAACCAATTCGCTTGCATTCAAAGATATATGCAAGAGAAAATCCTAGACTTCAATATCAGATTCATCCGAATATGGAAAAAGAGTACCACAAGTAATGTGCCCACTTGTTGAACATGTAATTCACTAATACTTAAGGGCCTTTCCTTGTAATATAAGGATGTAATTAAGGCAATCCCACATGCAAATATTCTTGAATATTTTTCAAGAAGCAATAAGAGTAGAGAAAGACATCATTGCACTAGAAATATTGCCTCCAAAGGTCGTAATACCCATTTATCCATAAATTGCTTAACAAAAACCACCATTCTAATATCCCTCAAGGTTATTTTCTAACATATACTCCACCAATAAATTTTCCATCATGGCCTACTATTCTAACTCAACAAGTGCTACCCACTCCCTTGATAGTCCCACTACTACCGACACCTCCTACTACCTTGGCATTACCAGCCCTAGGCCCCCATACAATTTTCCTCTAGGAAATGATGATAGTCTTTAACAATCTCACAAATGAATTCATAGCCATGAAGATATGATATGTAGAGAGAACATTTTAGTTGTGAATATTACCATCTATCACAAGAGATCAAGCTACTTCCACTAGCAAGCCCCTGGAAAGGCTACATGCCATGTATGCCAACCAAGAGGAAGAACCTTTTTCTTTAGAATATGAGTCCATATATTGGTGCTTAATCTATAATTATCCCCATGGAGAAAGCATGTGTATGATGCATCAACACTATATCCGAAGAATTATAATTGGAAAAGCAAAAAATGCATAGAAAGAATAAATTAATTTTATGAGAGAAGTAGATGATTGCAATCTCATGGTGATAATCGAAGAACAATTTTTGGTTATTATAAGATCTAGGAAGAGACCTTTGTCTATTGATCCAAAATATCTAGCCCCTTCAAGACACCTTATAAACCAAAATATATTCCAAAATGGGAATATAACTCTATTGACCCCAACCCAAAAGGTAGCCTAGCAACAACAAAATGAATGCAAAAAGGGTGAGAGAATAGAGTAGGCTATAGAAAAATTGATGTACCCTTGCATAACCAAATATCAAAGGATTGAATCTGCCCAATATTACAAGGATAAATATGATAAAACCATAAAGGATCTAAGGAAATAACTAGAGTCTTCTGGCTTCAACATTGTAGAAAAACTAAATAAAACCTCATCCAAAATCATCATATACAATGCAAGCCTCTCTCGAATCCATCAAGAGTCAAGGTAATCGATTAATAGAAAAAAACCTAGATCAAGGGTTCCCTTGTTCAATAACTAAAAATAATAGGCCACCTCATTTTTATTTATCCTTACAAATGGAAGAGTGGGTAGTACATAATTGCATGATTGATTCTGAAGCAACGACTACCATCATGCTTAAAGTAGTATGTGATTTAATGGGTATGGAATATGAAAGAAGTAACCTTGGAGTACTGAAATTATATGGAAAACCTATGAATATAGTTGGATTAATCAAATATATCCCCATAAGGCTACATAGAATACCTCAAATCATTGTCATCCAGGAAATTATAGTAGTGGATTTATAACCATATTTCAAAATGTTCCTCTCAAGATAATTTATTGTGAATCTGGGTGGTTATTTGTCTCTTGATTATTCCCATATCGAGGTGTCATTCAAATGAAAAAGAGTCAAAATATTCTCCAAAAATCATCCTCATTTCATATAGAAAAGTTGGAAGAATATCAACAAGTGGATGCAGTAAACATCACCATCCAAGAATTAGATCTACTAGAAGAAGTATTGGAGGATCAAAAAATAAAATATAAATTTTCCATAAAAGACTTCAATTACATGATTGAAATAGGGATAGGCATGTATTCAATCACCAATCTAGAAGTAATAGAACCCATAGTACCAGCTCACGAAAATCCCAACCAAGAGTAGATGTGGTAACTGTTATTTGATGGTGCCATATGTAAGAATGGTGTTGGAGTAGGAGTAGTGCTGGTATCACCTATTGGAGTAGAAAGTACTTTCTCATACAGAATGATATGGAGTTACACCAAAAATATAGCAAAATATGAAGTATCACGTCTAGGGCTAAGAAAGGATAAAAATGGGGATAAAACAACTAAAAATCTTTGGTGATTTCAAATTGGTAGTTAATCAAGTCATGGAGAAATGCAATAGAAAACAACACTACCTCAAGGCATACAAAAAGTGGATATGGTACTTGTTGGAGTATTTCAAAGCCTTAAATATCAAGCCTATTCCTAGAGAGAATAATGCTCATACCGATATATTGACTTCTATTTGTGTAAAATTCTACCCAATATATAATATCATCCACAAAGCCAAAATAGTAAGGTTGCTCTATAAAACTTCTATGCTAGACAAGGACATCGTTTGGCAAGTATTTTAGAATGATGAATAAATTTTTGACTTTCTAATTCAATAAATGAACTATGAAAGTAATCAACTATTGAAATGAGAGGAATAAAATGAAGAAAGTGAAATGATCTAGCTAAAAAATAATCACATCCCCAAGGGATTGATAACTTTGGAAAGCCTATTTGACAACAATGATAGGTTGGTTGCCCAAAGAATCAAGGTTGAAAGCAAGAGCTATAAGGGGGTGCATATTGAACCTAGTAAAGATATTAATATTGGAGTATGCTATTCAGATTAGCATTATGCATAGTAGCGAAACTTCGCCATTGGGGCGAAAAATCCATTTTCAAAAATTCAATTTCTCAAAATTTTCAAGACCCGGATGTCGGCCATGTAGCCAAAATTTTCAAGAAAAAATAAATTTTCGGTGTCGATTAGCCATCCTTTGATGAGAGTATCATGAATATTTTAAAAAATTCACAAGTAATCCCACCTAAATAAAGTACCCTTTTAGCCCTAAAATTTTAGAATTTCAAAATTATCCTGCCAAAATTGCCAAGTATACCTCTCTATATATAATTAACACCCAAGGGAAAATACCTACACAATTCATCACATTGAAACCTTTTCTGCTACTGGCCGCAACATATTCAGCAACCGAATGGAACATTGTCCTGTTCTGCCGCCGGATGGAACTAACTCTATAATCGATCAAAATAGTGTCATCCTCTACAGTCGGATGAGACTAATTCTAAAATCGGTCGAAACTGTGTCCTGCTCTGCATCCAGATGGAACTTGCTATGCAACCAACTAGATACTTTTGTATTTTTAACCTACTGTGCAGCTAAATAACACCTTCCCAACTTTCAGCCATTACCGTGCAGTCAAAAAAATATTTTATGCTTCTAAATACAACCATGCAACCGAAAAAAAAATTTATACTTCCAAATACAACCGTACAACAAGGCAAGATTTTATGTAGCCATATGGAATGATTTCAGAACCCATACACTTTCGTGCAACCAGACAGAACCATTTCTAAATTCGGACACTTCTGTGCAATTGGACGAAACCATTTTTGAATCCGGACACTTTCGTGCAACCAGACAGACTGTGTTTACCAGGATCATTGTCTACGTGTGACCGAAACCAGTATCTTTGCATACAAAAAAAATATCTTTTAGCACCACGTTCTTTGTCACTTATCTACTTTTCTTTATATTTCCATGTTCTACTTGTTATTTTTCTATGTTTTGAATGTCATTGCTCTGTTTAGTGTGTTCCCTTTTTTTCTCTGTTTTGTCATTGCTCTGTTGAGTTTGTTCCCTTGTTTTCTTTGTTTTGCTTTGATTCTTTGTTTTAATTAAGATATTTTTTTATTGCTAAGATTATACATAAGTAAATGCTTTGGTTATCTATTGACATATTGATGCTCTTTTTCTTTATTAGAGTTCTTTCACCATAATAATAACTAGTGGCATAAACTGATCAATTCACAATAAAGAATGGCTGGAAAAAAGTATGTATAATTTACTACCCAAAATTTTTTTATTCTATTTATAATAATATCTAAAGCCCTCCAGAAAATACACCCTCTTTAAATTTATTTTGTCACTAGTAAATTGTCACCCAGTTATGGAAAGAAGGGCACCAAATCTTCTGATGAAAAAAATATCCTCAAATATTTTAGCCAAACTTTGAAATGCGATGAGCCAATGACATCTATGCAAATTCAAGGTACAAATGATTTTTTACTTCTCAATATGTGCTTGATTGATGATTTGTATATTTTTTTTGTATTTTTTTCATCAAATAGTTATAAAAAATATTATGGTATCCTACTATGCAGAATACCCTGTCGATCCTGATACGCCTCCACTTGAAAATATTCCCCAAGAAGAGATGAATTTCATTGAAAATCTCCTTAGAAATGAAATCCAACAAACACCTGATGACAACACACAAAATGACATCATAATTGAAAATGAAAGTGATAAATCAAAATCATTACAAGCATCAATTGAATCTTCAACCAAAAATTCCAAAAAAAATAAAAGCATATCTCTAGATACTTGGAAGGGGATTTAGGAAAGAATGGGCAGAAATATTTCCCTGGCTTGAGCTTTTCATGACTGAGGATAACCAAATTGATGAAAAATAATGTAGATGCAAAATTTACAGTTGGAGACTTGGTAAGGATCATAGGCTTCAAAACAAGATTGATACAATTGAAAAACATGCTGGAAAATGTTATGTTAAAGTTATAAAAAGTAATGGTAAAGTTAGTAAAGAAGTTAAGTGGAAGGATGCATCAGAATATATGCATTTAAGATATACTATAGAATATGACAATCACTTAAAGCAAAAACAATCTCTTGTTGAGAAAGGTGGAACAATTAGAGCCCAATTTGACAAATTATAGAAGACTATTTTAGCTTAAAAAAATAAGTAGTTTGCCATTGTTTACAATATTCTAAAGAAAGGTAGACCAATGTCTGATTTTATTTATTATAAGAAGCTATTATGCCTTTTTAAAGTTCAAAACCTTCTTAGTTCTCATTGGTCAGACTGAAGTGGTTGTGAAATGGTAAAATGTTTATCTTTGGTTAAGAAATAAGACCTAAGACAACAAGTAAAACTTGCCAAATTTATTTCACTTTCTATTGTTGAGGTAATAGCTATGGATAACACTTCTTGGATTTGCATGCATGTGTACACATTTCAAAATCATGTTAGAATACCTATTTTGTTGTGAATACATAAGATATTGGAAATTTCAAATGCAAAAAATATTTATAATGTTGTTAAAATTTTAAAGAATATTACGGAAATGAATGATATAGACATTGCAACAAAGTTAATTTGTGTTGGAGCTAATGGAGATGCTATTATGCAAGGTCACAGGTTTGGTCTATGTGTTCGACTCCAAACCACAATTGCACTATATATGATCCTCATTCATTGTATGGTTTATAGAGTAAATCTTGCATATAAAATTATGAGCACATTTTCAAATGTTGTTAAATTTTAAAACCTTATTCGTGATATTAATTCTTATTTCTCATTAAGTTCAAAAATATTTGCAAAGTTTTAGCAATTTGCACTAGGAGTTACAAAAGGGAAAAATTTGTTAAAATATGTGGATACAAGATGGTTTTCACTATTTCAACCTGCTTAGAGATTTTTGGCATAATATGAATCACTAACAGAGTTTATGCATGCAAATCGCATAATAGTTTATAAGGCAAAAGATATGTTGTTCTATTTGACTGACTTGGAAACACTTTTGACATTATGTGGTATTCTTCCAATGTTAAAATAAATGAGCAGATTAATTAATATTGCACAAGAGAGGTCTATCTATATCATTTATTTTATAAGGATGAGAAAACAAATATGCATGCTTCTTGATTCATTATATGTGTCTAATGCAGATTTTACAGAACCTATATTTGATAGTTGGAATACATTGATAAATGTGAACAATCCAAAAAGCTTTTTTAAGTTTGACATCAATGATCATCTCTACGTTAATGTTCATGAAAATATGATACTTGTTTATTGTTTTGAAAGGTAATGAAGAATTGTTGTGGAATATTTTGAAGAAGTTCTTGTAACACATAATATATTTCATGTCTTAATACAAAAAGCAAAGAGTAATTTGTCAAATATAGGAAAAAATTTGACAAGTGAGATAAGAGAACGGTTTCAGAGAGATGAGTTTGTTGATTCCATGGGTGTGGTTAACCCCATGTTTTGGGGGCCTTGGACTGAATACAGTTCTACAAATGAGTTGTTTATTAAATATATGGGTAATCTCATTGACCATTTTAGTAAGAGTGTGGAAGTCAATGGTGTTGAAATTTATGGTATACTCAACAGTGAACTTTTTAAAGAACAATCATCACATTTTGGAAGAACAATGGTTTTGCAAACATCACATATGACAAGTGTCAATGAGATTGGTTCCACTGCATGTTTGTGGCAAAAATTGTATCCAAGAATAGTCTTAAAAGATACTATAAGTGAATACTTTAGTTTATATGAAATATGTGAAACAATGATTTTGGGATCAGTCAAAGATGAAAGAGTTTTCAATGCACTTGCTTTTGTTAAATCTAAAATACGCAACAGACATGACAGGAATTTAGAATTTTTTTTACAAATTTATGTGTCCTCATATCATTTGGATACATTTCCGTATGATAGGTCATTGGAATATTAGATTTCCTTGGTATACAAAAGATGAACGTTGAATATGATTGATAATGACGATGATGATTCTTTCAGTGATAATATGGCTGAGACACATATTTCTGCTATGCTTCATAATCATTCTAGACAAGATGATATGTTTCAGCTTCCATAGTGATAATTTTCCATGATTTCATTGACACAAACTGATTTGATAGCAAATTTCTCAATATTGTTCCATATTTATATGATTTCAATGAATTCTTGTTTTAAATCATATTATTGTTTTCAAATTACATTGCTTAAATCATTTTTTGTAGATTGTAAAATTTTATGTTTGGGTCTTAGTTTCTCAACTCTCATTTCATGGAATATGATAATAATGAATTGATTTTATAGCAGATTTTAGAATATTATTCCAAACTTATATTATTTCAAGGAATTGTTTTTTTAAATCACGTTATTGCTTTAAAATTACATGGCTTAAATCATTTTTGTAGATTGTAAAATTTTATTTTGGGTCTTAGTTTCTAAACTCATTTCATTGACAATGATTAACACAAATTGGTTTGATAGCAAATTTCTAAATATTATTTCAGATTTATATTATTTAAACGAATTATTTTTTTCATAAATTTCATGTGCATCATAACTTTTTCAAACTAAAATAAGCTATTGCAATATTTTTAAAATGTTTTCAAACAAAACTAGATATTGCATCATAACTACAAATTAGATATTAGATATTGCAATCTTTTTCAAACCCAAATTATGTGCATCATATATTTTTCAAACCGACATTAGATATTGCAGTCTTTTTTAAAAAAATTCAAACAAAAAATTTCAAATTAAATAGTTCAAAAATATTTATATTACATCGTTTAAACATTTTGAAACCCAAATATTACATAATATTTTCAAATTCAAATATTACATTGCACTTTCAAACCAAAATTAGATATTACAATATTTTTAAAACATTAATAGAATGTTTCATATCAACTAGTTCAAAAAGAAACATATTACACAATTCAAACATTTGTAAACATAAATATAACATAACATTCTCAAACATAAATTAATATATTGCAATATTTTTTTTTTAATTTTCCAACTCATATCTCAAATTTTACATACCAATTTCAAATAGAAATTTTCAAATATTAGATAACATTTTCAAACTCAAATATTACATAACATTTTCAAACCTAAATTTTGTGCATCATAACTACAAATTAACTATTTCAAAAAGACATATATCACATATTTCAAACACTTTAAACCCAAATATTACATACCATTTTCTAAATCTACTACATAACATTTTCAAATCAAAAATAAATATTTCAGTCTTTTTAAAACATTATCAAGCAGAAATTACATTACATTTTCAAACAAAATGTTTCATATCAACTAGTTCAAAAAGAAACATATTACATCATTCAAACATTTGTAAACATAAATATAACATAACATTTTCAAATAGAAATTAATATATTGCAATCTTATTTTAAACATTTTCCAACTCATATCTCAAATTTTACATACCAATTTTAAACAGAAATTCTCAAATATTAGATAACATTTTCAAACTCAAATATTAGATAACATTTTCAAACTCGAATATTACATAACATTTTCAAACCCAAATTTTGTGCATCATAACTACAAATTAACTATTTCAAAAAGACATATATTACATATTTCAAACACTTTAAATCCAAATATTACATACCATCTTCTAACTCTACTACATAACATTTTCAAACAGAAAATAAATATTCCAGTCTTTTTAAAACATTATCAAATAGAAATTACATCGTTCAAACATTTGTAAACTCAAATATAACATAAAAATTTCAAACATAAATTAATATATTGTCGTATTTTGAAAATATTTTCAAACTCAAGTCTCAAATATCACATACCAATTTCAAATAGAAATAACATATTTCAATATTTTAAAAACATTGTCAACATTTTTAAATTTCAATAATTTGATTGGTGCTTGGATGCTTCACTAGTGTTTGGAGTTGTCGTTTCTTTTCTTTTATAAGATTTTGTTTCTTCTGGTAGTGCTCCAACTCTAACAAGGTTATCACATACTTTCACAATACTTGACACACATGCAACTTCTTCTTTATTTGGATATTCAAGTATTGTTGAAAGCGTTTCTATCATTTTATCAAGCACCTTTTCTAGATCTTCATGTAGCTTATCTCTAATGTATTTTTTTAAACGATTGTTTTTTGAAATCTTTGACTACTTTTTCTTTTTTATTTCCATTGATTTCATCAAACACGATTTTGTTGTAAGAATATTGACATCCATGTTCTTAACCTGTGTTTTCAAGTTTTCAAATTTTGACTGCAAAACAAATTGAAAACTTAATTCAAAAGCGATATATTGAAATTATTACAAATTTTCAAGAAATATAAAAAATTAAATGCAATAGAAAAATTGGAATAAATATTACTTTTTTACCTCAACCAATTCTTTTGCAGCCTCAATAAATGCAACCCTATCCTTATCAGAAGCCCATAAGTTTTAAAATGCTTGAGTTTTAGAATTAACATTCTCCAATATACCAATAGCAACATTTAAGACATCATCTTCATAAATAAAATCAGATTTAACTATTCCTAAAGTAGCCTGTTTTAGCAAGCCATCAAGTTTTTCAGGTTCATATTTGACTAAAGAATAAATAGAATCTCTTTTTTCATAATTTTTATATCAGGAATTAATTTCCCTAATAAGAAAATTTTCCCAATATTTCCATTCTTTCAAGTCCTGCAAATCCTTTAAAACAAACTCTTGAATTGTTGACTTGGTACTTGCTGCCAATGAAATATTTTTATCAAAATTGACAACATCATCCTTAGTTTGATGACCTTGAGGATGAGGGTTGTCTCCTTGGGTGGGTGGTTCTTATGTCTGCTGAGTTGTAGGGACTTCTTATTGTGCTCTATATTTAAGCACATATGTTTCCCTGAAGCCTCCAATATGGCCTTGCATCATGTAATCATCATCAAGTGGAATATTTTCCAATTCATGTCTAGAACATTTACATACCTGTGAATTTGTAGAAAATGTAAACTAAGAGAATCCAGTTCCTGTCAAAATTATTGTTGGTCTTTGTGATCTCTATGGTTGTGAGATCCCACACCCAGAACTTCGTGAAGTAGCTTGTGAAAACAAACATTTTATAACAATGACTTACCCTCACATAGGCTGAGGCTATGACTATCCATGTTGTTGATTGTGTGTAACCAAAGAGTGAGATGCTTGTGGAGGAGGTGGTAGCTGCATATGCCCCCTAACTTGTGATGTTACTACTTGATCACGAGAATCAATTAAAAATAATAATAAAAAAAATTGTTATAATTCTGCTTAAAATAAAAAGAAATCTAAATTTTAATTAACTACACAGAATCATATATTTACCAAATGAAATGTGATGCAATTATCCTGCATTGGGGGAGGGGTGGCCAAACTAGATTCATCTTGCATATTTTATGCAAACCATGGTGTACAAGACACCCCATGATTAGTTGCTTGACTGGCACGTTTGTGTGACCATTGCATAGTAACATGTGTTGCTTCAGAGCCCGTATCTTTAGAATCACCTGTTTGCTCCAGTTTGTGACTCCTATTGGCAGCAATCTATTTAGTCCTTAAATTTTTTTCCTTCGCCTACATATAGATGAAAAAAATTAAAAAAATGAATATGGTAAACTATAAAATAGTATGTCAAAGACAATGATGTAGTTATTACCCTCAATTCCTCCGGTGAAATGGCAATAGATAGTAGTTTTGAATGCATAATAGTTGTTATAGAAGCAGTTGATAAATTATGAAAAGACTCAAAATATAAATCTAAAAGATAATTTACACTACCCACAATGGGCTGAGTCTTGGAGGGCTAAGTCTTGGTGGTTGCAATTTGGACCATGTGTAACTTAGTCTTGACTCGATCAAAAATATAGGTTCACCAATCGAACTTTTAATTTTTTTTTAGACTGAACAATATATCCATTGCCCAAAACAAAATTTTTGGTCTTCCCAATAGAATTATCTTGGACTGGAAAAACTTGATAATGGCCTTCAAAGTTTTATGGTTAACATCATTAATTGTTTTTTTTTTTTTTTTTGAAAAAATTGAAAAAAGCTTGCATTAAAACAAATTACAGTTACAAGAGGGAGAAAGGGCATCCCAACCAAGAGCAAAGAGACCAGAAGAACAAAGGCGCGAAAACGCGACAACGCAAGAAGAAACGCACGCGACGACATGTCGCGAAATCGCGACACCTAACCTAACAACCGCCGCGCCACAACAACCAGTCGCGATAACGCGACATGTCGCGAAATCGCGACATGTCGCGACATCGCGACAAAAAGCGCCGAAGCCACACCACTCAAAAAATGTCGCGAAATCGCGACAGCACAGCACCAAATCACCCAAACGCCAAAAACGTCGCGAAATCGCGACGAGAAAGCCTGAAGGCACCTGCTCCCCAAAATTGTCGCGAAATCGCGACGAGTTCTCCTTTAATCAGCAACTTTGAGAAAGTGTCGCGATATCGCGACGGCTTTTCCTTGAAGCCCCAGTTGGCCGGAAGTGTAGCGAAATCGCGACAAGAATTCCAATGGGCGCCCCATCCGCAAAAATGTCGCGAAATCGCGACATGTTCTCCCCCATGGTGCCCTTTTCTTAAACTAGTCGCGAAATCGCGACGTTTTTCCTTCATGCAGTTTATTCTCCAGAACTGTCGCGAAATCGCTACAGGTTTGCCCCTTTGCTTCCTTTCCTTAAAAATGTCGCGAAATCGCGACAGGTTATCCTTTGGGAAGCTTTTCACAAAAAAGGTCGCGATATCGCGACGGTTTTTCCACTTAGCGTAATTTTGCTCAAAACGTCGCGAAATCGCTACAGGTATGCCCCTTTGCGTCCTTTCCTCAAAAAAGGCACGAAATCGCGACAAATTTTCCTTAGAGTAGCTTTTCACAAAAATTGTCGCGATATCGCGACGGTTTTTCCCCTTCACGCAATTTTTCTCAAAGCGTCGCGATATCGCGACACTTTTCCTCCAGCAGCAAAACCAACCAAAAAGGTCGCGACATCGCGACACCTTCTCATCAAAGACCGCGACGACGCAACAAGTCACGAAATCGCTACAATTTTCCTCCCAAGGCCGCGGCAACAAAAAGGGTAGCGAAATCGCTACAGTTATCCGGGATAGGTCGTGACAGAGCAACATGTCGCGAAATCGCGACGATTTCCAAACAAGGTCGCGACGGCGCAATATGTCGCGATATCGCGACAGAAACTAACCTTAGTCATTTTTAAGCTCATGGATGCAGGGATCGTTCCAGACCACTCCGAATCTCTTCATCTATCATAGGCATATCATCGTGCGGTTGAACACCTACCTCTTTCTCGGCACCCATCTTCGCAAGGAAGTCGGCTACCGTGTTCGATTTCTACTCACATACACAGGGATAACATCATCTAACTCCCTCCATAACTCCTTGATTTGGGATATCAACATCCGCAGTCTCCAGGCTTTTAATGAGAAATTCCGCAAGCAATCTAGAGCGCCGATCAGGACTTGAGAATCCGATTCAAGAATTATCCTCCGGTAACCCTGCTTAACAGCCCAGATAGACGCTGACTTAATGGCAAAGGCTTCGGCTTCATTGTTCGTGGCTCTGCCCAATCCCTGCAATTCCCGGTAAAGAACCGCACTCGAGTGATCCCGACAAACAACACCAATTTCTGCGTTGCCCGGGTTGCCTTTTGCGGCCCCATCGGTATTGATCTTGATCCGGCCTACGGGGGAGGTTTCCGGCATGCTCTGCCTTGCCTCTCATGTCCCTCAACCCCCTCTTCGGGATGCCCAAGAGTAGCTTTGATTCTCTTCATTAACAAAAATAGCAACGAGTTTCTGTGACTTTGCTCCAGATGACCTGCCAAACGCCGTCAATCGAGGAGAAAGTGTTTCTAAAGATCCGGGCGTTTCTCTCCAACCAAACTTGCCACCAAATGAAGAGAAAGCCTAACTGCCAGCCAGTTCGGAGAGCTAAGGAATTGAACCTGCCCCTTTTCCATTTTTCCCAAATATTGGTACGGTTGAAAACACCATTAGCCTGGAGTTTAAATTGAGAGAACCAGCGTTCCCAAATCTGATGAGTAAAAGGGCACTCAAAAAACAAATGATCTGCAGTTTCCTCATGTTGGAGGCATAAAGCACATTGAGAGGGGCCATTGAAACCCCTACGTGCGAGATTGTCAAAGGTGAGAAGACCATTATGCATAAGTTGCCAAGCGAAGAAATTCACTTTCGGCCAACCCTTTGAATGCCAAATCCTTCTCCAATGCTTGAACCGGAAAAGAGTGTGGGGGAGGCTCGGGGAGGATCTCTTCATATCCGGCCTTAGCCGAGTAGACCCCAAGGCTTCCATAGCCCCAGGCTAATTCATCTTCCTCATCCTTCCCCGTGAGGAACCTTTATGACAAGATTTTTTTGCGGGATGGGCGCCAACTCCGGAGAGACAGTAATTGGCCACTCCTCCCACCGCTTAAACTTTTTAAATTTATACCCCCCCAATTGACTGGTAAGAAGATAATTATCAATATGGATCCAGCCCTGGGCTTCTAAGGCGGTCATGATTGGTTGTAGCTCAGGGAACATGACAATAATGGGCGGATGTTGGTCCCAAGAGTCAGTCCAGAAACGAGCCTTGTCTCCTCTCCCCACTTTCCAGAATAATTGATCTTTGATAATCTGGGACCCAAGCTTGAGAGTCTGCCACACTAAGGATCCAGTACCTTCCAAGGGAAAGCGACCCACCTCATTGGGATGAACATGCCCCAAATATTTATTGGAAAGAATTCTGTTGAAGAGGGAGGATGGCTGAGAAATCCACCTCCAATACAGTTTTCCGGCCAAAGCTCTGTTATTAAGCATAGAACTTCTCAAGCCCGACCCTCCTTTGTCCTTAGGCTGGGTAACTTTGCCCCACCCAACCAAGGCCCATTTTTTCTTCCCTTTTGCGCCTTCCCATAAGAATCTTCTAGCCATTTTGTCCAGCTCTTTCCAGATGGTATGAGGGGCAGCCAGTATTGAGAATTTATAGATCGGCAAAGCCTGTATAACCGACTTCAGGAAGGTTAATCTACCCCGTAGCTTAGCCATTTATGGGCCCAATGATTCATTATGTCTTTGATGCCTGCCAACAGATTCTTCCAGGATGTCAATTTTTAACTTTTTGAAATGAAGGGGAACGCCCAGGTAAACAATTGGAAGAGAAGTCCTTGTGAAGCCCGGGATCTCAATAACACGCTCCTGTGGCCGTTGGTCAAGATTGAAAAAGACCACTTTGGACTTCTTGACATTTAGAACCTGATTTGAAGCCCTTAGGTAGAAATTCAAAGTATCTCTGATTCCTCTAGCTTGCCGAAGAGTGGCCGCACCAACCAGGACAGTATCGTCCACAAATTGCAAGTGAGTCAGAGTTTCCTCCCCAACCTTGATACCAGCGAGACCTTGTTGCCTTCTCCTCGAAGCAGATCTGCCCAAACCTTCAGCCAAGAGAAGGAAGAGATAGGGAGAACAAGGGTCTCCCTGGCGGAGACCACGTGTGGCGCCGAAAGGATGCGAGGGAAGGCCCTTGATGAGAACGAGAAAAAGAGGGAGAAGAAACACAACTCATAACCCAATCAATCCATTCTGAGAAAAGCCAAAGGCAGCCATCATTTTCGACAAGAAGCACCACTCCACCTGGTCATAAGCCTTGGACATATCCAGTTTAATGAACATTCCTTTATTGCCCGAAGTTTGCATTGAATGGATGGCCTCCTGGGCCAAAACCACCCCATCCAAGATTTGTCTTCCCTCAACAAAGCCCCCCTGTTCAGGAGAAATGATGCTGTGAAGAAGGGGTTTAAGCCTCTCAGCCATTATCTTAGTGATGATTTTGTAGATCACATTGCATAAAGCAATAGGCCTGAAATCAGAGATATGAGTCCCCGCTTCCCCTTTTGGAATTAAAGCAATGAAGGTGTGATTGATCGCCACGAGCATTCTTCGATTGGATACTGGATTCCTCGATGCTGACCAGAACATCCTCCTCCAAGGTGTCCCAGAAAGCCTGAAAAAATTCAATAGGAAAGCCATCCGGACCAGGAGATTTTCCAGTACTCATACCAAAGACCACATTTCTCAGTTCATCCCTTTCAATGGGTCTAAGCAGGGCCTGATTGTCCTCTTCAGAGATAATAGGAGGAATAACATTAAGAACTTCGTTCCGAGCCTCAACATCTTGCTGCATACTTTCCTTAAAAAGTTTAGAAAAGTAATCGATAGCATGGGAATGCATGCCAGGAAGAGTATCGAAGACATTTCCATGTTCATCTTTGAGAACTTCCATATTGTTCATCTGTCTCCTAGCACAAGCTGACCGATGAAAAAATTTGGTATTTTTGTCCCCCTCTAATAACCAAGTATTTCTAGCCCTCTGTTTCCAGTATATCTCCTCTTGGTTGTCAATGTCCTCAACCGCTTTACGCAGTTCATCATCTTCAAATTTGAGTTGCTCGGTAATTGATCCTTCCCTAAAAAGTTTATGAACCTCCTCCCATCTAGCCACCAAGGGGGCCCTTTGGGGCCGGAAATCCGACTTGTTTCCTTTCCTCCTTTGTTTCAATTGAATTTTGACAAATTGAAGCTGTTTATGAAATTTGAACATTGCTTGTCCCAAAAGGTGGACGGCCTTCATCCCACCATTGAGGAATTTTCTGTCGAAGGTCCTCCTTTTGTAACCAAAAATTCTCAAATTTAAAAGGCCTATGATGCTGCCCTATCGAAGTCCCTCCCTCCAGCAAAATGGGAAAATGATCAGAAATAGGGCCCTCCAAAATGTGGAACTTAAAAGTCCATTTAACAAAAGCCTCCTCCGAGACCAAAAAGCGATCTAACTTGACCTTCCTGCTATGTGGCTCCTTTCTCTTGTTTGTCCAAGTGAAAAAAACACTAGGGCCTTGAACGTCCACTAAATTAAAGGCCTGAACTTGGGCAATCAGAAGCCGGTCCCCTGGATCCAAAACAGGGGTGCCACCTTCCTGGTCCCGAACAGATAATTTTGCATTAAAATCCCCTGCAATAATCCAGTCATAACACTCCCTGTATGCTCTCATGTTGTGAACAGCGTCCCATTGGAGCCTCTGGCCATCAAGATCTTGGGCCCCATAAAAGTTGGTGATTAGGACCTGCTCAGAATTGAAGTTATTTCTGAAGAGAGAAGTAAGTACACCCCTGCAAGCTATATGTTCTAAAGCGAGTCCAGGACCGAGAGGGTTCCAAAGGGTAACAATTCCACTGAAGCTCCTTGGGCGGCCACGTCCATATACCCGGCTCCCGCGATTTTAGTAGCAATTTTACTCATAATATCTAAAGACATTTTGGTCTTCTGAAGAAGCAAAAAGTCTGTTTTACGGTTTTCTAAGAGTCTTTGAGCAGCGATTGATGGGTTCTCTTGTTTAAACCCCTAACATTCCAAGATTGAATAATCATTGAAAACCTTGAGAGCAGTAAGAATCAATGGTCCTCACCAATCCTCCATTGATTAGCTTATCTCCTTGTGTTTTTAGTAGTTCCTTATTGGATTTTCTTCCCGCTCCTTGAGAGTTATTGTTTCTAGATCTCTTTTCCACCTGGGTAATCCCTAAAGCAGGCCTTTCTCTATTTTTATCTGCATTTCCCATGGTGACATCTTTGATAGCCGAGTTGTCTTGGGGAGTGTATAACCAATGCCCCTGGATTCTCTGACTGCAGGTTCTCAGCTGGCACAGTCACCTGTTCTACTACAGGAGTGAAGGAAGGAGAAACAAGAGGTGGAGTGTTGACATTCTCACCATTCCCAACCACTCCCTCCATAGATTGGTCCTCCTGATCCACTAATGACTTAAAAATTTCATACCGATTGTTTGGCTTGAGCTGTACCTGCTCCTTGCCATTTTTCTTTTTGTTTCTCTTTCGTTTCACCTGTTCAAAGCCATCCTGCTGAGCATCAGGACCTGGAGAATTGCTAGAGGGTTCATTGACCGGATTGGACTTACCCTCTCTAGGGCGGTTTGACATTCCGCTCGGAGCCTCCGTTTTTGTGCTCACTACGTTTGGGCGAGAACCTTGCCAAATGTCCATGCTTATGGCATACTCGGCACTGAAAGGTAGGGCCTCATAGTCTAGCTTCTTTGGATCCATGGTACTCCTGCAAGCTCAAGTTCCACCTCAGCTGGTAGAGGCTGACTAATGTCCATCTCTACACATATTCTAGCAAAGACAGCAGTATTACCCTCTATGGTATCTTTGGAGACTCCCAAAAATCTGCCTAGGGAATTACCTATTAGTTCCAACACCTGCTCACCCCAAAACTCCATCGGGAGAGCGTACAGCCGGATCCAGACCGGGACAGCCGTGGGTTCGATGCGGGGGTCGAAACCCACTCTCCGGGGTTGGACAAATAACCCTGTTTGGTCCGTGGTTTCTCTTTTCCGATTCAAATGCTCTGTTTCTATCTCGCTAAAGAAGAGAAACTTATGATGAAATACCCATTGCTTATAGGCCATAAAGAGTACTCACCGTGTGGCTCCCGGTTACGGCGAACCCGGGTATGCGAGAAAATTCGGTGTGGGCCGGATGCCCATGAATTTGCGAGATCAAGTCGTGATTAGCTCGGTAGACGATTGTATCTTCGACCGGCATTGGTTCTATTACAATCTTAGGCCTGGAAGTGGATTGCGGGAGGCATCCATTAACGCGGTGAGCATTTGGGCCATTGGCAACATTCTTGAGTATCGTTTGAAAAGCATTCCACTGAGCTCCATCAGTGGAAGGCGAGGGATTATCCTTCAACTTCTCAGCATATGAAGTCTTTCTCCCAGCAGGAGAAACTGGAGGAGACCCCATCGGGCCCTCCCGGGACCACTAATGAACCTTCAGACGAAATCAAAATCAACCCCCCAATGCCCCAGGCAAGATCTTCGGGCCAGAATCCCTCGAGCAACACCAGACGCCGTCACAGAAATTTTCCCGCCAAATCGCCAGAGCCCGTTTTTACCAAGGTGGATAGTTAACATCATTAATTGTTAAACCTCTTTTTTTTTGGCATTAGAAGCTGCATAAAAAAATTTGATGTCAATTTAGAAATTTAAAACATTGAAAATTAATAAAATACATTTAACAAGATTTATACCTACCAAATTTTTTGATGAAAGATCGTAATTGTTATTGAGGTGTTCTTTGTCATTTATGTTTACACAATGACACTGAGAGGGGGGGGTGAATCAGTGTAGCTATTAAATTTTTATATCTACAGCATTTAATATGAAATAAAGAGAACAAAAAAAAAAAACTTGAACAAGAGAGCAAACCACAACACTCAATATACCGAGGTTCACCAATTTGGCTACTCCTCAAAAATGACTGCTTGGACTCCAATCCAAATCCAGTCTTTGCAAAATCAATTTTACAAACACTTTACCAAAGACCAACTGGAAGGAGCACCAACCCCTATAATTTTCTGTTGCAACAGATGTAGCACCAACTCCTAGCACCAAGCACCAACTTGGACTGCAATTTTGATAAATTTAGAATGACATAAAAATGTCTTCACTTTATGCACGACCCTACCGGTGTCCGCAATTAACTCAACTCTGCACACTCTCACGGCTCCGCTTATTTTTCTCTTGATTCTTTTCTAACTCTCCTTTTACAACAATTTCTCTCTAACAATAGCAACGTCTTCTCTGTACGATAATTCTTTTATAACCTTTCAATCCTGCATGCAATCGAATCACATACTCTGACTGTTCGAATCCATGCAATACGGATGTTCGGTTCCATGCACTTTGACTGTTCGAAACCCTGCAATCCGTCTTTTGGAAACCATGCAATACGACAATTTTGTTTCATGTACTTCGACTGTTCGATTTCTTCGAATACGGCTTTTCGAATGCTTTTTCGAAACTCCATATATGATTCTTCGAAAGCTTTTCGATTCTTCATGTTCGGATTTTCTGTATGCTTCAAATACGTCTGTTAGAATGCCTGCAAATTCGACCTTTCGAATGCTTTTATTATCCTTCAAATTCGGCTTTTCGAATGCGTTTCAATTTTGCATGTTTGGCTGTTGCATTGCATGTCCAACACCTGTCAACGATTAAATGTCTGTCTGACATCAGTTACTTTTTACGTAACTGGCTGCATGATTTTCCTGTCGACTTTTTCGACACGTGTCACCTTGCATGTTCCTACGGGTTTTACATGCCAGACTGTTACTCGTCGTGATATCGTGACACTTTTGACTTATGCTGACGTCACCTCGAAGGTTGTCACGAAATCACGACCTTTGGCCTTGAAGCTTTCTCTGCCGTCGCCTTGCTTTCGCGCATCCTGCGCGAATCGCGACACTTCAGCTTCCGTACGCTCTTTGCTCCATGTAGTAGCGAAATCGCTACAACTTTGTGCCTTGTGCTTTTACCTTGCCTCTTTTTCATGAAATTTTGACTTGTAATATCATTGCTGCATCTTTCAGTTCTACACTTTTGACTAGTAGCGAAATCGCTACACCTTAGTTTCCCTTTGTTCCAACATGTAGCGCCATCGCTACACCTTAGTTTCCCTTTGTTTCAACATGTAGCGAAATCGCTACACCTTAGTTTCTCCTTGTTTCAACATGTAGCGAAATCGCTACACCTTAGTTCCATGTATTTTCATCATGCAACGATATCGCTACACCTTTGTTTCCTTTCATTTCAACATGTAGAGATATCGCTACACCTTTGTTTCCTTCTCTGCCAGCATGTCGCGAAATCGTGACAGTTTTTCTCGCATCTTCTCTCTCCTCGACCATGTCACGAAATCGCGACAATTTGGCGTGCATTTTCTCTCTCCTACTTTTTGTCGCGATATCACGACACATTTTCTCTCTCCTCAGCGAAAACTTGACATGTCACGAAATCGCGACATTTTCGGCTGCGCCTTCTCTCTCCTCGACCATGTCGCGAAATCGCGACAAAAAACATGTCGTGATATCGCGACGCTTTTCTTCCTTGTCTCTTTTTGCCGGTTCGAATCTGGGTCACTGCTTTTTCCTTGAAACTTTCTTGCACTTGATCTGACTGACCTCTGAACTGCATCAACTGCATCAATCTGACTGTGTTGACAACAATGACAATACTTTTGCAATTCTTTTGCTGCACCTTGCTCAACAATCTCCCCCTTTGGAATTGTTGGCAACACACTGCAACCTTGCTTAATTTCTTCTCCCCCTTTGCCAATAATACCAAAGGGCTGCTGTAGACTCCCCCTGAGTCGATGCACAACATTCTCAGACTTAAAAAGTTTGAATGCTCCCCCTGAGAATGTGTTTCCCATAGCTAGTCAGTGCTTGGGTGGTGTGACTACTCCCAACTTCTTCCGAAGGTATTCAAACACTTCCTTAGGCAAAGGTTTTGTGAATATATCAGCTACTTGCTCCGTAGTTGGAACAAAATCCAATTTAACCTCTCCTTCTGCAACTTTATCCTTCAAGAAATGATATCGGATTGCAATATGTTTGGTTCTTGAATGCATTATTGGATTCTTGGATATGTTGATAGCACTAGTGTTATCACATTTAATTGAAATTGGTTCATTGAAATGAATACCAAGATCTTTCAACGTTTGTCTCATCCATAATATCTGAGTACAGCATGTTGTTGTTGCAATGTATTCTGCCTCTGCAATGGATAGAGATACTGATTCTTGTTTCTTGTTGTGCCATGCTACCAGCCTGTCACCAAGATAAAATGCTCCTCCACTTGTGCTCTTTCTGTCATCAATACATCCTGCCCAATCTGCATCAGAATATGCAATCAAAGTGAAATCTTTACCTTTTGGGTACCACAACCCATAATCCATAGTGCCCTTGAGATATCTGAAAATCCTCTTTACAAACTGTTACATGAGTTTCTTTGGGACTGGCCTCGAAATCTTGCAACCATACATACCGCTTGTAATATATCTCGGTCTAGTGGTCGTTAAATACAAGGGCTTCCAATCATAGACCCATACATTGTTTGATCTACATCTGGGGATTTATCATCCTTGCTCAACTTGCAGCCTGTTGTCATGGGAGTGCTGACCGGTTTACTGTCTTCCATTGTGAACTTTTTCAGCATTTCTTTTACATATTTAACTTGAGAAATAAAAATGCCTTTTTCATTTTGATTGACCTGCAGTCCTAAGAAATAAGAAAGTTCACCAATCATTGACATCTCAAATTCTTTTTTCATTTTAATTGATATGTCTTTGCAGTATTCATCCATGCTGCTGCCAAATATTATGTCATCTACATAAACAACAAGAACAATAAGATGACCCTTCTCTATTTTGACATATAAGTTGCTATCCACCAAACCTTTCTTAAACCCTTGTTTAATTAGATAATTATCCAGCCTTGCATACCATGCTCGGGTGCCTGCTTTAATCCATATAAAGCTTTCTTTAACCCGCAAACAAAATCTGGATTTTCACCAAGTTGGAAGCCATCGGGTTGTTCAATGTAAACCTCTTCTTCCAGCTTTTCCATTCAAAAATGCTGATTTTACATCCATTTGATATACTTTGAAGTTTTTATGAACTGCTAATGCCATAAACATCCTGATTGCCTCTAGTCTGGCTACCGGTGCAAAAGTTTCTTCAAAATCAATGCCTTCAACCTGAGCATAGCCTTTACATACCAATCTTGCCTTATTTCCGACAACCTCGCCCATCTTCATTCAATTTATTTCTAAAAACCCATTTAGTACCAATTATGTTTTTATTTGTTGGTCTAGGTACTAATTCCCATGTATTGTTTTTCTCTATCTGATCTAGTTCTTCATTGATTGCCTTCATCCAACTTTCATCGCTGCTTGCTTCAGCAACATTTTTAGGTTCAATACTAGATAACGGAGAATAGTTCCTCACTGTTGTTCTTCTTGTTTGAATACCATCTGTGGGATCCCCAATAATCTGCTCACTTGGATGATTTTTCCGTCGGTTGCTCTGTTTTAAATTTCCTCGTTTTCTTCTTCTTCGATTCAGTTTTTACACTATCTCGGATCAATTTTCTGATTCTTCTCTGTTTCTTTTTCATCATCACCTTCAATGACTTCTTCATACATAGGGTAGTTTTCTTGATAAGTAGTTTCTTGTTCTCTACCTTCATCAACTTTTACATCAGCACTTTCAACAATTTTCTTCAACTTCTTGTTGTAACATGTGTATGCCTTGCTTTTTGTTGAGTAACCGAGAAATATACCTTCATCAACTCTATCTTCAAATTTACCAAGGTTATCTTCAGTCCGTTTTATGTAGCACTTGCTGCCAAATACTTTGAAATGTCTTGCTGTTGCCTTTCTGCCAAACCACAACTCATAAGTTGTTTTGCTTTCATGTGGTCTCAGGATGCACCTGTTTTGAATGTAAACTGCAGTATGAACTGCCTCTTTCCAAAATCTGTCAACAATTTTGTTTTTTGCCAGCATTGTCCTTGCCATTTCCCGCACTGTTCTATTCTTCCTTTCTACAACACCATTCTGCTGAGGTGTCCTAGCTGCTGAAAACTGTCTTCTTATCCCATGTTTTTGACAAGATTCCGCAAATTCTTCGGAGATAAACTCTCCTCCCCTGTCTGATCTTAGGCATTTAATTCTTTTTCCCGATTGATTTTCAACAAGATTTTTGAAGGTTTTAAACATTTCAAAGGCTTCTGACTTGAGTTTCAGAAATAGTACCCATGTCATTCTTGAGTAGTCATCTATACACAACATAAAATATTTGTGTCCATTTATGCTTTCAGTTCTCATGGGTCCACATAGATAAGTGTGAATTAGTTCTAATGGCTTGCTAGTGAAGTATTCTTTTGCTTTGAAAGTGGCTCTGGTTTGTTTTCCCTTTTGGCATGACTCAGAGATGCTATTTACAGGTTTGCCAATGTTTGGTATGTCTCTAATCGCTTCTTTTGAACCGATTTTTGCCAGATTGTCAAAACTAATATGCCCAAGCCTCTTGTGCCATAGCCAGTTTTCATCTTCCTGTCCAATCAAGCATGTTCCTTCTGCAGTTTCTGAAAGTGTATACAGATTTCCCGAAGTTCTCAGTCCAGTGGCTATTAACTTTCCATTTTTTGTCTTTCTTACTTCACAGCCCTCCTTCTTGAAGATTACATCATGACCTCTGTCACATATTTGACTTACACTTAGCAAGTTATGCTTCATGCCAATTACAAACAAGACTTCTTTTGATTTTATATTGCCATCACTGATTTTGACTGATCCCTTTCCAACAATCTTTGCTCCATCATTATTTCCAAATTTCATAGAACCACCTTCATAATTCTATAAATTCTCAAACTTTTGCTTATCACCTGTCATGTGACTGGAACAACCACTGCCAAGTATCCAAGGTGCTGATTTGTTCCGAGCTTTAAAAGCGATCTGGACAATCAAAGATTCTTTTTCTTTCCATTCTGGTTTGATAGCAGATTTTGCTACTTGTTTTGCCTTTGTTCTTTCATTAGCATGTGCCTATTTTGCAGGAAATTTCTGGTTTTGTTTCAACCCACTTAGCTGAGATTTTTTGCCCTGATAATTATTTGATGAAAAAGTGCTTCTACAGTTTCTAGCAATATGTCCAAAATTATGACAATTATAACATTCAACTGCATAATTCATTAAAGGAGAAAAAACATTTCTGCTGGTAAAATTCCTTTGAGATACATTATGCCTGCAATCTAAAATTTTATGGCCATAAGCATTGCATTTAAAACAATAACCAGAAAATGCATGATTAAACCTGGGTGCCGGTCTTTGCCAGTTTGAAGTAGGAGCCATGACTCTTCTCCTCCTCGGATGTGTGACTTTTGTGAATCCATCTTTGTCAGTATTCTTCTTGAATCTGGCATTATTGTTTTCTTTTGCATTATTTTGTTTTTCTGGTTCAACCCTGATCTTTTCTTCTTTCTTTGTGGGTTCTATATTCAAGTTCTTTGAATCCTTTGAAGATTCTCCTTCATCAAAGCCTAAACCAAATTTGATGCCAGAAGGCCTTTGGTTATTTAGCATTTTATCCAGTTTTACAGTACTTTCTTCAAACTTATGAAAACAATTCAATTTTCTATTCATCTCCTCTAACTGCATCCTTAACTTAAGGATGTCTTCCTCTAGCTTGCTGCATTCAACTGTCTTTATAGTTAATTGTTCATCAAGAACTTCAGACATTTTCTTGAATTCCTCTGTCTGTATTTTCAGATTGTTTATTATGTCTGTGGCATTCTCTAATTTCTTTGAAAAATTTTTATTCTTCTTCCTTTCTGCACTCAACTCTTCAAGTGCAGAGCAACCAATTCTCCTTCCAAATACACTTCAGCTTCATCCTTGGAATTTTCATCACCTTCCCGATTTTCCTCTTGTTCTTTCTTCTTCAAGTGCCATGAACAGAGCTTCACCTCCTTCTTCTTCAGACTCCTCATCTGTGCTTTCTTCAGAACTACTGACATTCTTGGTTATGAAGCTTTTCTTCTTGAAGTTATTCTTTCTGAAATTTTGTTTCTTCTTCCAGTCACCTTTTTCTTGGTGTGACCCTTCACCATTTTTGGTTCTCTCCTGCATTGGACATTTGGCTGCAAAATGACCGACTCCTCCACAATTGAAGCATTTAAAAGGTAGCTTCCCTCTATATTTTCCTTTTCCTTTTGTGAGTTTTCGAAAAAAATTGGCTTCTGTTTCATCCAAGTGTTCCTTCATCCTCAGATTCATGTTCGACTTTTACATTCTTGTGTGCTTTAAAAGTCGCTTCTCTATCTATAGACTTGGTTTGTCCTATTCTCATTTCATATGTCTGTCGGGGAACCATGCAACTCATCCATGCCGAAGTTGTTTAGATCTTTTGCCTCTTCTATTGCAGAGAGATTTGGAGTTAAATCTTTTGTGAAGTGTTCCGAGAACCTTTTTCACCACAACTCGCATCATCAATTTCTTCACCAAGTCCTCTCGATTGCATTAATAATTTCGTTGACTCTCGAGGATATAAATTTCTATGTTTTCATCTTCCTTCATTTGCAGTGCTTCGAACTGTGCTCGATGAGTTTGCGATTTTGCTTCCTTAATCTTACTGTCTCCTTCATGGATGCTCTTCAATTTATCCCACATGTCCTTTGCTGATTTACAACTCATGACTCTTATCGCTTCACTCGTCAACAAGCCCACACATTATGGCATTCTTAGCTTTGGAGTTGTTTTCAAATTTTTTTTCTCAAGCAGTATCTGTTGGAGGGGTAGTGGGTGCTGTGTATCCACTATCTACAGAATCCCAAATATCATATCCCAATGCACTCAGATATGTTTGCATTCTAAGTTTCCAAAAGGTGTAATTTGTTCCATCAAATAAGGGAGCTTTGTTGGATGAAAATCCTTCACCACCTGCCATTATTTCTTCCAAGATCTCCTTAGCTGATTAAGTTTGTACAAGGAACCTGTGCTCTGATACCAATTGATGTTTACACAATGACACTGAGAGGGGGGGTGAATCAGTGTAGCTATTAAATTTTTATATCTACAACATTTAATATGAAATAAAGAGAACAAAAAAAAAAACTTGAACAAGAGAGCAAACCACAACACTCAATATACCGAGGTTCACCAATTTGGCTACTCCTCAAAAATGACTGCTTGGACTCCAATCCAAATCCAGTCTTTGCAAAATCAATTTTACAAACACTTTACCAAGCACCAACTGGAAGGAGCACCAACCCCCGTAATTTTTTCTCGCAATGGATGGAGCACCAACTCCTAGTACCAAGCACCAACTTGGACTGCAATTCTGATAAATTTAGAATGACATAAAAATGTCTTCACTTTATGCACGACCCTGATTGGTCTGCAATTAACTCAACTCTGCACACTCTCACGGCTCTGCTTATTTTTCTCTTGATTCTTTTCTAACTCTCCTTTTACAGTAATTTCTCTCTAACAACAGCAACGTCTTCTCTGTACGATTATTCTTTTATAACCTTTCAATCCCGCATGCAATCGAATCACATACTCTGACTGTTCGAATCCATGCAATACGGTTGTTCGGTTCCATGCACTTCGACTGTTCGAAACCCTGCAATACGTCTTTTGGAAACCATGCAATACGGCAATTTTGTTTCATGTACTTCGACTGTTCGATTTCTTCGAATACGACTTTTCGAATGCTTTTTCAAAACTCCATATATGATTCTTCGAAAGCTTTTCGATTCTTCATGTTCGGCTTTTCTGTATGCTTCAAATACGTCTGTTAGAATGCCTACAAATTCGACCTTTCGAATGCTTTTATTATCCTTCAAATTCGGCTTTTCGAATGCATTTCAATTATGCATGTTTGGCTGTTGCATTGCATGTCCAACACCTGTCAACGATTAACTGTCTATCTGACTTCGGCTACTTTTTACGTAACTGGCTGCATGATTTTCCTATCTCGACTTTTTTGACACGTGTCACCTTGCATGTTCCTGCGGGTTTTACATGCCAGATCGTTACCTATCACGATATCGTGACACTTTTGACTTATGCTGACGTCACCCTGAAGGTTGTCGCGAAATTCAACTTTTGGCTTGGTTTTGGGGCACTTGCTGTGGGAAATCGCGACGCTTCTGGCTTCCGTACGCTCTTTGCTCCATGTAGTAGCGAAATCGCTACAACTTTTTGCCTTGTGCTTTTACCTTGCCTCTTTTCATGAAATTTTGACTTGTAATATCATTGCTGCATCTTTCAGTTCTACACTTTTGACTAGTAGCGAAATCGCTACACCTTAGTTTCCCTTTGTTCCAACATGTAGCGCCATCGCTACACCTTAGTTTCTCTTTGTTTCAACCTGTAGCAAAATCGCTACACCTTAGTTTCTCCTTGTTTCAACATGTAGCGAAATCGCTACACCTTAGTTCCATGTATTTTCATCATGCAGCGATATCGCTACACCTTTGTTTCCTTTCATTTCAACATGTAGCGATATCGCTACACCTTTGTTTCCTTCTCTGCAAGCATGTCACGAAATCGCGACAGTTTTGCTCGCATCTTCTCTCTCCTCGACCATGTCGCGAAATCGCGACAATTTGGCGTGCATTTTCTCTCTCCTACTTTTTGTCGCGATATCGCGACACATTTTCTCTCTCCTCAGTGAAAACTTGACATGTCACAAAATCGCGACATTTTCGGCCACGCCTTCTCTCTCCTCGACCATGTCACGAAATCACGACAGAAAACATGTCGCGATATCGCGACAGTTTTCTTCCTTGTCTCTTTTTGCCGCTTTTGAATCTAGGTCACTTCTATTTTCCTTGAAACTTTCTGCACTTGATCTGACTGACCTCTGAACTGCATCAACTGCATCAATCTGACTGTGTTGACAACAATGACAATACTTTTGCAATTCTTTTGCTGCACCTTGCTCAACAGTCATCTGGAGAAAGTTGTGTCCTCGGTGACACTTGATTAAAAACAATAAATGGAAGACCTGTCAATATGTGAATATTTGCAAGGGTGATGCTGAAAACAATATTTTCAAATCATAGATTAATGCTTACAGTACCCCTATCATGGTCATAACCAGAGATAATATGCTTCAAGAGCAATTTGTCTGTTCTAAAATGTGGCATTGTTAGGAGATCTGATATCAAAGTGCATGTAAAATTCTTGAATTTTGGTTGGATTGTGGAAGGCGTATTTATTAGAAGTAGTTGGAAGTGGAAGAAAAAATATTGGGGATGGAAACTAAAAGGTCGATCAGAAAGGTTAGCTCTAGTTGTAGTTGTCATAGAAATGAAATGGGAAAATTACTGTTGATGCCTTTTTATAGACTTAAAACATATTTGACATGTGGCAACATCGTATTAGACATGTAGGATGGGACATGCAGTATTAGACATGTGGCATTATGGTGGCAATCAGACTAAATTATGCTACCTGTTTGAGACAGGAGTGTTTTATGTAACCGGTTCGGCCCAAACAATGCTTTTGGAATAAAGTATGCATCCATCCAATGAGGATGCATAATATGCCTCAATAATATACCAGATACACAATATGTATTTGGTCATTACTTGGAACATATTATGTATCCGAAGAGCACTCGTATGTAAAACATAAGCTGATCGTTATCTCGGATGCATTTTATGTTTTGGGTAATGATCATATGCATAATATGCAACTAGTTTAACGTCGAATCATATTATGCATCTGGGTATCGAACAGGTGCATATTATGCAACTGGTTCAACGTTGGAGCATGGTTTTCACCCGCTCAAAACCTGGACACATAATATACATCCATTTGGAACTCGAATGTATAATATGCTCTATTTTAAAACTATTGCATAATATGCAACTGTCTAGTGTTCGAGTGCATAAATGCATCTATCCCATACATGAATTCATAAATGCACTCGTCCGATGTCTGGGAACATGTTACCATCATGATATTAAATGTTTCCATTTTTTGCATCTAGTTTGTGATCGTAAAATACCAAGATCCTGGAGAAGACACGTTGGTCTTCTTCTGGACGAGTGTAGTTGATTTCTTGCCTACTACATCCGTCAAAAAGAGGCCACCCTTCTTGTATTGAATCTTCACCTAATTTCCTATGAAGGAAGTTTCTTATTTAAGATTTGAAATTAGAGTACACTAAATAATTTGGGATAAATAGTTATGTGGTATACATAGTTATGTGGGATAAAATTTGCCAATATTGCATGTGTTTTCCCCCTAACAACGTCAATAGCGATAAGTTGTGTCGTGCTACAATCCTTATCTTTACTAGATGCCATATCATATCTCTTACTTGAATACCCAAATTTTGAACATTGTCAATCATAAAAATGCATCCAGTCCAAGACCGGTACTTATTATGCACCCGACTCGAGATCGTTTCATGTTTTGCAACACGTTTGAGGTCAGACTATATTGTGCATCCATTTTGGATCCGGGACATATAATGCATCCAGTCTAAAACCGGATCATATTATGCATCCATTCCATGAACGGACCGCAATTCGCATCCAAGATTTTTCCAAGATTTTAAACATAGCCGATATCTTTTTGGTCTGGTTCAATAAAACTTTAAAATTCACTTTTTTTTGCCAATTTTTTAAGAAATTTTAAAATCATTCGCCATGCTAGTATACATGCAGTTCGATATATTTCGTTTTCATTTCAAAATTGTTTCACCATTTTTTTATAAGTACCTTTCAGGTCCTACCTCTTATGCATAACCCTCATTCAGAGTAAGAAGTTAGCCAGACTATGGAATTGTGTAAAGAGTTTAATGATATCATAACTTACACATATGAAGATATTAAAGTATATGACAAGGATACCATCCAACACACTATTAAAATATTAACAAATACAAATCCTTTTTTGTAGAAGCAACAACCTTTGAATCCTAAGATAGATGTGTTAATGAAGCAAGAACTCTTGAAATTTTTGACTACTAACATCATATATCCCATCAAGCACTCCAACTAGGTTTCTAATATGGTTTCAGTTTGAAAAAATAACGAAGATATCCACCTGTATGTAGACTTCCAAAACTTAAACCAAGCCTCATTAAAAGATAATTATCCCCTCCCGTGGATTGATTAGATCTTACACACTATGGCTGAAGCCAAAATATTTTCCCTCCTATATGGATTTCCATGTTTCAATTAGATTTGGATAAAATATGAATATCAACATAAAACCACTTTCACCACAAAATGGGGTACCTTTGCATACCAATGCATGCCTTTTGGGATATCTAATGTAGGTGCCACTTTTCAAAGGGCCATGGATTTGGAATTCAATGAATTGGTAAATAAAATAACCATGATCTATTTGGATTACATGTCAGTTTTCTCCTATGATAAGAAGAAGCATATCGAGCATATTTGGATGATATTTAAAAAATGTAGAGAATTAGGGATATCCTTGAATCATAAAAAATCAATATTTTTGGTACATGAGGTAAAACTATTAGGACACATGGTATCAAAAATAGGATTAGTAATAGACCTCGATAGGGTAGAAGCTATCCAATATCTTGCTTTCCCATGGATAAATAAGCGGCTTTAGTCATTTTTTGGAAAACTTAACTTCATCAAAAAATTCATTTTAGATTTTTCTCAAATTATGAAACCAATGAATGAAATGTTAAAGCAACAAGCTGAGTTTAAATGGACATATGCCTAGAGGAAGGCTTTCAAGGACATAAAATAGACAATATCTCAATATTTTATCCTCATTAATGCAAACTATTCCAAATATTGCATCCTATATGCATTTGGAGCAAAGGGATCTATTCAACCATCTTAACCTAGAAGAGAGAGTAGGACGGTGAAAGGCCAATAACCTTTTTGAGTCAGACATTTCATGACCATGAAGAAAAATACAATTTCATTGAAAATCAAGTGTATTCGGTCATGAAATATCTCAAAAAAATTAGGTATTTTATCTCCCAAAGTAAGACCTTGGTGTATGTAGTACACCCAGATGTTTGTAATTTTTTAATTCAAGGAAAATAGTGAAAAGAGGGTTGGTTGGGTGATAAAAATCTAGGAATATGATGTTGAGATCAAGCCAAAAAAATTGATAATAGGTAGAGTTCTATGCCATAATTGGTAGAATCCTATCCTTCAAGGGCCCTCATGCATTATTTTCATGCTATTACCACCAGCCCAATATTATTTATCACCTATGCATTCAAAATTTGTGTCCATGACCCAACTCATCACCATAGTTTTGAACACTATTCCCAACACAAATGCAAGGACTTTAGTGGCTTATCTCCTATTTCAACCTTATTTTAATAGTCTCCTATGGTATATGAAAAGTTAGATTTGGGTCCTTCATCTTTGATGAGACACAAATCCCTTGAGAGCCACCAAGAATGTGGGTATTTTTGAATCACTACCCACATTAAATTTTGGCATGGAAGTGCTAAAAATAAGTATATGGTATGAAATAAAAGATGCATGTATTTTATGCATATTTTTCAAAGTTTGAATATGACTAGAGAATTTCTACTTGGACAAGGCTTCGTATAAACCCAAATATCTAGCCCATCCAATAAACATAAATCCACCAAGTCTACAGATGACTAGGGATTTTACACTTTGCTGAAGCCCAAAGCAATCCCAAAGACCTGACATGATAAAAAAAATTAAGTCTTCCAAATCCAGGGTAGTCCAGAGGTTTTCTACCTCACTAGGGCCCATGAGGATACAGTAGATTTGATCAGACTAGGAAGCTTCTAGCAGTATGAAGAATAGTAATTGATGCAAGCTTAGTGAAAGCACATATATCTTGTCTTTTTAGGGAAGATAAAAAAATTTTACCCAATCGGAGCTCCAAGTAGTCCAAAATTTTTGGCCCATATATACAAGGAAATTACCAAGTCCTGAAAGTACAAGAAGAATCATACCTGACAAGATACCAATGGATCGGTCCATAAAAGAAGGATCCTGCTAGAAGAATTGCACCAAGGAGAGAGTCAAAGGATGGCCAACTACTTGTCCAGAGACTGAAGGTCAACGAACATGGAATTTAGAGGTGAATAAAATATTTTGATCTAGTGAAAGACTGAAAGGACTTCAATTCCCTGACCTGTTGTTGATATCTAAGTTTGGGAGATCCAAAATATTTTATCTAATAAATTCCCAAATGAGTACCCAATCCTCAGCTTGATACCAAAATTTTTTGAACAATGAGAACTAATATTTGATGATAGTGATCCCCTACTACTTGGTCAAAATCCTCTACGATGTTGAATATTTAATATCATGACCCCACAACACATAAGCATGGTAGCCGACCTGATTGAATCTATTTGTGGACCACTTACACGAGGACTAATGCCATATTAAGATACCTAGAGAATAAAGTCATTTGTTAAAAGAATCTTTGTATGGTGGTTATCTTCATAGCATCATACAGACAATAGGGTGACTAAACAAAAAATGATTAGTGAAGAGCGATGAACCAGATGCAAACAACAAGATCAGCACTATCCGGTACAACACATAATTCAGCCAAGTTATCAATCCATAATGAGATAGTTGGGGTAGCTATGCTTCCCAATGATCCAACTAGTTGGCACCTCTTTTGACATAGCGACATTCTATTCTAGGATAATGATATATTTTGATAAGGAGTTGATATTGTAAATGTCTATATATACAAGCAATGTAGATGTAAAATAGGTTGACTCGTAGGTATTTACAATTCATATGTAAGAATGGATACTGTAGCTTAATGAAAATGGACTATTTTATAGCCTCTTGTTTTATTTATTTGTAGAGTATGTATGTGTGTGTGCAAACCCTTTTATTTTTAATTTGAGCATGCTCGATGTCTATGGCGATAATTTTGAATTCTACATTTTCTTTGTATTCATTCACTTATCTGGAATTTGGGGTATGTTAAATACATAAAAGGTTTAAATTATATGTTCTATGATGCCTACATATTTGTAATTTAAACATGTTAGACATTTCATAGTGATAATTTTTAATCCTTAATTTCCATCGTACTCATCCCTTGTTTGGAATTCGAAGTCTCGTTAGCATACACTAAATTATAAGTTAATACTCTATAACTATTTGTGCAATGATTTGGTCTATTAGGTAGTTGGTTATTTTATTGCATATCCTTGTTATTGCATATGTCTTGATGTTGCTTAATATATACCATTGTAATTTTTATATAGTTTAGTTTATTTCTTTCAGCACCCTTTACCCCCTTACTTTTAGGAATATTTAGCTAGGACTATAAGGAACTGGCCTCCTTCGAATATTGATCATATTAGCTTACACATTCTACCAGGTCTTTCAATTTTGATCAAGGTCTATGGGTGCACAAACCTTTACATAAGATAAATTATTCGACCAACAATTTTTGGCATGCTGGGTGGGACTTGAAGGTCCCTTAGTTAGATAATATAAGGATAGGTGATTTATTTTATTATCAAATACCACCAAAATCACCTGGTGACTCAAATTAAATCTAGATATACAGATCACAAGGCTAGTTTCCCTACAAATATAAACAAAACCTAGTGATATTCTATTTTGATCCACAAGTCATTTCAACTGGTGACTCCATCCATCAATAATTAGAAAATACTTTCATATCCATATTTAATTAAGCTAGCCTCCTTGGATTTCCAAATATATTATCACAAGACAAGCAACTAGAAAATCTAAGGAACCAATTAAATTTCTAGAGCTACAGTTTGTATTTTCAAAGTTCATCCAACTTGGACTTCTATTTCAAGACCTTATTTTGTTCTAATTATAGATATTACCAGTGCAAAAACTCTAGTTATCACCAACCCAACTCTGATAGTCCATGCTCTTACACCAAAAACAATAGCTATAAACCCAAATCAACACTATCCAACTTGGAACCATACCAAATATATGAATGTATCAACCTAGAATTCCATTCCTCAGACTACTCTAAAAGTGCTAACAACATAGATGGCACTGGAAGAAGGACATGTATACATTACCAAGATGTGGTGGTGTTAGCCTCCTTGCATAACATCTAATATGAAGACATCATGATAAGGCTATTGGCAATGTCATTAAAAGGAAATATGGTATAATGGTAGAAAACCTTGTTGAACCTAACCATAGCTTCATGGAATGAATTGGCCAACAAATTTATTGAAAATTTTAATGAATAGGTAGTTCCCTTCTTTTTGATGAACCAGTTCACTTTCATTCAAAGACATCTGCAACAGAAAATCCTAAACTTCAATATCAAATTCATTTAAAAATGGAAAAGAGTAATGCAAGGTATGATCCCACCTATCGAATATGCAATGTACCACTACTTAAGGACCTTTTCTTATAAGCTGGGGATGTACATAAGGAAATACCACATGAAAATATTCCTCAAGATTTTTCAAGAATAAATAAGAGTCGATAAAGACCTCATTACAATAGGAAGACTACCTCCAAAGTTTGTAGTGTTGATATATCTAAAACTCCCTCAACAACAACCACCATTATTGGGTTTGTCAATATAATTTCTAGCATATAATATATTGGTCAGTTTCCCATCATGGTCTGTTCTTATGACTCCAATTATTGTCCACTCTCCTAGTAGTCCCACTACTTTTAGAATGTCCTACTACCTCGAAATTAGCAACCTCAAACCCCTAGAAAATTGTCCTCTGGTAAATGATGACAACCTTTAAGAATATCACAAATGAAGTCACAACCATGAATAGATAACATACTGAGAGAAAATTTCAGCCATGAAGTTTCTCATATACAACAAGATATCAAGCTGCTTCCACTAGAAACCCCTCCAAAAAGCTAAATGCCATGTATGCCAACCAAGAGGAAGAACCTTCATCTGTAGAATTTGAGTTCATGTATTGGTGTTCAACTTGTAATGATCCCCATGCTGAAAGCACGTGTATGATGCATCAATACTATATCCAAATAATTACAATTGAAAATGTAGAAAATGCATAGATGGGACAAAACAATATGATGAGAGAAGCAAATTATTACAATCTCATGGTGATTTGTGATGGTTCTTACAAGATCAAGTAATAAACCTTTGTATATCGATCCAAAATATCTAGCCCCCTTCAAGGTACCTTTTGAACAAAAATATATTCCAAAATGGGGTATACCTCTACTGACCCCAACCCAAAAGGTAGCCCAACAACAACAAATGGAAGTCAAAGAGGGTGATGGAAGAGAGCAGGATAGAAATAAATTGAGGTATCCTTCCCTGAATAAAAATCATAGGATTTAATATACCCAAGATTACAAGGATAAATATGAGGAAACTATAAATGAACTAAGGAAACAACCAAAGTCTTCCAACTTCAATATTGTAGAAGAACTGAAGAAAATCCCATCCAAAATCAGCATATACGATGCTCTCCTCATCCCAATACAAGTAGATATTCTCCAAGCCTCTCTCAAATTCATCGAGATTCAAGGGAACTAGTTGGTAGAAAAAAGCATGTCTCATGTTTGCTCTAATCCAGTAACCAGAAAGAACAAGCCACCTCCTTTTTATATATCCTTACATGTGAAAGAATGGGTAGTACATAATTGTATGACTGATTCTGAAGAAACCACTACCATCAAGTTGAAAGTAGTTTGTGAGGTAAAGGGTATGAAATATACAAGAAGAAACCCCATAGTAATCCAATTAGATGACACCCCTATGAATATAGTTGGAGTAATCAAATATGTCCCCATGAAGTTGCATAGAATACCTCAAATCACTCTCATCCAGGAAATTGTAGTAGTGGACTTAGAACCATATTTCGAAATGTACCGCTCAAGAGAATTCACTATGGAATTGGGAAATTATTTATCTCTTGATTATTCTCATATGGAGGTGTCATTCAAAGTAAAAAGAGTTAATATCTCCTTCCAAAAACCATTATTATTTCATATAGAAAAGTTGGAATAATATTAGCAATTTGACGCAATAAACATCACCATCTAAGAAATAGATCTTCTAGAAGAAGTCCTAGAGGATCTCAAAATAGATGATCAATTTTAAATAGAAGACTTCAATGCCATGATTGAAATAGGGATAGACATGTATTTAATCACCGATCTAGAAGGAACATAACCCTCAGTACTGACTCACAAAAATACCAACCAAGAGCAGATGTGGAATTTGTTCTTTGATGGTGCCATATGTAATAATAGTTTTGGAGCAATAATAGTGATGGTATCTGTAGATTAAAGATACAACGCCAAACAGAAATAAAGAAATCACAATAAAGGAATGCAGAACAGTTGTACAAAATGAATGATTTTTATTAATCAATGGAGTTTAGAAACTCCTTTTAAGTACAACAGGGCCTGTAACCCTTTTCGTGATACAAAGTTACAATTTGTGCTAGGGCTCTCCGAAACCCTATCTGGCACAATGTGGTGGCGTCTCCGAAGAATGTATCCTTAACCTCAACATAATGAGTGGGCTTCGTTGTATCCTTTGGCTCGGACCACTCCAGCTTAAGCAACTGCTATCAATAAATCAGATCTACCACTAGAATCCTGCACACATTAAAATTATCAAAGAGTTAGAAACTAATAAGAGGGCTCCACTGTGTGAGCCCTCAGAAACAGTCTAAAACCCTAGATTTATGAAATAAAAATAAACAGAATGCAAAATTCAATAGCAGATTAATACATAAAGAAAGATTACTTGCTTTAGACGAATCTATACCTTTTTCTGTTAATGCGGCGAGACCAGGCAGTGGCGATGGATGCGGCGAAAAGGGTTTAGTTCAGACTTAGGGCCGTAGAAGACTCAAAAGACTCAGGATTAACAGCAATGGTCCACTCCAGACTTAGATTGGAAAGATAGGTAGGTTTAGCCGAAGAGATAGATAGGGTTTGAGCCATCAAGGTGACTCAATTTATAATCTACTCTTAGGGCACACTTTAGGGTTTTAATGACACTTTGAACGTGTGGCTAAGATTAAAGTGGATCCAAGGGTAGAGAATAAATCTAGGTTGTGAAACAGATTAAGATGGATGGACGGATGAGATTAAATGAAGGATGGACGGCTCAGATTAAATCACTTAAACTTTATTTATATATATATTAAAATATATTAAAATATTAAAAAATATATATAAATATTAATTTAAATAAATTTGGGGATGAAAAATGGCAGGAAAGGTGAAATTGGGCCAAATAATGGTGGGAAAGTGTGGATTTAGGCCAAATAATGGCAGGAAGGATGGATGACTGACACGTGGCTGACAGGAAGGTATAGATGACTTACAAGTGGCTAGATTTTGGTGTCTACAGTATCACCTACTGGATTAGAAATCACTTTCTCATATCGATTGACATGGATTTGTAACAACAACATAGTAGAATATGAAGTATTATATCTAGTGCTACGAAAGGCTGAAAATAGGGATAAAATAGCTATAAATATTTGGTGATTCTAAATTAGAAGTTAATCAAGTCATGAAGAAATACAATAGCAAACAAAACTACCTCAAGGTATACAAAAACTATATATGGGACTTGTTGAAGTCTTTCAAAGCCTTAAAAATCAAGGCTATTCCTAGAGAGCATAACACTCATGATGATATCTTGGCTTCTAATTTTACAAAAAAATTCTCACTCTAATGTTATTTGCAATGCCAAAATAGTAAGGCTGGTCTATAGACCATCTATTCTAGATAGAGATATATTTTGGCAAGTATTTGAGAATGACAAAAAAATTATCAACTTTCTGATTCAGGAAATGAACAATGCAAGTAATCAACTACCGAAAGGAGAGGAAGAAGATTAAGAAAGTGAAATGATCTAGATGAAAAATAATCACATCACCATGGGATTGATAAATTTGGAAAGCATGTTTGACAATAATGATAGGCCGATTGCCTAGAGAATCAATATTGACAACAAGAGATATAAGAAGGTGGATATTGAACCCGATAAATATATCAACATTAGAATACACTATTTAAAAGAAGAAGTTGGCCAAAATATCGAATTGTGCAAATATTTCAATGATATCATAGCCTGTACATATGAATATTTTAAAGTATATGACAAGGATGCCATCCAACAAACTATTGAACTATTACCAGATACAAATCTTTTTGGTAGAAGTAGTAGCATGTGAATCCCAAGATAGAGGTATAAATAAAGTAAGAATTCTTAAAATTATTGACTGCTAAGATCATATATCCCATCAAGAACTCTTCTTGGGTTGCTAATATGTTTTCTATAAGAAAAAAGAACAGATATATCTTCTTGTACATAGACTTATAGAACTTAAACCAAGCCTCATTAAAATATAATTACCCCTCCCATAGATTAATAATATCTTATAGACTATGGCTAAAGCTAAAAGGTTTTCCCTCCTGGATGACTTTTTAGGTTTCAATTAGATTTGTTTCAAATATGAAGATCAACATAAAACCACTTTTACCACAAAATGGAGTACCTTTGCATACCAACACATGTTTTTTATGCTATCTCATGTAGGTGCCACTTTTCAAAGGGCCATGGATTTGGAATTCGGTGAATTGGTAAATAAAATAATCTTGATCTATTTGGATGACATGAAAATTTCATCCCTTTATAATAAGAATCATATCAAGCATCTTCATATGATATTTGAAAAATTTAAATAATCCAGGATATCCTTGAATCCCAAAAATTCAATGTTTGCGGTACATGAAGGAAAACTATTGGGATACATGGTATCAAAAATATGACTAATAATAGACCCCGATAGGGTATAAGCTATCCAATATATTTTCTCCCATAGATCAAGAAGGGAATTCGGTATTTTTTTGGGTAAATTAACTTCATCCAAAAATGTATTTCAGATTTTTCTCAAAATGTGAAACCAAGGACTAAAATGCTAAAGTAGTAAGCTGAGTTTAAATAGATAGATTCTTGGATGAAGGCTTTCAAGGACATAAAATAGGTAATATATCAATCTTTGATCTTCATTAACATGAACTATTCTAAATATTTCATCCTCTATGCATTTGGATCTATGCAACTGTCTTAACTCATAAGAGAGACCAAGATAGTGAAAGACCAATAGCATTTCTGAGTCAGACATTTTATGACTATGAAGAGAAATATAATTTAATTGAAAATAAAGTCTATGTGATCATGAAATATATAAAAAAAAATAGTTATTGCATCTCCCAAAGTAAAACTCCTATGTATGTAGTACACCTAGATGTTTGTAATTTTGTAATTCAAGGAGAACTTAGTGACAAGAGGGTTTGTTGGGTGAAAAAAAATCTAGGAATATGATGTTGATATAAAGCCAAAAAAATTTATAAGAGGTAGATATCTGTGCCAAAATTTTGTAGAATCCATATTTAAGAATTTCAACATGTCAAATCAAATGAAATGTGATTCTAATCCTAAATTGGAAACCAAACAACCGAAAGACTGGATTGAAAAATTGCATCACTACTTGAATACATCATAGATATGAAGATTTATATTGAAGGATAGGAATATGCACTGATAAAATATATACTCTATAGAATAATATTTTATGGAGAACTAGTGAGGTGCTTTGCGCTAGAGAAAACTAAATAAGTGCTAGAATAGTTCCACAAGGGTTTTTTAGGGAGCCATTATTCTGGATAGACTAGCACAGTGAAAATATTGAGATCCAAATATTATTGGCATACCATTTTTTTGATGCATTAAAATGGGCTAGAACCTGTGAAAACTATCAAAAATTTGTAGGCAGAGGAAAACACCTGACACTGTCATTACAACCAATAACTGTGGAGGAAAATTTTTAGGAGTGGGGACTAGAATTTATTGGCATAATCAACCCAATTTCATCCATTAAGCACAAGTACATCTTAACACCAACATACTACTTCACAAAGTGGACTAAGGTATAAGCAACAAAACATGTTGATCAAGATACTGTGATTGAATTTATGGAAATATTGATCACTAGATTTGAGTTTCCATCAACCATTGTATCATATAATATTTTGTATTTAATAGGGCTTAAAACCATTTATTTTGTAAGGAAATATGGTATATATTGGAATGCCTCATCAAATTACTACCCTTAGGGGAATGTGCTGGCAAAATCTACCAATAAAATTTTGGTGAAAATCATTAGGAGAAGCATTCAAGATAATCTTATAAGCTGACATCTACTACTGGATCAAATTCTCTAGGCTAATTGGATAACACTAAAAAAAGATTTGAAAACCTCTCCATACACCCTAGTATACAACAAGGAGGTTGTAGTACCAATAAACCTGGAGTTTATTGCACTATGATTCATTAAAGAAAACTATCTAGATGACCTGCAACCATTATAAAAAAGGATGGTCAAGCTATTCCAACTAGAATAATAGTGTAAATATGCATATAATAATTTATGCCATCATCAGATAATTGTTAAAAGTTGGTTCGATAGAAAATTCATGATAAGAACATTCAAAGATGATGATATGAGGCTTAAATGGGATGTAAAAAGAGTGAATCTGAAAGCTCATGAAAAGTTTGATTTTATGTGGTCTGGACCATACATCATTAACCAGAAGAAGGATCTAAATGCCTTTGACCTAAGAAACATAGATGATCATTTTCTCCCAATTTCATTAAATGACTAGCATTTGAAGCACTATGCTTAGAAAAAGACCTATACCTTGTACATATATAAATATCATGCAGGTACTTTCCCTGTAAATAGAACTTTCTATCTTAAAAGTAAAGTTGAGGTAGAACAATATTCCTTGCGTCAATATTAGTTGTGAGAGCTACAACGAGAAACTCTAAGGAGGGACCGTAGATGGAAATGCAAGATATAAAAATCAATGGATATGGAGGATGAGTGAAAAATAACACAAACAAATAGAGTTATCTAAGAAACATACATCACTAGGGGTTTATTAGAAGAATCTATATATTATATGGTTCCCTGTATTTTCACTGGTACAAGTTATGCCATAACATATTATCAATAATAATGACTCTAAATACGAATGGAATAGGTGTAAAGCAATATTGAGGGGTAGGTGTAAGGTTCATGTTTGACACAATAAACAAGAAAGTAGCAGTAATAATTTAGCACCAAATCATCATAACTAAAAATTGAACACATGTCAATGTTTGTACTACACCAAGTTAAATCAATGACACATGCATCATTTACCTAAATTATAAGCAACAATGAAATGCATCCTACTAGTTTGAATCAAGAAAAAATGAAGGGAATGGGAAACACAACATGTAGAAGAATATTGATTCCTAGAGCACCCATATTGATCCTAAAACAAATTGTAGCTTGATCCTGTTACATCCCACCTCGATCGAACCCTTATGTTTGGAAAAAATAAATAGGACTAATGCTTGATTTGAGAGGGCATAGAAAATATTTTAAATTTTCAAGGTATTGAAAATAGTGGTGATTTATTTAATATTTTTGAAGATATATCTAAAGAAAGAAATATCATATATTTTATTAGAAAAAGGGAGTTTCCATGTAAATTAAATTACAAGTGTGTTTGGTAATTTAAAATAGTGTTAAAATACTTTGAGAGAAAGTATTTTGGTTCTAAATACTATTAAGAGCTATGAGAAAAAGAATTTGTACTCACAAGCTCTAGAAGGGATTTTAAAATTATTTTTAGTCTCCCTAAGTCCTCAAAACACTATTACTACCCTTTGAGGCATCATGTCCTCAAGTCCTCTAAGCTACAAAAAAATACTATGCATACATCACCACCCACTTGACCTCTCCAACAGGTCATTACCTAATCTTCCCTTTACCTTTTGGGAAGGCACCCCCTGAGTGCTATAAATAGCCACCATGGATTAACAAAAAAGGGGAGCTAGAAAAAAAATCTGCAAGAAGTATTGTTAGGAAAACTTGGGCTTAGGGATTATGCTCTTCACCTTTTGGGTGAATCAAAAACCAAACAACCTCAAGTCTTAAGATATTTGGTCAAACTTGTTTGATATATTTAAACTTTGGCTTAGGGATTATGCTCTTCACCCTTTGGGTGAATCAAAAACCAAACAACCACAAGTTTAGAAAATATTTGGTCAAGACATACATAGGAGGATACACATAAGGGAGGATGGGTTGACTAAAGGGGAGAAGCCTAGAAGTTGTCAAGAGGAGCTTTGATAAGGTCGAATTTCTTTTAAATTTGCTTTTCCTGATAGTTGCTTTATAACTTTATATACATTGCTTGTAATATTTAGGAGTATAGTTTATACTTCTGGATCGAACGTAAATAGCATGTATGTTGAATGTTATATAAATGGGATTGGATAAAATATGAGCTATGTCTATTCTTACATCCGAAAAGACATCTCCTCAACTTTGACACCAAGTCCAACATCGACATTTACCCCTAGGCACCTCGATCTGCATTTCTTTTCCCCCTTGATGTCAATAGTCAAGACACCCTGTAGCGACAGGATTCATAGATGATCTTGATGACCATACTATATGAAACAATCTTTGGCTCTACGAGGGTATGGATTTTATAAGAGAAGAACTAGTAGGATCTCATCGACACCCTTGCCGATGATGGACCTAGTGTGTTATAACCTACCATTGGACTCACCATATCCCTCGAGCACTGTAGATTGGCCTACCATAGGCCATAGTGCGGAAATTTTAAATGTAGCCTAATCGCTACTCCTATGGTCTATGATAATGTTGCATATAAAAAGTCTAAACCATTGTGTTTGATCAAGATGCCTTTACCTTGGGTTAATAGTGCATGACTTATGATCATGTGGTGAATAAGAGCGAAGCTCTTTAAAGTAACCTCGATTGGAACATTCTATTGTGCACTATGTAACATTATAGTCACGTCAAACTGAAAGAGAGTTCACATTCTATCACCTATGATTGATGACTACCCTCTATCTAGGGAAGATCCTGGATGCGCAAGTCCAAGTATTCAGACCTTGTTAGTTGCTCAAGAAATGGTGTGCACCATTGAGCCACCATGTAGCAATGGTCATAGTTGTGTCGACAATAATGAGAGCCTCTGATGCTTCTTTTCCAAAGAACCTAGGGATCGAGGGTTATACTGATCTCAATACCATAATGGTTTGAAGGCCAACATAATACTTACCCCCATAGTGGGATAGAATGGAGTAAAGCCTTGTAAACAAAAAGGGAGAGCTAAAGGAGCTTACATCGATAAACCCCTTATTGATCCATGTGCGCATGTTGGATAGTATCCTATCACTCACCTTTGGTACCTATGTTTCTCGAGAAACACAATAAGTGTGTTTAGGACCAATAGACATCAGCCCCTTGAGAAAATATTCACCCATCGATTGAGAATCAAAAACCCCTATGATCCTTGCTAAATCTTGTTTATAATGGTGAAATATTACCCCATGGACAAACAATCCTCAACCAAGGTTTGTGATCAAAATAATTTGGCAATAAATTTATGAGCGTGTCACCTATTACATTCGGTATGATGTCACCGAGTGATTATGAAGATATTTAAACTTTGGAAACAAATGTTTATGGTAATATCTAAATTTATAGGCCATGTTGCTTGATGAACTTTGGTTTTTAATTGCTATTAAACTTAGCAAGTACTTTGGATAAAAAGTAAACCATTGATCATAATGAGGATTATGGAACAAATTTTTAGGAGAAAATTTGTGTATTCTAAAACATATAGTGGGAGTAATATTTGCACAATTTGTATAAGTCCCTTAAAAAGGACAAAGGGTATTGTGGTGAAAGATTTTATGCAAACCATGATAAATACTTGCTTAAGAATTTGAGATAAGTAAAGATCTTTTTAATATCTATAGCTTGTCCTTGATGAGAAATTGGGTAATAACACCCATTTGCTAATATTGTACCTATAGTATGTCTCTTGTGACAACTAAAAAGGGGCCAAGAATATAAAACCTATAGTGTAATCTCATGGGTAGATTACAAGACCAATCACAGCTAAACTTGAGCAATCTAGGTGGTAGATTGCAAGAGAGTTGTAGCTAGCCTTGGGTAACTATAGTATGATCTTAGTGATAGATCATGTGATAACTTGGTAGCCTAAAGGACTATAGATTACAACACAAATTAGCAAATACATTCGTAAAGGAACTATAGTATAACCATAATGATGGATTGAGGAACAAATCTGGATTATACCTTGTGATAGGTTATGGTTAAACCTTTGGAAGAATTTGTAAAATTATAACTAAATCCATCGGATTGAATGATATTTCTGGGTGAAGAAATATGAGATACTTGTGAAAGTATGAATGATTAAATGTTATTTTTGTTTGAGGAAATATGAGATACTTGTGAAAGTATGAATGATTAAATGCTATTTTTGTTTGAGGAAATATGAGATACTTGTGAAAGTATGAATGATTAAATGCTATTTTTGTTTGAGGAAATATGAGATACTTGTGAAAGTATGATTGATTAAATGCTATTTCTGTTTGAAGAAATATGAGATACTTGTGAAAGTATGATTTGATTAAATGCTATTTTTGTTTGAAGAAATATGAGATACTTGTGAAAGTATGATTGATTAAATGCTATTTATATTTGAAGAAATAAGAGATACTTGTGAAAGTATGATTTGTTTAAATGCTATAGGCATGAAAGGGATCTCATGTATGAATGAATTTATGGCATTCTCTAAAATGGACTAGCAATAGTTGACTGTAATAATACTTGTTTCAAAGGCATATCCTTGTGAAGGAGGATATGAGATGAGAATGTGATTTTCAATCTTAGGAAAGTATGGGATTTCCTTCCTTTGAATGTTGAAATGCTTTAAACAATTACATTGAGGAGAATGTATTGTGTTTAGTTGCTTTCAAGGAAAAATTATTACATACTATTGTTTGTCTAGAATGCATTTCATATACATGTAATGGGTTGTCCTGATCCCAAAAACACCTACAATCTAGTACTGGTGGCTCGAATGGAGTCAAGCAAAGATCGACACTATTGGACTTCTATTGGTCATGTGTACATAATGTAACAATACCTCTTAGTAGAAGGTCTCCATTATTGTAAAATGTATTTATTGAGATCAATTGTAAATTGATTATATCACTCCTTGAGAGGAAGTGTATACAATGTAACATTTGACTTCAAATGATCATAGAAGAAATGTAGAGTTACATGATGAATTAAAATCACCTTATGATAAGGTTTGAATCTCTAAAAGCGACTCAAAATTGTATCTATTTGATATAGAGTAACCTTAAAACTAAAAGGAATGTTTGCTTTATGCATGACACTTAGAGATTAATTATGGGAATGTTTGTAAAGGGAAAACCTTGAAAGTCTTCTATATCATGGAGATTATAGTTGGTTAAACCAAGTAAGGAAAATGGTAGACACTCACAAGTCTATGCGGGTTTGTGTGATAACCCCCTTAGCTCCTATGGTTGATATGGGAAAACTAAGCATTGCAATAATTTGTGGTTCTATCCTTAAGGAAGAACCAACAAAACCTCAAGGTATACGCCTAGTGTATGGTTGAAAGAGACCTAGCACAGAAACTAGTTTAATGTTTGATTTAAACTAGTAGGGAAAAAGGGTGTTCCTATTTGAGATAGGAGAATTCCCAATTGCAAGGTAAAGAAACCTTACCTGCAGGTCATGATAGGGGTTGGCCACTCCTACCCATAGGATAGACACTGACCATGTCAGATTCCTATGAAGTGCAACCTTGAACTTACTTGGATACTTATCTATAAGAGAACCACATGAAGATACTTTCAATACACTCATGAGCTAGTGACCATAATAAAGACTAGACACAAAAAAAAAATCCCTTAGGTTGATTGGTCTTGGAATTGGGGTCATTACAGTTGGTATCAGAGCCTAGGCTGATTAGGCACAAAGCTTCCATGGAAATGCTAAAAGAACTCTGAATAAATACATGTTTAGTAAGGTAAGAAAAATTGCTTGAAGGTTACCGATGAGTAAGTCATTTCTCCCAAGACCGAACCATTGGTGAATCGGCTTGGAGGAGTTAAGTGAACCCTCCATAATAGTGGGTTTTAAGCGGTGTACCTGAGACTCCTTTGAGAAATTGTACTTGGCATTCGTAGTCCCAAGCTAAGCCTCTTCCTTACATAGACACTGTATTGCAAATCAACAAGAGTTATTCATAGATCCTAATAATGTGAAATTATCTTGGTAGGATCTTTGCATTAGGAAAAATGTTTCCTTTAATCTGATTGATGTTACAACATGACCTCTTGGTCGAATATGGAAGTCATAGGAAACTTGACTAGGGTATGGTAAAACATATCCCACAAGTGGTAGCAAGTTGAACCTACCATGGTTGAAACACCATTACATGACCACCAAATGGTAATCAATTATATTTAGGTGTTGCATACTAATTCATATAGTAGATGCATTTTATTTTACAAGATGCATGTGGTATTTGAAATTCACATACAATAGAAATAGATGCAAAACTGACACCACTCTTAAACTCAGGGAAACATGGCACCCAAGTTGAGAAGTGGAATATAGAGGGTTTCTCGAAAGGAGAAACCAACTAGCATTGATAGTGTTGAGGACAGACCCATAGGGGATAGCTTAGGAAATTCAAATAGAGTCGAAAACCTCACAACCATTGTGCAAACAATGCAAGGGGAAATGACTCTGTATAGAGAGAAAATGGCCCAACAAAACAACTTGTTGGAAACCATTAGGGCTGAAATATGAAAACCTGAGAATAGGAATCCTGAGTCAGCAAACCCTACGGTGGATCAGGCAATAGACATAGATGAAGTGGATCATGTGGCTAAAGTCTACATTAACGAGGAACTAGAGAAGGACCTAAAACATGTCAAGGTTAGAAGGTTCTTAGGAAAGGAAGGTGGAGATTCAGTAGAATCTTGGTTGAATGAGTTGGAGGTCTATTTCTCCATGAGAAACTATTCCTCAACAACTAAGATGGTCTGGACCATAGGACTTCTGACAAAAATAAGTCTGGAATGGTGGGAGACCTATAGTAAGGAATAAAAGATCAAAGTAATCCACTTCAAGTGGGAGGACTTCATGAAAGCCTTCAGAAAAAGGTTCCTTACGGAGCAATTTTATATGAAGAAACTTGATGAGTTTATGCAACTCTACCAAGGGACTCAATCTGTTGAAGGATATTATAGGTAATTTTTGAAACTGCTTAAATACACTCCATCCCTTGAGAAGGATAATAATATGAAAGTACATAAATTCCTCTCAGGAGCTAGTTATCACATCATAAATGCAGTGAGCATGCATAAACCTGGTGATTTGGAGATAACTTATGAGTTGGCTTGCCAAGCAGAATACAATCTGCACCCTAATAAGAAATTTGACAATCCCTCAAATGGGTCAAAGAAGGAACATCATCACCAACAAAAGAGGAAGTGGGAATCTGAGCAACAACAAAAAGGAAAGGAAAATCCTAAGTTTGCAAAGAAGACCAATGGGAAACTAGGGCACTTTAAGAAGAAGTTCTAGTAGAAGAACAAAAACAATAATAATGCTGAAAAACCACAACCTTTGAAATAGGTAGGATCACCTCCTACCAATGAGAAGGATAAGCTAGATCAAGGGATAGGTCAGAATCATAAACTGGGATGCTATGATTGTGGTGGTCCACATTATATGAGGAATTGCCCACTTCATGCAAAATCTAGCAAGAAGGCTAATGAAAAGGGCCACAAGATCTATGCAGCCATTAGGAACCAGAACCTGGAAGGACAGGCAACTCCTTTACTTATAAATGGTAAAATATATGGCAAAAATGTTAAGATTATGATAGATAGTGGAGCTACAGATAGTTTTATTTCTAGTAGCATAATAAGGGACATGTCGAAGAGACCTGGATCTTTGGCACAAGGGTGGAAAGTGGAGTATGGGTCAGGACAAACCTACTCCATGGATCAATGCTTCCCCATAGCTAAAATTTCCCTACCCACTAGCTCTACCATTTGGCACCTATATGTAGCACCGCTACATGCCTTCGACATCATCTTGGGCATGGATTGGTTAAAAGCTCACAAGGCTTTGATCAATTTCCAAGATCGATGGATCGAGTTCACTAATGATAAGGATGAAAGGGTGAAAATGGTTAGTGAACAAGGTTCCTTTAAGCCTATGCTATTGTCCGCAATGCAACTAAAGAAGGCCATAAGGAAAGGGGGTATGGTCTATGCGGTCAAATTAAAAGAAGTTGAAAATGTCAATGAAGAGGAAGCATTTCAGAGTTTCCCAATTCTACAAGAATATAGGGAAGTGTTTACCTCAAAACTTCCTGGGATGCCTCCCAAGTGAGAATTTGACTTCACCATTGATCTAGTACTAGGCGTAGAACCCATCCATAGGGCTCCTTATAGAATGAACCCTATAGAGATGCAAGAGTTGAAGGTGCAACTTCAAGAATTGCTTGACAAAGGGTTAATCAAACCAAGTGTATCTCCATGGGGTGCATCGGTACTATTTGTGAAGAAGAAAGATGGTTCGCTAAGGATTTGTATAGACTACAGGATGTTGAACAAAGCCACCATCAAGAACAGATATCCTTTGCCAAGGATAGAAGATCTATTTGATCAACTTAAGGATGCCACCATCTTCTCCAAAATTGATCTGAAATCAGGATATCATCAATTGAGGATCCGAGATGAGGATACTCACAAAACTACTTTTAAAACCCGGTATGGGCACTATGAGTTCACTATCCTACCATTCGGGTTGACCAATGCACCAACTGCATTCATGAATTTGATGAATAATGTGTTTAGAAATTAGTTGGACCGATTTGTGTTGGTATTTTTAGATGACATTCTAATCTATTCCCACAGTAAAGAAGAGCATGATAGACACTTGAGGATCATGCTAGAGCTATTGAAGAAAAATCAACTCTATGGGAACCTCTCCAAATGTGATTTTTATGTGCCACAAGTACACTACTTGGGACATATAATCTCCACAAATGGGATTGTGGTAGATCCCTAGAAAATTGAGGCCATTTTGAATTGGCCACCTCCCACTAATGTAATAGAAGTGAGGAGCTTCATGGGATTGGTAGGGTATTATCGAAGGTTTGTGAAGGACTATTCTAAGATAGCCTCCCCAATAAAAAATCTTCAAAGGAAAGGAAAGGCATTCGTATGGATGGACAAATGTGAAGTCACCTTTCAATTGCTTAAACAAAATCTCACCTCTGCTCCCATACTAAAAATCCTAGACCCCCAAGGTAAATTTTTAGTATGCACAGATGCTTCTTTGGAAGGATTGGGAGGAGTGTTATCCCAAGATAAAGTAGTGGTGGCATATGAATCGAGAAATCTCAAGAAACATGAGTCTAACTATGCCACACATGACTTAGAACTAGTTGTAGTGGTACATGCCTTGAAGATATGGTGACACTACCTTGTGGGTAGACCCTTTGAATTAAGAACCGATCACCAGAGTTTAAAGTATATCTTTACTCAACCCTTGCTAAATGCTAGATAGAGAAGGTGGATTGAGTTCTTGGTCGAATATGATTTTGGCATAGAGTATATCAAAGGTAAAGAAAACAAGGTCATTGATGCCTTGAGCAGAAGAAGGCACATTACTGCACTAACTCGAAGTCATATAGATCTTATGGACCAAGTAAAGCAAGTTCAATCCCAGGATCAATGATGTATTGAAGTCCAAGCCAAAATGGTACAAGATCCTAAGATAGTTGAGGATTATAATCTTAAGGATGGACTTTTGTGTTTCAAGGATCGGGTAGTCATCCTTAAAGTTGGCAATCTAAGAAGGATGATCATGAGGGAAGCTCATCGATCTCCATACTCCGCTCATCTGGGAGGGGCCAAGATGAGGAAAAACATGAAGAAAACTTTCTATTGGCTTGGTATGAAGAAGGATGTCACCGAGTTTGTTGCCCGATGTCTAGAATGCTAGAAAGTGAAGGTAGAACACAAACACCCAATAGGATGTTTGTATCCACATGATGTGCCCATGCAAAAATGGCAAGTGATATCAATGGATTTCATAGTTGGATTACCTAAGACTAGGTACCAACATGATGTGATACTTGTTGTGGTAGACAAACTAACCAAAGTAGCACACTTCATACCTAAAAGCACCAAGGATGATGCAGTAATAGTCACCAATAGATTCACCAAGGAGATATTTTGGTTACATGGATTTCCTAAAGTGATCATCTCTGATCAAGATTCTAGGTTCACCTCTGACTTCTGGCAAGCCCTCCATCATGCAATTGGCACTTCTTTGAATATAAGTTCTTCTTACCACCTAGATATCGATGGATAGACTGAGAGAGTCAATCAAGTCCTAGAAGATATGCTTCACATGTACTACATGGATCAGAAGTCTCGATGGGAAGACTTCCTACCTTTAGTAGAGTTTGCCTACAATAATGGATACCATGCTTCTCTAAAAATGGCTCCTTTTGAGGCTTTGTATGGCCGAAGGTGTAGGACACCTTTGTCATGGGATAATCCAGAATATCGGGTCCTTATTGGGCTAGATACACTCAAGGAAATGGAGGAACAAATGAGGGTAATCCGTCAAAGGCTTAAGGAAGCTTCGGATCGCCAGAAGAGTTATGTTGACTTGAAGAGGACCCCACAAGAGTTCTCTGTGGGAGATAGGGTATTCTTGAGGGTAAAGCCTATGAAAAGTGCCATCAAGTCAACAAAACTAGATCCTAGATATGTTGGACCATTCACCATCCTAGAAAGGATCAGTCCTGTTGCCTATAGACTTGACTTGCCACCAAATTTGGAAAAGATCCATGATTCTTTCCATGTGTCCCTTCTTAGGAAGTATATTGTTGATCCTAATCATGTTTTGGATGTCTCAAAGTTGTAGATGGTGGATCCAATGTACATTGAAGTGAAACCAGTAAGGATCCTCGAGTTTCATTCCAAGACCATGAGGAAGCAAAACATAGAATAGTGCAAGGTCCAATGGGACCTATATTCTGAAAGAAATGCCACCTGGGAAAGGGTGGAGGACATGAGGAATCACTTTCCTTATTTATTTGAAAACAATGTGTAATATTGTTTCAATTAGACTTTGTTTGATGCATAGATAGATACTCTGATAGAGATACTTATGCATTAATGATGGTATGTATGCACTAATTTATATCGTATTATCGTATGATGATATTTATGCTTTATGCTTTGATATTACCATGCAAAGCAATTATTGATGAATGTTTTTCATGCAGTATATATGTTTTATTTCTTGAAGAATATGGTACTACTGATATTTTGTTGCATCACAGGTCCAGGAGCTCTCATGGGTGGAAGAAGTTGGCCTTCTCATGAGAAAAGGAGTTGTTCGACCACCAGGAATGAGATACTAGAAAAAGGGAAGTGATGATGATGACAACCCATGGGTAACATGGATAATTACCCGCATATAGGTATACTCATGACTGCACCATTGGGCAATGATGTCTGAGACTAGCCTCCTGGATATGATGGTGATAGCTAGCCTATCTTAAAGAGGCCATCCACAGGATAAAACAATGGTGTGGAATATTGAGATTGCATGGCTTCCTATGATTGCAATTTGGTAAAAAGCATTATGATTATTTGCTTCCTTTGCTATGTTTGATTATGCATTAATATTTTATTGTTTTCTAACTATGGAAACACAAGGGACTATGTTTATTCTAAGGGGGGAGTATGTCACATCCCACCTTGACCGAACCCTTATGTTTGGCAAAAAGAAATAGGACTAATGCTTGATTTGAGAGGGCATAGAAAATATTTTAAATTTTCAAGGTATTGAAAATAGTGGTGATTTATTTAATATTTTTGAAGATATATCTAGAGAAAGAAATATCATATATTTTATTAGAAAAAGGGAGTTTCCATGTAAATTAAATTACAAGTGTGTTTGGTAATTTAAAATAGTGTTAAAATACTTTGAGAGAAAGTATTTTGGTTCTAAATACTATTAAGAGCTATGAGAAAAAGAATTTGTACTCACAAGCTCTAGAAGGGATTTTAAAATTATTTTTAGTCTCCCTAAGTCCTCAAAACACTATTACTACCCTTTGAGGCATCATGTCCTCAAGTCCTCTAAGCTACAAAAAATACTATGCATACATCACCACCCACTTGACCTCTCCAATAGGTCATTACCTAATCTTCCCTTTACCTTTTGGGAAGGCACCCCCTAAGTGCTATAAATAGCCACCATGGATTAACAAAAAAGGGGGAGCTAAGAAAAAAATCTGCAAGAAGTATTGTTAGGAAAACTTGGGCTTAGGGATTATGCTCTTCACCCTTTTGGTGAATCAAAAACCAAACAACCTCAAGTCTTAGAGACATTTGGTCAAACTTATTTGATGCTTTTAAACTTTGGCTTAGGGATTATGCTCTTCACCCTTTGGGGTGAATCAAAAACCAAACAACCACAAGTTTAGAAAATAATTGGTCAAGACATACAAAGGAGGATACGCATAAGGAAGGATGGGTTGACTAAGGGGAGAAGCCTAGAAGTTGTCAAGAGGAGCTTTGATAAGGTCAGATTTATTTTTAAAATTTGCTTTCCCAATAGTTGCTTTATGACTTTATATACATTGCTTGTAATCATTAGGAGTATAGTTTATACTTCTGGATCGAACGTAAATAGCATGTATGTTGAATGTTATATAAATGGGATTGGATAAAATATGAGCTCTATCCATTCTTACATCCGAAAAGACATCTCCTCAACTTTGGCACCAAGTCCAACATCGACATTTACCCCTAGGCACCTCGATCTACGTTTCTTTCCCCCATTGATATTAATAGTCAAGACACCATATAGCGATAAGATACATGGATAATATTGATGATGCAGGAGGATCCAGTGGTGTAAGAGTGATCTTGCATCACCTAAAAAAATTATAATTATTTAATTTTGTAAAGCTAGTAAAACTTGCAAGTGAATTTTGAAGGTCTTAGTGGCCGAATTTGAGGATTTTAAGCTAGATGCAACTTTCCCCCGCTTAGTTCATCTCGTGCCCTTTTCAAAAACATGATGCAATAGTCATTCAGGTCAACGAGCACGAAGTTATGACCCTGGCAAGTTTACCTCCGAAATTCAAATTTCAAATGCATTGTTTTAGGAGGAAAAAGGGAAAAACAGGGTATTAGAGGGAAATTTCAAAATTGTAAAAGGGCTTTTTTCTTTTGTATCCTCTTATTTGGAGAAAGTAATGAAAATTCTTGTTTCTAACATGATCAAATAAAAATACTTATGCATGGTTTTTTTCTTGTTTGTTGATCTTCACCAAGTGGTATCAGAGCGGGAGTTCCTAAGTGTGTAAACAGATCGCCAAATGTGAGGCAGTTTTCACTAGGATCTATGGTTAGGTTCTGAGTGAAATGTGAGCAAAATGCCTCCATGAAGAAACCATGGTGGTGGGAGGAATGTGCTTTCAAAAGGATATTTTAGAGCTTTGTAGAGGCAAGTTCAGGCCTTGCAAGAGGATCTACGTAGAGGGTTTGAGCCAAGGAGGGAAGATGGTAGTGAAGATGAAGTTGAAGAATAAGAAGACCAATTCAAGGAAAAAGAAGAGGTAGTACATCCTATACAAGCTAGGTTATACATAGCCATATCTCAGATTGGAAAGAGATCAAAGGTGGAGGTTTCCACGTAATCTAGAAATCTTGGTCCAGAGGAGTTGATTAACTGGATCAATTATTTGGAAGAATACTTTGAGTATGAGGAGGTTGAAGATCTTGAGAGGGTAATTTTTGCTAAGACCAAGCTGAAGGGTCATGCTAGTATATGGTGGAAGGGAGTGCAACTAGATAGAAAAAAGAGAGGGAAAGAAACGATAACAAGGTGGGAGCGAATGGTGGAGAAGTTGAAGAGGTGGTTTATTCCAAGTGATTATGAGTTGGATCTGTTGAAGAAAATGTAGGGTTTGAGATAGTAAAGTAAGTCTATCAAAGAATACAAAGAGGATTTTTATAAAATTTTAATTAAAATAGGTCATTCTGAGGCCAAAAAGGAGAAGGTAGCCCATTATATTAATGGGTTACGAGTAAGTATTCAAGAGAAGTTAAGTCTGATCAAGATAATGACCATAGAGGATGCTTACCAGTTTGCCTTAAGGGTTGAAGAGAAGATGAACAAAAGGTTTGAGAGCAAGAAAAGAGAAAGAGGTCATGGTGGAAGAATTGGTGGGAGAACTAATGGAGGGAAAAATGAAGATCAAAGGAAAAATGAAGAAAATCACCAAGAAACCTGTAGTAATTAGAACCAAAAGGGGGATAATGCTTATCGCCCCCATGAACAAAACAACGGTTACCACAGAGAAAGAGGAAGGTTTGGATGAGGGTTTGGAAGAGAGGATTTTGTGGAATATATTTCCATTATGAGGAAGAAGGACATCGAGCATACGAGTCTCCATAGCACCAAGAGAGGACAAATAAGAGGCCCGAAGGCAATGCCCAAGTTGCTATTATTGATGAAGATGTTGAATCTAATCACTTTGAAGAAGCAAAAAGAGGAGAAGTGTTGATCACAAGGAGAGCCTTAATAAATTAAGAGAGGGATCTAGATCAAAGGAAGAGATTATTTTTCACAAGGTGTAAATGTGTAGGTAAGGTCAGTAAAATTATCATAGATAATGGTAACACAGATAACCTAGTTTCATAAGGAATGGTTACCAAACTGTAGTTAGAGAGGAAGAGACACCCACATCCATATCATATTACGTGGTTGTAGAAGGACCATAGGTATTTGGTCAGTGAGTAGTGTTTAGTGAAATTTAATATTGGGAATTATCAAGATGAGGTCTTGTGTGTCATCCTTCCTATGGATGCTTTCCATTTGCTATTGGGAAGACCATGGCAGTTTGATCGACATGTAATACATGATGGACATGCCAAAAATTACTCCCTAAAAAAGGATGGAGTGCACCATAAGCTAAAGCCCCTAAAGGAGGTGGAAAAAAAGGTATGTGGCAGTGCCAGAATCTATTTAGTTGAAGGTAGAAAGTTTTTGTATGGTTTTAAGCATGAGCATATGTGCTATTCATTAATTCCTAGAGTTAGGGAAGAAGAATGTAAAGGTACCCCGGTAGAAATATTAGATCTATTAGAAGAATTCCTAGATATTTTATCACATAATATGCCTGAGGGTTTACCACCAGTGAAGAAGATCAGTCACCATATAGATTTGGTATCTGGAGCTAGTTTGCCCAATAAGGCAACCTATAGAATGACTCTTGTAGAAAGTGAGGATCTAAATAGACAATTCAAAGAGTTGCTAAAGAAGGTAAAAATTCAAGAAAGCCTGAGTCCATGTGTAATACCTGTAGTACTAGCACCAAAGAAGGATGGAGAGTGGAGAATGTGTATAGACTTTTGAGCTATTAACAAGATCACCATCAAATACCGATTTCCACTACCAAGGTTAGATGATATAATGGACTATTTGAGAGGAGCCAAGTACTTCACCAAGATTAAACTAAAGAGTGGTTACCATCATATTCACATCAGAGAAGGATATGAGTGGAAAATAGCCTTCAGTACCATAGAGGGTTTGTATGAGTGGTTGGTCATGCCATTTGGGCTAACCAATGCACCAAGAAAATTCATGAGACTAATGAATGAGGTATTAAAGGATTTTTTAATAAAATTTTTCATTGTCCATTTAGATGACATTTTAATTTTTAGCGAGACCTTGGAAGAGCATGTGATGCATATTAGAAGACTTTTTGAGAAGTTGAGGGAGGAACAGTTGCTGATTAATTTGAAGAAGTGCAACTTTGTGAAGGAGTTAGTGTACCTGGGATTTGTCATCTTAGATAAAGGCCTAAAAATGGACCCAAAAAATGTTAGGGCTATCATTGAATGGCCTACCCCAAGGAGCATAACTAAGGTAAGATCATTTCATGGTCTATCAATATTTTACAAAAACTTTATTAGAAATTTCAGCAGTATTTGTGCACCCCTAACAGAAACCATGAGAGAGGATAAAAAAGAGTCTAAGTGGACCTTAGGAGTATATAAGAGATTTGATATGTTGAAGAATAATGTCATAGAGCAACCTATTTTGGCACTTCCATATTTTAACAAGGTATTTCAAGTAGATTTTAATGCTAGTGGTAGTGCCATAGGAGCTGTATTGAGCCAAGAAGGTAAGCCTATTGCTTATTTTAGTGAGAAAATCAATTATGATAGGAAGAAGTATTCAGTTTATGATCAAGAGTTTTATGCTATAGTTCAGGCCATGAAGAAGTGGAGGTAATATTTGTTTCCAAAAGAGTTTGTTCTATATACTTATCATCAGTTTTTATAGTATATTAATAGCCAAGGGAAGCTAAATCAAAGACACTTGAAGTGGGTTGAGTTTTTACATAGTTATACCTTTGTGTTGAAGCATAGGAGTGGAAAGTCAAATAGAGTTTCTAATGCATTAAGTAGAAGGTAGTGTTTGTTTACAGAGATGAAGGTGGAAGTTGTATGGTTTGACGAACTTAATATTTTGTACCTTAAAGATCCTGATTTTGTAGAGGCTTAGAGGGCTTGCTTGGCACCTATTACTTTGGATAGGACTAAGTGGTTGGATTTTCTAATCCAATATGGAATGTTGTTAAGAGGACATCAATTATGCATTCCAAGGAGTTCAATGAGGGAGAATATAGTCAAGGAGAAGCACAATGGAGGGTTGGCTAGATACTTTGGTCGAGAAAATAACATTGCTCTTGTTAACGAGAATTAATATTGGCAACAGTTGCAGAAAGATGTGAAGATATTTGTACAAAGTTGTAGAGTATTCCAAATGGCCAAGGGTATAAGATAGAACACTGGATTGTATCAGCTATTACTTGTATAAGAGAGACCATGGGAGGACATCAACATGGATTTTTTTGTTGGTCTACCAATGACACAGAGGGGGAATGAATCCATATTTGTGGTGGTTGATAGATTTTCAAATATGGCACATTTTATTCCCTGTCAGAAAACTAATGATGTAGTTCATGTTGTAGGGCTATTTTTCAAAGAGGTGGCATGACTACATGTTCTACCAAAGAGTATTGTTTTCGATAGGGATACCAAGTTTGTCGGGTATTTCTAGAGGACCCTATGGAAGAAATTGAATAAAGACCTAAAATTTAGTTCTACATACCACCCACAGATTTATGGATAAACAAAGGTGGTGAATAGAAGTTTGGGTAATATAATGAGATGCTTGGTAGGATATAAGCCCAAGGGATGGGATTTTGTTTTACCATAGGAAAAATTTGCATACAATAATTTTGTCAATAGGAGTACTAACAAATCTTCATTCTAGATTGTCTATGGGAGCAGCCCAAGAAATGCTTCTGAGTTAAGGAATATGGATAGAGGCAAAAAGTGTAGTGCTAATACTGAGGACTTGTTGAGCACTTGAACCTATGATAGGAAAGGAAAATGTGACTGCCATAGTTAAGAAAAAAAACCTAGGCTAAGTAAATAAGATATAAACAATATAAGAAAATTCATAAAATAGAAAAGTAAAGGAAAATATTGTGAAAGGAAATGACTTAAAAATATAAATAATTTGAAAATTAAATATATGCTAATTTATTCTATGAAAGCAAAGAAAATACATAAAATGAAACCCAATCTAAGAAATAAAGGAAAGAATGAGATTATTTGATTGGAGATGACTTACTTGCTTTTGGTTCCCAAGGTTCCACAAAGTGCAAGGGAAAAAAATGCAAGAGATAAGAGACCTATTTATGTGAAATGATGTGATGTGTGTGATTTAGTTACTAGGGAAAAGAGAATCCCTTTTTATCTCCATGATCATCCTAAGGTGTGATTAGAGATCATACAAGCGTAAACTTTCTTATTTAATGTGAAATATGATAATGAAAAGTTACACTCTTTGAAAAGTTGCAAGAATTGGTGCATAGGATTTTGGACCCAAAACTGGCTCTATGGTCAAGATCGACCCTGAGTGAACAGTCTACAACAAGACTTTTCCCCAATTGATAGTCTTTCCTAAAGGATATTTTTGACTTCCCTCTCTATTGGATCTAGTCTATTTACCTTAAAAGATCAATCTGATGAAGTTTTCTATAAAAAGTAGAACACAAAAAAGTTAAAAAATGCTCTTGGAGATCCAAATAAGAAACAAAAGAGAAGATAAAAATGCTAGCTAATGAAACCCTAAAAGCAATTTGAAAGTAATCAAATGTAAAGCATGCCAAAAAGGGATACAAAATATATTGATGATAGATGATTGATGGGGAAGGAATGATATATTTGGATAACCTCAAGATTATTGATTTGGCCTAATAAGGTGTTTAATGATGATGATGATAACTAATGGTAGATGGATAGTAAGCAAAGGTGCTTACCTTATAATTATCTAAAATGGATGCATTTTTTGTGTATAACCATATACCTACCAGAATAATCTATAGTTATGAGCCTAGCAAGACTATCCCTCAATTGATAGTCTTGATCAACAAGATAATTCCTCATTTTATAGTCTTCATTAGCAATAAAGTCCCTCAATTAATAGTCTTGATCAGCAATACCATCCTTAATTGATAGTCTTGATTAGAAATATTACCCCTCAATTGATATTCTTAATCAACAAGATCATCCCTCAATTAATAGTCTTGTACAGATGATATGGATGATGAATAAACATATAGGGACTTTTATTTGGATGGATTTGATCAGTTTTAGACTTTAAAACAACAATAGAATGTACAAAATTTTAATAAAATGAACAATTAAACCAACAAAATATACAAAAAGAATGTGAAATTGACAAGGACCAAATAGCAATTTTACAACCTAGGAAATGAAAATGCCTATGTGCGATTAAGGGTTATATTGTTCCACCGTGATCACCAAATTGTAGTCAAATAAAATGTGCCATTTTATTAAACATGAAAAATATTATAGTGTAATATTTTACAAATCCCCTTTGGGCTACAATCAGGGCCTTCTTAATAACAAAGCCTTTTTTACTATAAATGGTTTGGCATCTAGTCTTGTTTTACCATGTCAAGAAGGGATGAGTTTATGTGCATGTACCACCCTAGGTTGAGTAGAGACTCTATAACCTACACACAACCAAAAAATAAATTATTAGCACCTATTTTAAAAGAAAATTCAAACAAATAACACATATTTAATGCATTAAACAACATCAAAATAGACTAAAATAAAATAAAACAACATTTCTCACATTTTTGGATGATCTACCAAGTTGCAGGTTACTAGATTTGGCTTCTAAGTAAGAATGCCCCTCAATTTATGGTCTTTAATATGTTGATAAAATTGAAAATTCCTCTAGATGTGACCTTCTATATGTTGTTAGGAATCTACCATCTAAATTTTATAGCAATTAGAGTCCGAACCTGTGATCTGTACATAAAAAAATCTTGCTCACATTTTTTACTACTTTGTTAGTTTTTAGGTTACTGGATTTGGCTTCTAATCAAGATCATCCATCAATTGGAAGTATTTCTTGTGTTGATTAGATTAAAATTTCCTTTAGAGGGGATATTATATGTTTTTAGGAAGATACCCTCAAAATTTGGTAGCTATTAGATCTCCAACCTGCACATGATTTTACAAAACACAAACATACATGGAGAGGTACACAATATTCATTATTAACACTAAAATTCCTACAATGTATATCATATATAAAATTTAGTAGAGTTTTTCTTTTATATAATACATGCCTCTCTCATAATAAATAAAATTAGACCCTACTTGTAATTTTTCCCAAGGGTGAGGATAATGATGGAGTGAAAGCAACATGATGGACAAGTGGCATGGGTGAGATAAGGGAGGAATATTGAGTTTCTTCACTTGGATGAATACATGGATACGTGTGCAATATTATAAATTTAATCTATGACATCCTTCATTAATACCTTTGGGTAGAGATATTCCTCATCCATCAAAATTGTATGCTTCATCAATGTGCATAGATGGAGATAATACTCACCCATGTGCACTAATGAGCAAAGAATATGGAGGAGAGAAGGGATTTAATTCTAACTAGGGTGAGGTGGACCTTTGTTAAGATAGTGATATGGTCTCATGATTATCATTGGATAGGCATTGGACGGTGTTATTCCTCACCCACCAAAATGGTATGCTTCAAAAATGTGCTTCGATGGAGAGAATCCTCAACCATGTGAATTAATGAGCATAGAATATGGATGATACAAGGGATTTAATGCTAGCTAGAGTGAGGTGGACCTAGGTTAAGATAGTGGTATGGTCTCATGATGATCACTGGAGAGGCATAGGAAGGTGTTTAATATGGTCAATGGGGATAGAACTAAGTTTTCAATGGACTAGTTAGCACAATTTAAATTTATTAAATCTTAACATGGGATAAATATTAACATGAAATTTTTTATGTCTAAAAATTTAATGAAAATACTTAATGACTCAATGAGGCATGTATACATGTTTTGTAAAATAATTGAGCAAGAGTCTAGATAACAATCCAATCTTCATTGAAAAGGTATATAGTCTCACTCATATATTATGCAATTGTAAATGCTAAAGAGTCAACCATCTAAATGGATTACATTCAACTATATATAGGTTTACAATACATTTAGTTATTCAGACAATGATTGATTTTTATATCATATTGTAGGCCCATCAAAATTAGCATAGAGAGTGGTTATCACATTTAGGCTAGTTGTTTTTAACTACTTCAATCATGCCTTGTTGATGTATGTAGTGTATATTTCATTATGATGTTAGATTGCATAATGCATCGTTTGACTCTAACCATATGATGGTAGTAAACTTTTTTTTTTATGCTTAGCTAGTTGATAAGGGGTAGGTGTGTGATGGAGAAGTCTTCAACCATGGGGATATTATGACAATAATGATACCTAGAAGTTAAGTGGCACACATGATCTCATTGAAAAGACAAATTTTAAGACCTTGTGTAAATGCTATAGGTATGAATGCATTGCTTACTACCATGTGGTTTATCTCGGTTGAGTATTTCTTACTTTCACTATCTCTTCTTCTCAGGTGCTAGAAATAATTTTATCTTTTTATGATGTCAGTTTATAAAGAGTCTAATAGCTATATTTACCTATGCTAAATGTCAAACACTATATTTATTTGTTTTATTATTAATGCCTAAGTATCATATTTCCTACCTTAGATTTATTTTATATTTGACCTTCATTTTGACTTCTTAGGTAATTAAGCTCTTGATGATGACATCATCATTGCTAAAATTTGGCACCTTTGAAAACTTTATAGATTATAATATCAGATTTCAGATGTCAGGTGTTAGATACAATGCCTTAGATAATTTGATACCTTTAGATCATGACATATTTTTAATGTTACCTTAATGACATAATCATTATTATCCATCGAGCCATCTATATTATTTTGTTCTTTGCCTCATTTCTAGATGCCATATTTTTGTTGTCTTGCTACTAACATTAGCTTCTCAAACATTCAACCAACTTTTTTACTTAGCCAAATTTTATGTTTCTTACTATGTGCTACCAAATTTAATTCCTTAGTATTTTTTACTATTTGGCACACCTTTGCTTGTTAATTTACTATCTTCCTTGTCCCACTTTGTATCCAACCATATATTTTGATATTAGCACTTCTTTACAATATTTTGGACTACTTTGTACCAACCTTTTATATTTTAATCTACTATTGGGGCTTCATATAGTGTTTATCTAGTGGTATTTTAAGTTATTGTATGCAATTTGCTACACTATTACCTTGTAAAAATGACTACGTGATATAGGTGATGAAATTTGCCTACATTATTGGTGACTTATAATAATTTTTTCTTATAATATTGAGAACTTAGTAAGCCTTATGTATGGGATAGTAGATATTTTAAAATGAAATGGAGCTAGAAGGTAAGTTGATTGAGTATGAGGGTTATGGTCATGAGTGATTCTTATGGTTATGAGAAATAAAATAATTTGAGAGTAGGGAAGGGAATTGATGTAGAAAAAGAGAGGGGTGAAGGTTGCAAGAGGCAATAAAGGTGAAGTTGGCATAGTATGTGAATGCTAGAATTTGATGGTGGGATATTCATGCAAACAGGGTAAGAAGATGATTATGGAGGTAAGTAATGCTAACATATGAAAAGAATAAACAATAATAGGAGATAAATATCACTAAATGAATAAAAAGCAAAGAAAATAGAGATACCTAAAAGCAGGCACCTCCTACAAAATTGAAAACTCCATTAGCATATTCTACTATAGCTAAAAATTATTTCATGATCAAATTTATAGCTTCAAGTGAATGTTCACTAGTGAAAACTACCCTAGAAAAATATTGTAGGCTTTAAGGAATTTTATTCCTTCCATTATATTATTTTTCATGAAGCCACAAAGATAATAATCTTTAGACTTACAAAGTGCTACAAAAATAGGTGCTACTTTGACTATCTACATGGTTGTTCATAGAAAATTTTATATACTATGTAGCCCTAAACATTCTTTAATAATTGTTTACTGAAGTTGATGATAGTTGGATCTTTAATTGAACTGGATTTTGTTAGAGTTGACATTGATTTCTTGGATCTGGTTGTCTATATGATCATCCTATTTTATTTACTTCCTCTTTTATTTAGCCAATCAAGTCTCTAAGTCATGGTATTTTTATTAATGTAGCATGTTTTTTCTTTCATCATATCACATGGATCTCAACTCAGAATAATGTTTGCCTTTTCAAACTTTGTTGTTAATTTTCTTTGTGACATATGTATTCAGCTTACACAAGCCAATTTTCTTTGTGACATCACCATGATGACTTTTGACACCATTTTCCATCATGATAATAGTCATAATAATAATTTTACACACTACCACAGTCACGTGAAATAACCAGAATTATTTTCAAAGGATGACTTGGGATTTCTTTTCCATTGGGCTATAGAGTCAAGAGAGATTATATGTGAGGGGACGTTTTGGCTAGAAAATGTTGATAATGCTTACTAGATGCAATGGAAATGATGATGGTGTATGGAAGGAACTAAATTCTATGTGCAAAGAGGTAAAATAAGACACGTGGAAAGAAAGTGCACATGTAGATGAGACATGATATTGAATGATTCATACCTAAGGAAAAGGAAGCTTTTGTCCTACTTTCATTTTGGGCTCTTTTATGCTTTTTTTTTCTTGGTTCCTATAATTTGGCCCATGTCCTAGGGTTTAATTTTCTTCTAGGACAAGGGCTCAAATAAAATTAAGGGGATGATAATATAATGCATCCCCGATCCATTCCAACTCTAACCTACATTTCACTCTTTATTTTCTTACCACTTCTTGAAATCTTTCTTTTGCAATGGGATAATAATATGAAGGACCTATACATTTCTATAGGATTTTCCTTGTGGATAAGTTACCATTTAGCTCAAATTATCAAACCTCTTAATATTTAGATAGATTATCTCTAGTTCACAAGAAGCAAAATTTTTTAACATCTTTCAATTATTTTGATCATGTGATATGCTCTTTATGATTCTAAAGTTCTCTTCTCATCCCCTTTATTATTATTTTTCTATTGCTACAATTTTTTATTTAGTTGTTGGATTCTATATGTAAATTTGTGGTATGAAAATGTCATGCCAGCTCCATTCAATTTTTAGCTCTTGCATCTAAATTTATGATGATCAGAGCATATTATACCAAACTTGTATTTCTCTCTATTACATTCACCCTATGGAGCATGGCTATCTTGGTCAAAATCCTGCCATAATTCTAATTTTGACTTGGGATCTATTTTTTAGCCTTCTTGAAAAGCAACATATGGGGTCCCTAATGGAAGTTGTTGTTGATAAAATGAGTTATCAATGGCCATGTATATGCATAGTTTCCTATGCACCAGCTCATTGACTAAAAATTAAGGATGCTCAATGAACACAAACCTTCATGATTGGTTGTATATTATAAATTTTTCTTCCATCAACAACTATTCTTCCATTTTATTTTGCAAATATTTTGGGGGTGTTTGTTGAAATTCACCCTTGATATAAAATTGCAAAGCTCCATGACTGACTATTAGATTGTAATTGATTTTTTTCTCTTGATAGTAGTATGAAATTTCTACCTATGGAAGTTAAGCCATTGCAAGTTAACATATGCTTAGCATTTGTCCCATCAATTATCTCCATCTTGGCCAACTCATAAATATCTTAATATATATTTACATTGTATTCTTCATATATTTGCATGTGAAAGATCTTGATCTTTTTGATGTGAATTCAAACCAATTTCTTGGTACATGGTACCACTATATGCACACCATTTTTTTCCTTACATATACCTATTTTTACCAAAAAGTGATTTGAAAATCCCATCCAAATGTTATAGGTATGTCCACTACCATGATATTCCTGAATTATTGCTATGTTTGGCATTTTTTGTAGTATTACTAGAACTTTTTTAGCTATCTCTATTGCTTTAACTTGCATCTTCTTAAACTGGGTAACCTGATACTCCACATCGGTATATTTCAAGCTCATAGCATCAAAGATTGTTTTTGGTATGATACCAAATTCAGTTTCATGATCTATTAAGTAGTTATATAATATCCATCCTTCCAAACATATTGACAAATAATATGGAGGATTAACCTTCATTATACCAAGCTATGAATACCTATGTATTGGTTTTGATACCAAATGAAATACAATATCTTTTATTGAACTTTCTAGGACTATTTTTACTAGATAAACCTATGCAAAAACCAAAAAAAAACTTTCAATTCTTCTTCCCTTAAAGTGTCATTTCTAAAATAATCCACTATTTATGCTACTTCATGCTTTGACTCTTTATAAAACTTGGATACATATTTCGACTATTATTTTAATATCGATAGGTAATACAATATATGGTAAGCTCTTCTTTAGAAATACTCACATAAGCCTCTGGATCACAAGATTTCCATAAAAGCTTAAGCCTTATAATTTTGAGGTATTATTCTAGGAACATGATTCTTCACTCAATAAATATCCTTTAGATTCCTCTTGCATCCCCTATTTTTTATATTGAACTTACTTTACCTGGTGCACTTTTATTTATGGATAGCAATCATATAATCCTAGGATCAACTTTAGATCCATCATTGAATCCACAAATTCCTTTAAAATTTTAGATTCCTTAATTTAATAATTGCACGCTTCTATATATTTCTAGTCTTTGGCTATATGCAAATACTATATGTTCTGCCTAATGCACATAACTTTGTTATCTAAGGGTTAGTTTTCTTGAATATTAGTTTGATGAGGATAAACATTCATCACTTTACACTGATTCATCATACTAATCTCATTAACCATAAATTGAACCATAGTTCCTAACTCATGCATTTTTTTGGATTCTCTACTTCTCATAATAACCTTATTTCTTCCTTGGATAGAAGTAGATGTAATTGATCCTTGTACATTACTAATATATTGCGAAGTAAATATGCAAAACAAATTCATGAGCCTAGGTGGCATATTTTCTACCAAAATAAGCATATTTTCTACCTAGATAACTACCTAAAATATTTGAGATTATCTTTTCTCATTAGATTGAATTAGTACACTCATATCTAGACCAAAAGCATAAACATTATATATATGCTTGAGATTGTGAGGGCCTAATTTCTTGAGAAATCCTATTCTAGGTTCTCCTATATCTGGTATTAAAATCTATAATATGTTCTTAAGGCAATATTTGAAGTAAGAATAATTGATTAAGTAGTAAAATAGGATTTCCTAGACCATTATAATGTGTTATTAATGTCTCCACCAGGTCTTCCCATGTCCTTTATACTATTATATTCTAAAGACCTATACTATTGCAACACCTTACCTTGAAGGAATTGAATGATAATTCTCACCATGATATATTAAAATATGATATTAAAAAGGGTGATCATGGCTAAGATATCTTGACAATGCTCAAAAGTATTTTTTCCATTACCATTAAAAGTAGAAAATATTTTTGATGTAGTCTAGGGAATTTCATAGAGAATTGGTAGGTTGACTGGCCCAATATTATCCTAGGCTAAAACAATTTGTCCAACCATGGTTTTAATATTCTTATTGATGCACTTGTAAAGTCATATTATTTATACATATTTTATCACCTTCACTCTCTAGTACCTTTACCATTTGATTATGATCTCTTTTTTCCAATAGAGTCACCAATGTCTTTGAATTATATCCTTTAACAAAGTTTTTAGGTGAACATACAATCTCCACATGCAACATCAAAAGTATTCACAAAGATCCTAAGCCCTCTGTGTGATTTAAATAGTATTTGTGAAATCCTATCCCACTAGGCATGCCAAAATCTCTTGGTAGCATGATGGGTAGATAATTTTGTTAAGTGGGACACTCATATCCCATTGGGTATGCCAAAAACTCTCACTAGATTACTTTTGAGTGTTTGAATTTTAATAATTATATGTCATTGAAATGCTACCTAATCATGTTATTGTGATATTTATATCCCACCAGGTGTGCCAAAAAACTCTGGGTCCAAAATTTGCCTAAGTGGATGAGTTGCACCCTCAAGACATCAACCAAGTTTGATGCCTCAAAGATAGGGGGTTTCTGAGTCAACCTTTGGAAAAAAATGGCTTCTTTAGTGCTAGATAATCTAAATAATATGGGGTTACAAACTAAATTAAGAAATGTAAAAGAGTTAGAAGACTAACCTAAAAGTGGTGCAAATTTAGCAACATCAAGAGACATAGTGCAATGAGTCCCATAATCTCAACTTAGACTAAACTACCTAATAGACCAAATTATTTTCTTTAATAGAAAAATTAATCATAATAAATTCAAAAATTTATTAAGTCATTCTAGAACTAGAACAATAAATATAGGGAGAAATCTAGAAAGTAAAATAACTATAATAGAATTATCTATTCATAGCTTTAACAAAAATTCTTAATGACTCAGTGAGACATACATACATGTTTTTTCAAAATAATTGAGCAAGAGGCCAAACAATAATTCAATATTCATTCAAAAGGTATTTAGCTTCAATAATATAGTTATGCATTTGTAAATCCTAAAGAGCTAACCATTTAAATGGTTGACATTCAAGTATATATATATATATATATATTTATAATACATTTATTTATTTAATCATGATTAATTTTTAGAGTATATTACAGGCCCATTAGAGTAGGTTAAAAGAGTGGTAGTCACATTAAATCATTTTTATTTAAATACTTCAAGCATACCTTGTTGATGTGTGCAACATTAATTTTATTGTGTGGCTAGCTTGCATGTTGCATCATTGGACTCTAACCATATGATGGTAGTCAAATATTTTTTGTTATGCTCAACTAGTTGAGCAGGGGTAGATGTGTGATGGAGAAGGCTTTGACCACTTGGATATTCTGATAGCAATGATACCTGATGGCCGAGTGGTATCTATGTTCCTACTAAATAAGATAAATATAAAGATCTTATGTAGAGGCTATAGGCATAAAGGCATATTACTTACTATTATGTGGTTCATTTTGGTCAAGTATTGTTTCCTTTCACTATATCTTCTTGCCAAGTATCAAAGGTTCTTTTATCTATAGATGATGTGAGTGCCTGAAGATTCTGATAGTTATATTTACCTATGCTAGATGTCAAATGATATATTTCTTTGTTTAATCCTCAATGCATCAATATCAAGTTCCATACCTTAGATTTATTTTATATTTGGCCTTGATTTTAACTTCTCGAGTAATTAATCTCTTGATGATGATATCGCCACTTTTAAAGTTTGGTACCTCTAGAAGCTTTGCAGATTATGACAATGGATACCAGATGTCAGATGTTTTTGGCTTTATGAATTGAAAATAAAACATAGAGATCTTTGTTATGTATGGACTACAATCCGTAAGATATAGAATTTAATAAATTACAACCTATGTTGAAGATATAATATATCTTACTAGTAATGGAACCTCTATTAGATAAAGAAATCATGTAGTAGGTAATTTATATAATCATGATGTTGATCATTGTGTTAATGATATTCAAATTAAAAAAAAAAACACTAGCTAAGTGAGATTATATCTCTTAATGAAATTTATATGAAGGAGATGATTGTAGAAACATAATTTTAAGATGATAATGATAAAAAATGAAAAATATCTTTGATTAAAGGGAAATATAGATATGATTTAGTTGGACTAACAAGAACTATACTATGTTATGATTTCAAAGGGAGTGTCTCTCAGTCAAAGCCATATATAACTTATTAAAAAAATTAGATTATATGGAAAAGGCTACCTTGAACTTGATATTGTCATGGAAGAATGTAGTACATATAAATATACAAAATGGAAAACAAACACCTCAAAATTATACAAACACTTTATTCAACTTTAAAATTCTTTTGTAATAATGAAGACAAATGCACATCAAAATCAAATATGGTGATGTAGAGACACTAAAACCAAAGTAATATAGCTTCGACTATTAAATAAAGTTATTAAAAATGAATGAGGTATGGGAACATCAACCTTTGTGATTAAAGGATGCACATCCTTTCAAACATATGTCCCCTCTCATATGTTTAATATTTGTGTGTTGCAATTAAAACCCTTGGCCAAAACATACTTGTCATAAAACTAGAATATAAAGTAATTTCAAATATCCTACCATTACGTAATTAATATAATTTTTACAAAGTCCTATAAAGATGTGGATTAAAATGGTCATTAAAATTTTTGATTTTAAAGTGGCTTTTACTAGATCCATTTGGGATTGCATTCCAACTAAGGTTACTGAGTGATGAACTATAATGAACTTGTATTTACTATTCTTATAAAATATGGTAATATATGTATCTAATGTTTTACGTTTATATTTATCTAGTTGTATACATTTAACCATAACTTTAGATCCTTCCATGGTTATAATTAAAATATATTAAGTGCATGTAAATAAGGACAAAATAATGGTTAAATATATATAAAAAGACATAAATTCAATGGTTTACCTATCAATTTGTTGTCTCTTATTTAACAAGAATCATACAATTATGTGTTTATCAAAATCTCATTTGCCCTAGATATGAATTTTGAATGCTCAACGAAAAATTAAAATATACTATTTAATACTTAGATGAGTTTATTTTGCTTTTATTTATAGTGGATAAAAATTAAGAATGTTAATTTGATTGTAAATAATAGCACTTTATTAGTACAAATTTTATCATAATAAAGTAATGATGAGTAAGAAAGAAAGTTGCACCCTCAACAAAGGTGAAGGTATAAAAACTAAAACTACATCATATAAGTATCAATTATTTCATATGGAAGCTTGATAGTTAGGTCTCTATATCACTAATAAAATTGTTTATAAACTCATCTAAAAAGATTTCTTTTATTTCTACAAGACTTTCATTTCATTTAAGGGTATTGGAAGATCTTGTAAAATATTTCTACAACACATTATATAATATCATATAGCTTTTACTGAATATATACATATCAATCAAAATTATACTTATTCAAGATCATGGTGAGTTATTAGTATTTAATTTAAAGAAAAAATACTAGTTTACACCAATCTATCACAATGGTCTAAACACGCTTTATTGCATTAATTAATATAAAATATATAGGTATTATAAGCCTCTTTACATATACTAAGCTTGAATAGAGGTACTAATGGTGGGCAATGAATTGATTTTCTTATTTCTTGGGATGTAGAACTTTCCTCAATTATAATTATTATAGTAGGTAGTAACAATTATATATTTTGATGACAAGAGGTAATTATAGTTTTTTTGGGGATTCTTTATTCACATGACTTAAAATGAATCTCTCATCACACATTCATATGTAGTGTAAAAAATCTAATAGATATTTAGAACTCAAACTATTTTATATTCCACCATGAATTCTCAAAGAATTAATTTTTTTTGTATTCTTAACAAGGATTTAGATTCCCTAAACTTGGTGGTGGTCAAAAGAAACCAAATGTATTATGGTGATTAGATTATTATTCAATATGTTCCTTTTGATTTATTAAATCATATGTCTATATCTCATAAATTATGTCGCTCCTACTCCCTATATATATGGGCTTGGGTGAGCCTCAAACTTTATACATAGTAGGGATTTTTATACAATCTTGCTTATAAGCATAGTTTTATTTTATTATTATAAAAGAGAATAAGAATATTTATAATCAATAATGACAGGATATCTAAAGTATCACAATTGGATCCCTTTCAATGTGGGAATTTATCCTATTTTTGACAAAAGGATTAATAGATTTATTACAATTCCTACCACAACAACAACCATCAAAGGAGAATAAAAATAATTTTATTATCACTCGACTTTGAAATAATTCAAGATCATCATTTCCTAAGGGACAACAGTCAAACAAGCATCCCTCTCATTATCCTTGCTCTACCATGTTGTATTAATATTTGATAAATGGATCAAATTTCTTTATCAATATTATGAAGATGTGTAGATTCTTTGTCTATTTTTTATGTATTTTGTTCTCTATTTATATAAGTTTTGCTATTTGGAAGGTAATTTATCTTTTTACAAAGTATTTTCATTTACCTATGAATAATTACATCCTATAGGTTAATGATTTAGATGAATTTCAAATTATATGTGGTGAGTGTATAAATACAAAATATCTATACTACTTATATAAGGAATATCCCTAATATAACAATATTTAGTATTTGTATATATTTGTGCTAAAATCTAAAATTTAGTACAAGAAAGCCCTCTAGAGCATATTGAGGTATTTGAAAGGTGTTTGGTAGCTATATTTCTCATAGCTAACTACAAATTAGATCAACAATAAAATATGGATTCATCAATAATTTTTATTTTATTTTTTAATTTCCTCATTGAATGGAAACCTGGAATAGTTTTTAGATTAATTTTCACACTTTGCTTAAATTTATTTTTCTTTAGTTGCATTTCATGTTCATATTTAATACTTAGGTTATATATAAATTATTTCAAATTTATATTACCTTTATTAAATTAATCTTGAATAATAATGTATTTGAATAACTCATTATTATTAGTTTTCTTATAATAAAAAATAATAAATCAGCTAAAAAAGCTAGCTTAATAAAAAATGGTATATAAAAAACAGAATGAAAGTTTGAAAGTTAAATCTTCACATCACTAATCAAATAAACTCATCTAAAATTCATTTACTTTCGTTCATTTCTAGAAGACTTTAGTTCCATTTATGAATATTTGAAGATCCTCTATAATACATCTCCAACACATTACATGACATAGTATAATTTTTATTGAAGAAATACATACTACACATGTTCAATTACACCCATGTTTGACTATCATTGAGGGAAAAATGAAAAAAAGGTGTCTCTGTCAATTCTAAGCGAATCCACAACTAGCATCAAACAAGAATTACACACATACTAATTTGCGTATTTCAAATATCACACCACAAGCTTATTCGAATTGTTGAAGATTTTAGAATGGTAGATCAATCCTCTTGATTGGTCGTGCAGACAGAGGAGTGACCATCTTGCAAGAGAGTTTCAAAAGCTCTGACAGGTCCACGGGATTCTCAGGCGACTCCACCCAACTGAAATGGTGAAGGAGGCGAGCCAGCCACAGGTGCACCGTTGCCAGTCCCAGAGCTCTGCCGGGGCAAACACGACGGCCAGCACCGAAGGGAGCCAACCTTAAATCTTTTCCTCTCATATCCACCTCTTCGCCTCCTTCGCTCACAATAAAGCGCTCTGGAACAAAGTCATATGGTCGTTCCCAGATGCTTTCATCATGGGTAATAGCCCACATATTCACCATCGCTGTTGTACCTTTTGGAATGAAGTGGCCGGAAAGATGAGTATCGTTTCGGGACAGCCTTGCCCACGACAGAAGTGGCCTCGGTGGATGTAGGCGTAGAGTTTCCTTCACAACTGCCTGCAGGTATGGGACTCTGGGTATATCTGAGTCTGTCGTGTGGCGGAATTTCCCAACAACCGAGTCCAGCTCGGCCTGCAGTTTCAATTGAATCTCTGGATGTAAAACTAGTTCCGCAAGAACCTATTCAGTGAGAATGGTTGTGGTATCAGAGCCTCTGAAGATCATTTCCTGCATCAACAAACAAGAATTTACTTTGTAGAACATATATTGTTATAGTAAAAAGAGAAAATAATATCACTCATGCCAGAATCTACAAGCTAAAAGCAGTTCACATATGTTATGCCATAATCTTGCGTTGAAAATCATATCAACTTATGAGATTAAAACAGTAAATGACTGAGGGGCAAAAATATAAGATTAGAAGGAAAGCAATTACAAATATGTCTCTCCATGGCTACGTAGACCACTTCAAACGCTCAAGAAATGTAATAATCAAGGTGTTACGCTACAAGAAACTTACACATACAATGGCGACCATGTCATCGTCAGATAATCTCCCTTTTTCCTGAAGTGAAATCAAGATGTCCACAAAATCGGAAGAATTGGAGGCGGCGGAAGGGAAGCTCCGCCCTTCACGATGATCTTCAATGACGCGCTGGACGTATGTTTTCACTTGGGAAACGAGCTTACGACAACGCTCACGAACGTTCCTCCCAACTCAGGTACGGGAAGTGATCTGCTACGTTGAACGCTCCCAGCATCTCGAAGCCTTCCATCACCATATGTTGAAGCTCCATCGCCTCCTCTTCTTTGCTTCCAAAATCATAACGTCGCCCGAACACCGTCATGATAATATTATTAAGTGCCGCTCTCTGCAGAAACGGGCGGACCTCGACAACTTGGGAATGGGAGTTCCATATGGCCACCAGCATTTGTGTGGTTTCTTTCTGTCGGAATTTCTCGTGGCCAACAATTCTGTTGGGCGAGAACAAGTGAGTCGCCGCAATCCTTCGGAGATTACGCCAGTACGCTCCATATGGAGCGAAGCCGATGGCTCGACCGAACGACAGCAATTTGGCCGACTCCTTCAGAGGCCGGTCTGCAAAATCCGAGCTCGAGAGGAGATCGCGAGCAACGTGTGGTTTGGACGTAATAACGACAGGCGTGCTCCCTAGATTGAAAGCCATGAGAGTCGTAGCCCTATGACGTGCAGCAAGAGTGTAGAGATTTCTATGAGCTAAGCCCTCCATCTCTAAGAGGCTTCCTATAATGGGAAACCTCGTCGGCCCGGGAATTTTACTTTTAGCCTTTTTCTTCTTGAGTGTAAGTAAAATCACAATACAGAATCCCACACACACCAATCCGGCCGCTAAAAACAGCTTTTCGGACAAAGCTGAAGCATTTTGAATGGCAGGTAGTCCTCCTTGGGCGAGGAGAAGAATCAACGAGTTCTCGACATGATGAGATTCCCCCATCTCTAACAAGTTTAATCTTCGGCTCACAAAGGCAGAGTTAGAAATGCATAAGACTTGTATTCTGCCATAAACGTAAATTCATATGCTATTTATAGGCGAAATCTTCGCTGCCCTAATGAGGGCCTGAGACGGGGGCGATGTGACGTTTCCACTCAAACCGTTTGTTGGTGCTGATGTTTTTGCTCATAGTGCGATGTGACGTTTCCATTCAAAGTGGTGGTGCGACGGTCTGTATTTCCACGTTAAACAGTTATATTTCTCTCTTTAGTCAATCTCCCCTCCTTCGTTTGTCACTTCCTGTCACCGTCTCCACGTAAGTATAGGAAGGTTTCCGATTATGAAAGAAAAAACATTTACAAGAAAGCGAGGGAAGTTGTCCAGAAAGAAGGTTTGGAGGAACGGTTATACATGACATTGTAAAAGTTTGAAGAATTTTAATTTCAATTCTCTTTTGCCGAAGTCTGGGAGGGAACGAACTGCGAAGGGCAAAGTAGGGAGGGCCCGAAGTCGGACTGCACAGCCGAAGTTGGGGTGCGCTTCCAACTATTGCGAAGTCGGGTTGAGCATGGACCGAAGTGTGAAGTCGGGAAGTGCGAAGTCCGAAGTGCGAAGTCTGGAAGTGCAAAGTTGGAAAGTGCGAAGTCCGAAGTGCGAAGTTGGGAAGTGCGAAGTCGGGAAGACAACTCCAGACTTAGCCAAATTTCTTGGTCAAAGGTGCAAAGTCGGGTTGCGCTGGTCAAAGGCAGCGAAGTCCGACTTCACAACAAAGTTGGGAAGATAGCTCCAGACTTAGCCAAATTTTGGCCTTGCAAAATTTTCCTGGTCGGAGGCTTGCGCAGCTGCGGCGTTGGTTTCCCTGGCTTGGGAAGAACTATACGAAAGAGAGAAACACCGGATCTGAGTGCAATGTTTCAGATCTGAGCTTTAACTTATAGAACCCGAACGAAATCGCTCTGAGGCGATTTGTATAGAGAACAACAGACTTTAGCACATAGAAATAACTGCAAACCCTATAGATGCCTTAAACAACAGTGAACTTTATTCATATAAAACGAGGGTTATAGAAGTCCTTAACTGAGGAAATAACAACATCTACAGACTAAGCTGCAGGATAAAGTAAAAGGAAAAACAAATGTCGAGTCGGCTGCTCAAACATTAAAAAGATGAGCCACATTGATCACTGAAATGCTCTCCTCTTTTCTCTGCTCTCTTCTCCACACTTCCACTCTTTTTTTGAAAAACCCGAACTGCCTTATATAGCCGCGGGGAGAGGAAGATAGGGTTTGTCCTCTGACAGGTTCTGACATACCCTCAACTAGGGCTTAAATCGTCGAACTGACATTAACTTTTGTGGTGATCGGATCTATCATATGTCACATCTGTCAGAGGGTGGGTGCGACATCATGTCAAGCTTTTTCTGAGATCCCTAACTGCACGAGCGCATTCCGACTGAGGTGTGAAATCTGGGTTAATATTTCTAACACCCTCCTTTAAACCTGATTTCATGAGTGCTTTGAGTCCAAGCTGCTCTCGTAATCTACTGAAGTCTTCCTCCTTCAAAGGCTTCATGAAAATATATGCCAACTGTTCCTTGGATCTACAAAACTACAGTTGAATTTCTTCGGACTTCACCAACTCTCTGATGAAGTGATAACAAATATCAATGTGCTTCGTTCGGCCATGGAACACGGGATCCTTTAACAGTGCGATGGCCAAATTGTTATCACAAAAAATTATTATCGTGCCTTCTAGAGGATAGTGCAGTTCACTCAGAACTCTTCGCAGCCAAACTGCCTGGCATGCGGCTGTCGTGGCGGCAAAATTTAGCTTTGGCTATGGACAATGCAATGATGGGTTGCTTCTTGGACACCCATGAGACGCCCCTGATCCGAGATGGAAAGCATACCCGGAGGTGCTCTTCCGATCATTGGTGCTGCCAGCCTAGTCATTATCTGTGAAGCCGACCAGTTCCAACTGGTTCTATTTGGTGTAAAATAGGCCATTGTTCTGCGTCTCATTGACATAGAGTAAGATCCTCTTGCCTGCTTGACAGTGCGTGTCCTTTGGAGTCTCCATGAAATGACTGATTAGACTAACTTCGAACATCAAATCTGGTCGAGTTGCAGTCAAATACATCAGACTGCCAACTAGCCTCTTAAACAAGGTTGGATCTACATTTCTCCCTGTATCCATCTTGCTCAACTTCAAACCTATGGATACAAGTGTGATGGCAGGTTTGTTGTCCTCCATCTTGAATCGCTTTAGGACATCCTTCGCATACTTACCCTGAGAAATGAAGATGCCATCTACCGATTGGTCAACTTCAATGCCGAGAAAATACTTCATCAGCCCTAAGTCCGTCATCTCAAACTCCTTCATGGCTATTCTGAACTGGTCGAACAGAACATTGCTATTGCCAGTATAAATCAAATCGTCCACATACAGACAGATGATTATGAGCTCACCTACATTATTTGTCTTCATGTACAAGGTGTGCTCATATGGGCATTTTACAAACCCATTTTGTTGAAAATAACTGTCAATCAGGCTATACCAAGCCCGGGGTGCCTACTTCAAACCGTATAGGGCCTTTTTCAGCTTCAGGACTTTGCCCTCCTAGCCTTCAATTTTGTAACCTGGTGGTTGGTCTATGTAGACCTCTTCCTCCAACACTTCGTTGAGGAAGGCTAACTTGACATCCATCTAGTACATCTTCCAACCCTGTTGGGCTCCCAATGCCAGGATCATCGTGACTATGTCAAGTCGGGCTACAGGTGCATATACTTCATTGTAATCGATACCTGACTTTTTCTTGTAACCCTTTGCCACCAGTCTGGCCTTATGCTTTTCAATGTCTCTTTGGGCATTGAGCTTTGTCTTATACACCCATTTGACCCCAATGGTCTTCTTCCCTGCTAGAAGATTTGTCAGTTGCCATGTATCATTCTTTTCAATGGCTTCAATCTCTTCGTCCATCGCCTGCACCCACTTTTGATTCTAACTTGTGTCTTCGAAATCTACTGGATCAACTTCAGTAAAGAATGCAAAGTTAGAGTTCTCTTCATCTACCTGGGTTTTGGTTGTCTCGTAGATTTCTTGCAAGCTCCTTGTCTTCGCTGGCGTCACTAGGTTCTGGATTCTACTTGCACATGGAGGCGATCGAGATGGAGTGGTTATGCTACTATTGGCACCGTTGTTGCTGCTAGAGGTTGTAGGTGGCTGCACACTTCCTTCTTCCAAGTCAACATACTGTACTACTATTGGCTCTGACTGGCCAGTCTCTAACTTCCAGTTCCAGACTTCATCTTCAAGAAATTTCACATCATGGCTAATGATGAGCTTCTTCGTCATAGGGTTGTACAACCTATATGCCTTTGCCTACTCACTGTACCCTATGAAAATGCACTTTTTAGATCTATCATCCAACTCATGCTGCTTTTCTTCTGGAACATGTGCATATGCAATGCACCCGAACACACGCAAGTGAGCCACACTTGGCTTCACATTGCTCTAGGCCTCCTGAGGGATTTTATCCTTCACACTTTTGGTGGGACATCTATTCAGCAGGTAGACTACACAAGTTACAGCCTCTGTCAAAAATTTGTGCGACAATCCCTTCGCCTTCATCATGTTTCATGCCATCTCCATGATGGTAGGGTTCTTCCTCTCAACTATGCCACTCTGCTGTGGCGTGTATCTAGTAGTGAACTACCTTCAAATTTTGTGTTGCTTGTAGTAGTTATAGAATTTGTTGGAGATGTATTCACCTCCGCCATCTATCTTGAGATTCTTGATCTGATATCCACTCTATTTCTCCACCAAAGCCTTGAACTCCTTAAATCTGACAAATGCTTCTGACTTCAGTTTAATGGCATAGATCCAAGTCTTTCGGTTGAAGTCATCTATGAATGTTAAGAAGTATTTGTTGTTGGCAAATGTGTTGGTCTGCATCGGACTACAAATATCTGAGTGCACCAGCTCCAATGGTTGTGATGCTCTCCAAGATTGATCAGAAGGGAACGAATCCCTATGTTGTTTGTTAACTAAGCAGCCTTCACAAACTTGATTTTGTTGTTCTATCAGGGGTAAACCCTTCACCATATACTTCTTGTGTAGTTGATTTAGGCCATTGAAGTTCAGGTGACCAAATCTAAGATGCCACAGCCAAGTAGCATCTTTCACAACTGCACTCAGAGACATCAATGATTCATTTTGAATCTGCAGCAAAAATATTTTATTCTTCGTCATGGACACTATAGCAATCTGCCCATGCGACTTGTCTCTGATGGTACAAGCTTTGTCTTTGAACTAGATCATATGTCCCTTCTACACGAGCTGTCCAATGCTCAACAAATTGTGCTTTAGGCCAGGCACATAGTAGATGTCACATATCTGCTTTCATTTGTTGTGCCTGGTGCGGATGAGAATCTTTCCTTTCTCTATTATGGGAATTTTACTGTTGTTCCCCATATTCACCTTAGACTGGACTGTTTCATCCAGTTGGGAGAACACCTCCTTGTTCCTCGTCATGTGGTTGCTGCACACTATGTCTAAATACCAGACATTCTTCTAGCACTCTTCCTCAATGTTGCAAGTCAACAACACATTTCCTCCTACCGCATTTCCAGTTTCATCTGTGTAATGGGCTTACTACTGGTTCTCCTTGGCCATCCATTTTTTGCACTGTGAGATGTAATGTCCGAACTTCTTACACAAATAGCACTGGACCTTTGACATGTCCTTCGAACCAGATCTAGCTTGCTGATTTTTTGAACTACCTCTTCCACCTTGGTGATGAAAATTACAGTTAGTATCTCCTTCACTAGGATTTGACCTTCCTCCTTGCTTGTTGCCTTTTTCACGTCTTCCTTTGCCTCTTCCTCCGTGAGAACTAGAGGTGCCATGGTGGGAATATTGTGTACTGCTATCTCAGAATGAGACCTAAGCCTTGAATGCTTGCTCCAAAGAGGTCTGAGACGAATGACTCAGCCTCTATTCATGTGTCTGCAATGAACCCATGAGTTCATCTGTCGAGAGGGTTGTCAGATCCCTCGACTCTTCGATTGCTATCACAAACGAGTCAAACTTAGTAGGGAAACTTCTTAGAATTTTCTCCATGATTCTCTGGCTCTACATAATTTCTCCATTCAATCGCATCTGGTTGATAATGTTCGTCGTCCGGGTGAAGAAATCACTCATGGACTCAGACTCAATCATTTGTAGATTTTTAAACTCCCTCTTAAGCATCTGTAGCTTCACCAACTTTACTTTATTGGTGCCTTGGTACGAGCTGGCCAGAATCTCCTAGTCCTACTTCACCTTGGTGGCTGATGTGATCCGCGAAAATATGGACTCATCGATCGCTTGCATGATGTAGAAGAGGGTATTCTGGTCCTTCTTCGTGTTCTATTTCAATAGGGCCTTGTTTGCTTGAGAGAGGGCGACCAGTGCTACTGCATCTTCCAGTTCTAGGTAGCCATTCTAAACTAACTCCCACAATTCCTGAGATCCAAACAAGATCTTCATCTAGATGCTCCAATAATCATAATTTTTCCCATTGAAGCATGGGATCTGCAACTATAGGTTGTTGCTGCTGGAAGCCATTCTGCTTCGGACTCCACGTCAAGGGATCAGTGACTCTAATAGCAATTTCAAGAATTTTAATTTCAATTCTCTTTTGCCGAAGTCCGGGAGGGAGAGAAGTGTGAACTACGAAGGACGAAGTAGGGAGGGCCCCAGACTACATAGCCGAAGTCGGGGTGCACTTCCAACTATTATGAAGTTGGGTTGTGCATGGACCGAAGTGCAAAGTCGGGAAGCGCGAAGTCCGAAGTGCGATGTCGGGAAGTGTGAAGTCCAAAGTGCGAAGTCCGGAAGTGCGAAGTCGGGAAGTGCAAATTCGGGAAGAAAGCTCCAGACTTAACCAAATTTCTTGGTCAAAGGTTCGAATTCGGGTTGCGCTGGTCAAAGGCGGTGAAGTCCGAATTCGCAGCGAAGTTGAGAAGACAGCTCTAGACTTAGCCAAATTTTGGCCTTGCAAAATTTTCCTATTCGAAGGCTTGTGTGGCTACAACGTTGGTTTCCTTGGCTTGGGAAGAACTGTACAGAAGAGAGAAACACTGGATCTAAGTGCAATGTTTCAGGTCTGAGCTCTAACTTATAGAACCCGAACAAAATCGCTCTGAGGCGATTTGTACAGAGAACAACAGACTTTAGCACATAGAAATAACTACAAACCCTATAGATGCCTTAAACAATAGCAAAATTTATTCATATAAAACGAGGGTTACAGAAGTCCTCAACTGAGGAAATAACATCTACAGACTAAGCTGTAGGATAAACTAAAAGGAAAAACAAATGTCGAGTCGGCTGCTCGGACATTAATCACATAAGACACACTGCTCACTGAGACGCTCTCCTCTTTTCTCTGCTCTCTTTTCCACACTTCCACTCTTTTTCTGAAAAACCTGAACTGCCTTATATAGCTGCGAGAAGAGAAAGATAGGGTTTGTCCTCTGACAGGTTCTAACAGACCCTCAACTAGGGTTTCTGACCAATCGCCGAACTAACATTAAATTACTGAACTGGCATTAACTTTTGCGGCGATCGGATCTGTCAGACATCACATCTGTCAGAGGGTGCGTGCGAGGTCATGCCAAGCTTTTTCCGGAATCCTTGCAAATCTGGGTTAATATTTCCAACAAAAGTTTCGCTTAGAAAGATGTAAATTATGTTTTTTTTTTTTTAAAAGAGTGGCGGTTTCTTTTTTTTCGTTTTAGGAAGTTGGAGGATAATTAGAGAATATTGAGAAATGAAACCAGACGGAAATCAACAATAAAATGGAAGGAGGTCAACGTGGATAAAATCCGACGGCCTTACTATGAGACCCAATATTGGGCCAAGATGTATAATATCTTAATGCTCGTAAAATAAATCCACAATTATATGCTTAAGTAGTCCCTAAACCGGATTTGTCGTCGGGCAAAGTTTCCGTTAGATAAGCTCAACCACACATTCTGAACACGTCGTGCTTTGTAATTATACTAACAATATGCTAGTAAATGATGAGCATGATTTCATGATTACTTGCAGGTTTGACAATGTCAGATAAGGAAGGCATTCACTAAATACAAGGTGAGATGTTAAGTTGATCTTGACTTAGGTTTAGAATGGGACATTCATGCCGGAGAAACGCTTTGAATTTGAGTTGGTCATTACATACATCATCAATCAATTTTCTCAATAATAGGTTTATTTATATAAGCAGCAGTTGTCAATGTTCTCCCTTCCGTAAGTTATTTTAGGGCTTCAATTCTTAAATGATAAGATTCTTTGGTACCACGAAAGAGAACAATTTATGAATTTTGATCTCTATTCTCGTAAATTACACGGATTTGTGTTAATAATTATACTATTTTAACTTTAATATAAATTTTAATTTACTTTATTTTATATATTTATTATAATAAAAAAATCATACACTTTTTTTTTTATGTCATCTTATTTGGTTATTATTAATTTTTTATAATTTTATTTCATTATAAATATTTTTATATATGATTAAAGCCCATCAAATTGTTTGTAGAATTTTTGTTTTGGTAGTTTTTAGTGTTTCTTTAAAATTAATTATATGAGCTTATATTATATTATCAATGTGTTATGCTATGGTTTTGTTAAAATTGTATAATATTGTCTAACATGATATTTGGTTATTTGGGTTATAAGTTTTGATGGACTTTTAACTCGATGATATTAACTTATACTTTTTAAAAGTGTTACATTTTTTATTAATTAGTTAATTATTTTCAATAAAAATCTTACTTTTAATCATTTGAAATAATGCTATTTAATTAAATTTTAAATTTTAATTTTATAAACACTTTTAATTCTTTTGCATAATGTAGTTTAATTAATTTTTTAAATTTCACTTATAAGATTGAATTCTTGTTTTATGATGCAAAATTATTTACTCCCAACAAATTGTTCTAAATTATATGGTTTTTAAGTTATTTGAGGTTTTTATTATTTAAAATTTAATTAAAATAATAATTTAAAATTAAATTAAATTAGTTATATAAAATTGAAATAAAACTCCTCATGTTCTATATAACATGAGGAGTTAATAGTATTACAATAACTTAAATAGTATATTTATATAAAATTAGCAAGATTTGAACTTGAGTTTCTTCTTAAAAAGTAACTCATTACTATATACATAATTACTATAAAAAATATTAAAATAAATTAATTAAAGTATTATTTAATCTTTTGTATATAAAAAATGAGTATCAAAGTAAACTAATAAATTGGTTAATTACAAGTTTTTCCAGAAATTTAAAAACTAAATATTAATTAATTTTTTTTTTCTAATAAACTCAAGACATTAACTGGGTCATCCGCCAACAATTATTTAATGGTTGACAGCTTGGTGAGTAACAATATTTTACAGTTCTATTTTTTACGCTACTCAAGAACATAACAATGTTCTTTATGGTAGTCCCTTTGATCTCCAATTTCATACATTTAAAAAACTGCATGCATATAACAAAAATAAATAAAAGATGGTCCATGATGAACGCTACGTCCAAACTCAATTGGACAGTGTTCATTGAACGTGGACAACCATCCCATATTCATTGAACATGGTCAGAGACAATCAAATTCATAGATTGGTTCAATGAATCTAGATAGTTGAGATTAACGTCAAATTTTGAATGTACAATTAAAGAATTTTATTTAACTTATTTAATTAATTTTTTTTCAACAAAACAATTATTTTTAAATATCAACTTAATCTTTCGTAAAATGTGTGTTTTTTTGGCTTACTAAATATACATTTTTTAAATATAAACGAGGGCGGAATCTTATTGCATCGACAAGTCGTTGGCATATACGATGCTTCTCCTTTGCCAAAGGAGGATTTCCTATTGTTTGGCTGGAGAAAACATTCATACTGGTACGATTGATCTCTGCGTTCTGTTGCGCAGTAATTCTTATTTCACTGAAGAACAAGCGCAAGAGTAAAATCCCTGAGCCGACTGTGTTGGCCATTATAGGAATCCTCTTAGAGATGGGGGGCTAAGCTTATAGGAGACTCGCCATCCTTGCTGCCCGCCACAGGGCAACATCTCTCATGGCCTTCAATTTAGAAAGCACCCCTGTGGTTATTACCAGCAAACCCGACCTTGCCCGTGTTCTGCTGTTGAGCTCCAATTTCGGAGACCGCCCTCTCAAGGAGTCCGAGAAATTGCTTTTGTTCGATCGAGCCATCGGCTTCGCTCTGTACAGATAATAGTAGAGCAATCTACGAAGGATTGCGGCGACTCACCTGTTCTCACCCAGTGGAATCCTCCCTCACGAGGCTTTCCGACACAAAGAAATCACTGCAGTGCTGCGGACCATTTTGACCACCCAAGGACAAGTAGAGTACCGGCCTTAATAATACTATGATGACGGTGTTTGGGAGGCGATATGATTTCGAAAAGTCAAAACATACGTTCACGACACCGTTGATGATCACTGTCAAAGACAGAACTCCTCCGCTGCATGCAATACAATTCTTCAGACTTTGTGGATGTGTTGATTTCTCTTCAAGAGAGAGATTAACAGATGATATGGTTACCGTTTTATGGTTATGGTTTGTCTTTAGTCAAACAATTCCATTAACACTATTGAGAGTGTAATTACTTTTATTTTCAATAGGAGGTAAGACTTCTATTCAGTCGTTTAGAGAAACTTGACGATGTTGTCTTAAAGCAATAGTGTCTCTTGGGAATACTTCTATTCATATATCTTTAGAGTTCTAGTTCGAAGGAATTGCAAATTATTGTTTGACTATAGGAAGTGCCCTATTAATTTTTCCAATTTTCTCTTACAGCTTGCTCGGACATGACAGCCATACACACGAATGGGTTCTCCCAGAATTGATTATGCATCCTCGCATCCAGTCAGAAGCACAGACCGAGCTCGATTCTGTCGTCGAAAGATCGCGTCACCCGACTTGCAGGCAGATGTGAAGGAAACTTTGAGCCTGCATGCTCCAGGGCCACTTCTGTCATGGGCAAGGCAGTCAGCGAAACGACACTCGTCTTTTCGGCTACTTCATTCCTTGCCGTACCAGAGGAATGATGAGTATGTGGGCGATCATACACGACGAAAATATCTGTCAGAGGTGTTGTAATTCTCTTGCGAGATGGTCGCTTCTCTCTCTGCACGACCATTAAACAGGATTGATCTACGATTCTAAAATCCATAAGGTTGTCACCATGGAGAATAATTCCGTGCCCAACAGACTGCAGTTACCAAGTTAAAAGCAATCCTTTAACCTTGTGTGTGAGCATAGATACTTTAGGTTAGTACACGATAGGTGTAATACAAATGGATTACAGTTGGAGAAAACGTTATTTTAAACATACAAAAATTAAAAAAGTTGTGGAATGTGTCTCTATTCCATCTATGGTTGATATCAATGTGTTCCCTCATTAGAATTTCCAGAAAAGTGTGTTTTTAAAAATGAATCATTTTTAATCTCTGACAGTTTACCACCCTGCTCGCATCTAAAGGTGAAGGAAACCCAGAATATTTTTAAAAGTACTTATTGTGAAGAGGTCTGGATTGGGGAGTTGGGCACTCTCCACAACGCTTAATCTGATCTCAGAATTCTACGACATTATAAAAAATAATTAAATAAATTATTATTATTTTTAATAATTATTTTACATTTTTTGAATGCTTGTCCTTTTCGGTGTTTTTGGGAGCGCAAAAGGTTTAAAATGATTGTGACATAGTGGTTATAGAGGGGGCTGCGCGGAGATTTTTGTGGCGGTTTCTGAGGCGAAGATCTGTGTGGCGGTTTTTGAAGCGGACAACATAGAATACTGTAACGGTCATACAAATGGGATAACCTGCCTTGATTCGTAGCTACTACCTCTTAAAAATAAAAAAATAATAATTATAACTCTTATTTTATAGATGTTTGCTCGTACATATATTCTTCCTATGACACCAGCAGAAACAAAGGCCAATTTCTACTACGGGTTTTCCAAAAGGTGTAAGGATAGGCTCTTGTAAATAATTTTTACAAGATATCTACTAGCCTTTGTTTCGAAGGTGTAATGATAGATAGGCAATTGCAAATAATCAAATAATTAAATTTTTATTTTATTTTAAATATATAAGTATATATTTTAATTTATTAGTTTTTAAATATTTAAATCAATTATTAATTATATATATTGAAGGTGTATATTATATGAAGGCTAATATTTATAGGACACATAAAATATACGAATAAATATAATTATTTTATTTCATATAGTTATAAGATTAAATATTTTTAATCAAATTTTTAAAATTAAAATTATTTTATTATTATTTTTTAAATAAAGCGGTAAAAATTTATTGGTAAGAAGACAATATTATAGAGTACAATGAAGTCTTTAATCAGGATTCAAATAAACAATAAAATAGGTTAGACAGGGTCGAAACTCGAAGAAGACAACAAGAATAAATCACATTAAGTTTGGACATCCTTGTGGATCAACTCCCAGAGGTATTGGGAGTACCCATCCAGGAGACTCTTCCAGTTATCTATAATCTAAAGACCCAAAAGCTTACAAGTCTTTTTGGTCAAATAATCAAATAACCTCATTCCATTCTCTTGGTATGTGCACAAAGGACATAAATTCAAACTCTTCACTAATTCTGAGAATATGAATGGCCACAAACATCAACTTCCAATTAACATCCTCCAACCTTTTGTTGTTTAAAATATTAACTAAAATTTGAGATTCATACTCACAGATGCTCCTGCGCCAACAAAGAGAAAACCCCCTTTGCAAGGCCTTGATAATTGTAAGAGCTTCCATAAAATTGTTGGAGTGAACACTTTACAAATGAAAAGTAAAAATTTGACCACACCAATAGAGTCTCTCCCAAAACCACCAATTCTAGCATGTCCAGGATTACCTCTGGATGACCCATCAGTATTAATTTTTAAAACTCCTCTAGGGGGCAACCTCCACCTACCATCTCTCTGATATTTATTTATGAGTTAGGGAGCCCTACTAGGGCGAGAAGAGTATGCACTAATGCCAAATATACCAACGGTCTACCATACCTTCTCCTCCCTAGAGTCCAAAAAATAATCCACATCACATTTTCTATGGATAGTTTTTTTAACCATACATAAGATCCTTTTCCAAATCTGTTGAATAACCAAATATCTACTCTGAAATATGCGATGATTTCATTCGAGCCAAATATTCTATATGATGCAAGAAGGTCCCAAATTCCAAGCCACCTAGAGGAAAGGGGCATTGGTCAGAGGTATGCCCAGACTACTCCAAAACTCCACCAAGGAGATCATATGAAAACAAGGATGGTTTCAGGCACTCCATCAATGGTGCCAAATGTCTATAGTAAGGGAGCATTGGAAAATAAATAAGAAGAGTTATCCTCATTATTACCACAAAGGACACAAAAAGAGGGACCCTACAATCCCATCTTCCTCATGTTACCCCAAGTGAGGCATTTATTACGAGCTACCGGCTAGAGAAATAAGTTATATTTAGGTCAAGCAAATATGTTCCACAACTTTTTACACCACGTGATAGGGAGGCTCCTAAACTTTTGCATATCAAGAACATGATAACTATAGCTACAGAGTAGGTTCTCTTAGGATCAGGGTTCCAAGACAAAATGTCTTTACCTACCAATGAAGAGGAGGGTCTCCCTATAATAATAAGAGAAAGCAAATATTTGTCCTTAGGAAATCCCCTTAGGGCCATTCTTGTGGATATTTCCACTTGTACATCTCTAGATTACCAAAATGCTAGATTATTTTAAAGTCCTCCACATGAGACCATACTACTTCCAAGAAAAAAATTCTTAGGGAATGTAACCTAGGATATTGACTCAAGATAGGATGGTGGCCATCCCAATAATCCTCCCAAAAAATAGCATTTGATCCTTGATTGCAAATCTAGAACAATTCATGCTTAATTAAATTAACCCCTCTTTTTAGAGTGTCCCAGATAACTAAATATTTTCCAACCAAGATGACTCTAGGGATATCAATCTTTGAAATACCTCTCATGTACTTACAAGATAATATTTTAGCCCAAATGTGATCTTGAGAAGTACACCATCTCTAGTAGATTTTCATAGCCAAAGCCTACCCAGAAAGAGCCACCTATCGCAACCCAAGACCTCCCTCTTGAACTGACATACAAACAAAATTCCACCTAACAAAACTCTATTTAGATTGTGTAATTTTTCCATACCACAAAACTATCTTGAAAAAACATCCATATCCTTGATAAAATGAGAGGGACCTATTTGCACAAAACACCTGTAAATGAGTAAAGCTTGAACAATAAATTTTAAAAGCAACACTCTGCATGCAAAGGAGAGCCATATGATGGTCTAGTGATTCACCTTCCCTCTAAACTTATCAAGCATAGACTACCAAGAATATCTAGGCATAGGATGAGATGAAATCAAAATACCAAGATAAATGAAGGGGGAAGTCCCGACCTAGAATCTTAGAACTCGAGCAATCTTGGATTGAATAAGAGGATGGGTATTGAAGAAAAAAATAAAAGACATATCCTCATATACTCATTTATAAACTACCTAGAAGCACCAAGATATATGTCAAGATACTGTCTAATGTTTCCAGCTTCCCTAGTAGTAGCAACTTCCAACAAAGTTGTATCATAAACAAATTGAATGTGGGAAAGAGACGATGAACTACTATCCCACTTCTAACCCTGAATGAGACCATGCCTAACCTAAGACTTGAGCAGTATTCCCAACCCTTCCATCATAATGATAAACAAATAAGGAGATGGAGGATCTCCTTACCTCAATCTCCTCGAGGCCTCAAACAACTTTGATGGCTCATTATTAACAAGAACAGAGAACAAGGAAGAAGAAACACAACTCATAACCCATCTAATCCATTCCTCCTCAAAGCCAAAAGTAGTAAGAACTTTCTAAAGAAAGGACCATTTGACCAGTCATAGGCTTTGGCCATATCCAACTTAATGAACATAGATTTATCCTTAGAAGTTTTCATTGAGTGAATAGCTTTCGTAGCAAATATTACAAATATATGATATTGCAATAATTAATATATCACATATAAGTATTATCAAGCCTTTTCACATATACTAAGCTTTAATAGAGGTACTAATGGTGGGTGATGAATTGATTTTCATATTTCTTGGGATGTAGAACTTTCCTCAATTATAATTATTATAGTAGGTAGTAACAATTATATATTTTTATGACAAGAGGTCATTATATATTTTTTGGAATTCTTTCTTCACGTGACTTAAAATGAGGCTTCCATCACACACTAATATGTAGTGCAAAAAATCTAATGGACATTTAGAACTCAACTATTTTAGACTCCATCATGAATTCTCAAAGAATTAAAATTTTTTGTAGTGTTAACAAGGTTTTAGATTCCCTAAACTTGGTGGTGGTCAAAAGGAACCAAATGCATTATGGTGATTAGCTTATTATTCACTAGGTTCCTTTTGATTTATTTAATCATATTTATATATCATAAATTATGTCACCCCTACTCCCTATATATAAGCTTGGGTAGGCCTCAAGCTTTATACATAGAGGAGATTTTTTATACTATGTTGCTTATAAGGATTGATTTATTTTGTTATTAAGAAAGAGAATAATAATATTTATAATCAATAATAACATGACACTAAAGTATCATAATTGGACCTCCTTACTTGTGGACATTTACCCTATTTTGATAGAGAAATTACTAGATTTATTACAACCCGTACCACAACAACATTTAAAGGAGAATAAAAATTGTTCTATTATCACTCTATTTTGACATAATTCAAGATTATCATTTCCTAAGGGACTATAGTCAAACAAAGATCCATCTTCTTATCTTTCCTCTACCATGTTGCATTAATATTTGATAAATAGATCAATTTTTTTTATAATCTTATGAAGATGTATGGATTCTATATCTATTTTTATATATTTTGTTCTCTATTTATATGTATTTTTCTATGTGGAAGGTAATTTACCTTTTTATAAAGTATTTTCATTTACCTATGAATAATTACATCCTATAGATTTAGTGACTTAGATGAATGTCAAATTCAACGGAGTGTATAAATGCCTATATACAAAATATCTATACTACATTTATAAGGTGTAGACACCAAAACAACACCAATCTGATTATGTGACTGCAAACACTGATCACTTTGACAAACACAGCCCCCAGGGCAGCCCTCAGAGGTTAAACAGTGGTCTTAACCACTTTCATAGCAATTTTGTAAGGGCAAGAAGCAATTTGGCACACTTGGACACTTTGCCCAATATTCGTCTCACCCAGGGATGAATTCAAAATAGAATCCATCCCACCCCAGGACGAATTCTGAATCCGTCCCTGGGTGGGACGAATTCTAAGCTTAACGGGCAAAAAGGCAAATGGCGCCAAGTGGCAGCCCAGAACAGTCAGTTGATGACTCCTGCCTTGCATGCGTGTGTAGGTGGACAGAGGGGCCATTAGAAGACTGTCACAAAAGGCATTTATCAAAGCCCAAGTCAACGGAGGACTCCCCTCCCTCATGGGAAGACAAGATTGCCACATGGCACCTATGACCAACACATGGCATTTGTGCTTCCCTCCCAAAAGAGACCCCATGGGTCTATAAAAGGTGGGACTTTTCTCACCCAAAATATACATGTTGAAGGAGTTTTCAAGCAACGAAGTGCTACCGAGTTGAAGACCCACTTGCACCCCTTTTGGTTCACCTTCCCACATCCACCAATCTCTTTTGCAAGGGAGGTTGTTGGGTGGCCTTTGGAAGCTCGAACCTGACCCAAATCCAACACATGGACACCTGAACCAACCAATTCGTCGACCCCCAATCCTAAGAGGTTTTGGGCCCATCCCTAGTGGATTGGCTCCAAAATCAAGTGCCAACGGTGGGAGGCCCACTTGGGCACCCCCGCACTTCCCAAGTCCTATCTTAAGTTTTAGAGCATTTTAGATTACTTTTTTAGGTTACATTTTATGTTATTAGGTTTGATTAACCCATAGCTACAAATTTTGTAACTTTTGGTCAGATTCTAGTATGTTTTGTGTCGCTTTGTTGTTTCACTAACTTGCAGGTGTCGAGGTCAAATTCCCGAGGGTAGAGGCCAAATTGGGAGAATCTGACCATCTGGGTCGTCCCAAAATGGCCCCAATTACATAACCCCCCTATTTGCAGGCATTTTGCAGGTCTCGAGATCTGACATTGGAGTAGCAACAGGTCATTTTCTTCAACACAGAAGAATTCGTCCCACCCAGGGACGAATTGCAGTCAGAATTCATCCTTCCCAAGGAGGAATTCTAGTTGAAGGTAGATTGGCTAGCTGTCTCAGTGGCAGTGGCATTCTGGTAACTTTTCCTATCTTCTGTCAAGTTTTGAAGCCATTTGGACTCACTGTATTTACTGTTTCGTGCAAATTTTTACATGCATATTTCGTTAGTTTTAGAGAACAAACACTTTTCATTTGCGGCAGATGCTACTGACATCTTGGTTGTTTCTTTGTTTGCAGGAGAAGCAGCGGAGGTTAAGAACTCATCGACATCAGCGACGACATCACCTTGGCCCGCTCATTGCAATCATGGGCACGCGGAAGGAGGAAGACTAAGTCACACATTGTAACAAAGACAAATTTAACGCTCCTAGCCCCTAAAAAGGGAGGAGACGTCTATGTAACCGAGGATAAGATATTTGAATAAAGAGGGCTATGATTTCTTTACATCTTTTCTTTCCTTTCCAAATTGTCTCTTTCCTTTATTTTGGTGCATAAGGTTAAAGCGTTACATTTCGTCTTACATTGCATAATTAGTGTTTCCTTTGCCCGAAATCTCGTGCTTTCAGTGGCGATCACGGTGGGACCCTGTTCCCTGGTTTTTAAAATCACGAAAATTGATAAAAATTTTGTGTTTTGTGTTTGACAGGTACATTTTTTTTTGTTGTAGACTGCTATTCATCTCTGGCAGGGACGAATTCTATTTTGCAATTCGTCTGACCCTGGGATGAATTCAAATTCATCTCTGGGAGGGACGAATTCTGTTCTGCAATTCGTCTCCTAGAGGGACGAATTCCTACCTACAGATTTTCAGAGCAGAAATTCAGAGACAACAGGAGCAGGCAGAGAAGAGGTAGGGATTTTCATGATCTCTGTTATATTTTTTTGTTTCTGTTTATGTTCCTTTGATTGTTTTCATCTTATCCTGCATTTCATAAGAAAATTCATGTATGCTTGTTTCATTTTTGTTGAATAAAACGAATCCCACACACATCACGAAACAATTTTAAACCAAGGAGTTGTTCGTAAGACCCCAGCCCTTGATCAAGACCATTGGTGGATTTCATCACCACCTTGGCTTGATTTGCATCCATTTCTCGATTGTCAACTGTTGTTAGGCGTAAATCCTGACGAAGACAGACCGAGTGTCGCTGGGGTGATTCCCATGCGCGCGAGGATAAGTCTTCTATGGTAGGTACCATTAATAGGACAATCCCCCTTCCGTATCGCCTACGTACCACGTACCTTCTGCTCTCACGTACCTATAGTCTCCCTCTCGTAAGGGCGGGTATATAGAGAGGTTGGTATATCGGCCTGGTTGGTATATTGAAGGGGATACCGTTTTGGGAGTTATATGAGCCATCATAATGCATTTAAACGATCTTCAAAACCTACAAAAACAAAACAAAACACCAAAATGTACTAAACCAGTTTAGGGCACACCAATAATCCTTAAAAGAGATAATCACGGTTTTGTGAATGTGTGTGCTTAATTCTGCTTAGTGTAGACAAAAAAAAAAAAATCATAAACGAGATAAAAACTTATTTAGATAGCATAGAAGCACCGCAATGGTGTACACCCGTAGTCAAGCCCAATCAAGGGCAAAAGCTCCGAAAGGTACACAAAAAGGGCACAAGTCGCCTTCACTTCAGTCCTGAGGATTTGGTCATACCACCTTATAGGTCTAACCTACAAAAGAATCCAATTCAGAATCCTCGGTGGGGTATGCCTATTCAAAGTAGCCCCTTTCGAGAAGATGCCTTACATGTAGACCTTGACATAAATAAAGAATCACCTCTTGAAGTTAGGCATGAGTGGCCACCGCGCGATGAAGTGCTAGACAGGCACACCGTCCATTTGGAGGAGCAATGTGGATATGGCATCCCTTCTTTACCTATCATCAGAACAGAGAGACCAAATCCGGAGCGCAAGGCTCCTTACATAGGGCGACCTAACTCCGCCCACCCCCTTTACACCCATGAAAGGGAGTACGAGGAAAGCCATCGCATTCCTCGAGGGCAACAAACAACGCGGGAACCTTACATTTCTGCACCAGCAGGATATCATGATCACCCCTTGAGGCTAGAACCTCGAGCACATACCGCTTACCTCAACAGAGGGAAGCGACCCATTGAAACCTTAGACCAACAAACTCGAGGTAAACACATAGAAGAAACATTCGAACCTCTTGAGCAAAATAGGGTAGACCAAATTGACCCAGTTGTCACCAGATATACCGCCCGTCAAGCCCAAATCATGCGTCTTAAACAAAGTCATCAGGAGATAGAGTATCGACACCGCTTGGATAGAGAGCGCATGCAAGTGAAGCGGATGAGTTACGCTATGAAATACTTGAAAGGGGGCCAACCCCTCACATCCAAAAAGCTGAACAGTATGAGAGGTGTAATCCGTTGGTGCAGGACAGGTCTCCACAACCTTGTCAAGCTCTGCCTCCAAGATCTCATAGATTCGAGAGGGAGGCAACTCCCCGAAACAATTATGGGCACCTTCAGCAAGAGCTTGATCAGGGTCATAGGTTTCGCCCAGAGACTCCTCAAGAATTTTACGAGGAGTATGAACCAGAAGAGGAATATGTTGAAACTCCCCATCAAGGCAGGAAGGATGCCATTCGGCCACCCCTCCATAGGCCTCCAGTTTACCGTAACTTGCAACAAGAGCGAACAAGAGAGGAAGAAATAAAATCTTTCGATGCATACCAAGCGCTATTGGAGCGTTTGGAGTCTATGGAGACAAAAGATGTTGGGCATCAAAAACCCACATTACGTCTACTCCGCAGTAATCCGATGCATCCCTCAGTGCCTACACCTCTTTACCCCGAACACTTCAAGTTGCCTCAATTGGTAGTTTTTAAAGGTGAAGAGGACGCACAAGAACACGTTACATGATTTCTAAGCCAATGCTTCAGCATCCAAGATAATGATGCATTGTTGCTTAGAACATTCATAACCACATTCGCAGGCCCTGCCTTGGATTGGTTCACACAACTGCCCAAGCACAGCATAAGAAATTTAGATCAATTAGTAGATGTGTTTCTTGAATGCTTTGCCTTCAACACAAGGAAGAAGGCATCACTAAGTGATTTAGCGAGCCTCAAGCAATTTGAAGAGGAAACAATGGCAGCGTATGGGAATCGATGGAGAGCTTTGCTTTCTAGGTTACCCTACCGTCCTCCTATGTCTGATCTCATGCAGATGTTCGCAAAAAGTTGCTTAAAATCAATCTCTGGTCTATTGTTGCTGTGATAATACGACAGCTTAGAAGAAGCTTTGGCGCAAGCCAGAGTCATAGAAGAGATTAAGATAGGCGAAGGCGCAATTGCCAAGCCTAAAATGAAAGAGTGGAAAAAAAACCACTAAAATTGGGACAACGCAACCAAAACACGCTGTAGTCAACCAAGTTGTGATAAATGTCCCCGCGCCTGTGCAAGAAACGCAGCCTCAAAAGGCTAACTACCAGGCAAGTGCCTCCTGCTTATGAAAGAGATAATAGAAGACAGGAGCAAAATTACCCGCGTCGCCCTAGGCAAAATTTCACCCCATATGCGGAGTCTAGGGACTCCTTATTTGACCGCTTGTCAGCGGAAAATTTAGTCACTCTACCGAAAATCCAAATTATAGACCCTAACATTCCCAAGCCTAGGGGGTACAGAGAGGAATTGTATTGTAGATTCCATAGCCGCAGAGGACATGACTTGAATGGGTGATGGAAATTCAAAGAACTAGTCCAAGATCTGATCGACAACAGAACATTGGTTGTGGACAACCCCATCGCACCAAACAACCAGCAAATGGGGGTATTCAAGGACCCCTTGCCGACCCACGAGGCACAAACAAAACCACTCCAGATTAACGAGGTGCGACAAGATCTTCCCACATAGGGATTTATGGGAATGATTAGCATAGTAACAAGGAACAGAAGGTACCCGACAGCTGCCCCTGAGTTAGCTATGAGGGAAGTTTCGGAAACATCGCATCCTCAACAATGCCCAACGTAGTTACCTTCGCCTAGACCTGAGGTCACAATACGAACCAAACTCACACAGAGTTTGCGGACCACGTCGGCTAGGCTGTCCATCTACAAGCTTATTCAAAAATCAGCTCCCCACAGAGAAGCTCTTATGGACATTTTAAAAGCCATTGAATTACAAGCCCACGAGGCAAATTCTTTCAATGCCTTCGTGGGACATGTGAAACAATGTACGGAGCTGGTCATCACATTCAAAGAAGATGAGGTCAAAATGATATCAAATGACATGGCAGATCCACCCCTGCACGTTATCACGCGGGTCAACGGGATTCCGTAAAAGAGAGTGCTGATAGATACTAGCTCGTCCAGTAACATCATAACCATTGCAGCCTTGAAGCATTTGAAGCTGCCAGCCTCTCACATCACAGCCTCCACGTACACACTTCGAGCTTTTAATGATGCAATATGCTCGACAGTCGACACAGTCGTTCTGCCAGTCCAAGTAGGACAAAAGTCAATACCTACACTATGCCATGTGCTGGAAGGAGAAATGGCTTATAATATACTGCTAGGGTGGCCTTGGATCAGGGATATGAAATGTGTCCCTTCGATCGCCCACCAGTGCTTGAAGTATGCTTATGAAGGAGAAATACATGTAGTCCCAATGGACTTAGAGCCCTTCAAGTATTGCAATGTGGTACAATTCATACCTCAATCGACCCTCCCTTCAACGCATTTGGATTTTCAATTAAATCCATCTAAACAGGGTCCAATACTGCAGGCACCACTGGTGGCCAATAAGGCAAAATCCCAGCCAGGTGAGACTTCATCATCGGCTCCTTCATCATCAACGCCACCTATCATGGCCCAACAGAAGGACAAGGGAAAACAAATCATGGAAGAGGTTAAGCCCTTAGAAGAAAAGTTTCCCACAATTTCAACAATAACAACAGAGGAAGCGCCCAACGCAACGGAAACCAAGATTCCCGAACCACCAAACATGGAATGGACTCGGGAAGGACTACCGTTTCCTCCCACCCAATCATCAACAATCACTGTTGAAATGGCCAGTACAGGCCTGGGGGAATACTTAGTGCAAAATGTTGTGGAAACCCCCACACTGGAGTCAGTACAAGACATGGGAAGACCGCACCTTCCCATTGGAACAATCGTCCCTCTAGGCTACCCACCGAACCAGACAAATTTTGTGTATGGGGGCTTTGATCATGGTCTTGAACCATGCCAAAAAAAGGAAACAGACGAAGAACCTTTTGTGGAAAACATCAATTATCTGTCAAACCTAGAATTTGCCCTAAAATATCTAGGCCAATGCAATTGGCATGGATACGGGCTCGACAGATATGAGCAAGGGATGCGGATCCTTTGCCAACCAAGATATCAGATGCCATATGACAAGTCAGGGGTAGGGTTCAACCATCCCCCGCCATTAGACATCTTGGTTGAAAATATGCAAGGCCTAGAAATAGGCAACAAGGGGGGATTGGCATTGGGTCCTTATGCCAATCCGAATACAGAATACACATTGGGAGACTACCTCCCATGGTCAACAAACATCCCTGGCAACAATAGTAATCCCTCTTCTTTGCTAGAGAGAAGCGAAAGTTCAGAGATTAATCCTCAAAAAGAACATCAACGGCTGCCAGACATCTTTCTAAAACTGTTCCCCTTAGAGGTTCCAAATGAAATAACACAGTCTCAAGAGAATCTGGTCCCTCCACTAAGAGTGGAACAACCGCAATGGGACCAGATTAATTCACTGGAACAGGAAGAGTCCTCAATGTTGCAAGCAACAGATGCTGAAGAGGATGAATAATTTTAGATCTATGAAAGCGATTCAGAAGATGAAACTAAAATGGACTATCTCAGACATGCATGATGACATCACCACACTCTAACTCATGAAGATATAATGGGACAGATGGGTATACTGTTAGGAAATGAATGGCACGTAGACCCAGCGAGGTGGGACCAAGTGTTAGACATATGGCTCCAAATTCAAGATGAGCATCGTCCACCTCGAGATCCCATCATGACAGCAGTGCCAAGGGAAGACCCTGCCTTCCTCTTCACACATAGAGATGAATTTGCACCTAGAGAGGATCCATTCGTGCCTGTTCCTCGTAGATCCAGATCCAGAGTATAGGGAACATCTAAAATAATCAAGTCATCACACCCGCGGTTCTGGAGACCAAATTCATTCCATCCACATGATCTCCATTGATTTGACCGCACCCATCCGCAATTTGACGGATCCATCACGGTCATTGCATCTAGACATGGATGCCATCGATTGGGATCGCGTCAATTCACCATTGTCACCATCGTAGTATCGGCCTTTCGGTGAAATGCTTCATTTTACCCCAAGGACAACTCAGGATATTTTTCAAGCTGAAGAAGGACCCGAGGTTCCAAACACAGATCTTAACTCAGCTGATGATATCCATTTAATCCCAACTCCACATCAGTTGGAGGACGGATCCCACATGTCAGTCGAGGAGACGACTAACGTAGACATCGGCATAGATCCAATGAATCCACGAATTCTCAAGCTGGGGGTAAGCCTTTCCCCCGAAGAGCAAGCTAAATATATTGCCCTTCTCAAAGAGAAGAAGGAAGTTTTTGCATGGTTGTACAAAGATATGCCAGGACTAGACCCGCAACTAGTCATGCACAATTTAATGATTGATCCGAAAATCAAGCCTGTAAAGCAAAAACTAAGAAATATGCACCCAACAGTGGCCTTGATGGTCAAAGACAAATTACAAAAGCTGTTGGATGCACAATTTGTCATCTGCGTGGATTATCCGCCATGGTTGTCCAACATGGTTCCCGTCAAGAAGCCCAACGGGAGGATTCGCATATGCACCGACTTTCGAGACCTAAACAAAGTGAGTCCTAAGGATGATTTCCCCTTGCCAAGCATCGACACATTGGTAGATGCTACAACAGGTCACGAAATGCTCTCCCTAATGGACGATTTCTCAAGATACAATCAAATTCGTATCAATCCTGAAGACCAACTCAAAACGGCATTCACAACGCCTTGGGTAAAATTTTGTTATAAGGTCATGCCTTTTGGCCTTAAAAACGTTGGCGCTACATACCAACGTGCTATGACGTATATCTTCCACGATTACATGCACAAAAATTTGGAATATTACATGGATGATTTGTTAGCCAAGTCTCTCTTGCGCTCAGATCATCTCGGTGACTTAAGCAAGATTCTCGATCGCCTCATAGAGCATAAGGTTAGACTGAATCCCAAGAAGTGCGTGTTCGGTGTCACATCTAGAAAACTCTTGGGTTTTATAGTCTCGAAGAGAGGCATCGAAGTGGACCCAAACAAAGTCAAGGCAATCCTTGAAATGGCTCCCCCAACCACTATCAAGCAGCTCAGAAGTCTGCAAGGAAAGGTCACGTCAATTAAATGCTTCATAGCACAATTATCTGACAAATGCCGACCCATGAACAAATTATTGCACAAGGGGGTCACATTTCATTGGGATGATGAGTGCCAGTCAGCCTTTGACGAAATCAAACAGTACTTGGCTTCGCCGCCAGTATTGGCACCACCTAGACCAGGAGTGTCGTTCTATTTATACATCTCAGCTACTAAGGTGGCACTGGGAGCCATGCTAGCCCAGAAGAATGAACTTCACAAAGAACAGGCTACTTACTATCTTAGTCGCACCCTGGTCAGTTACGAACTTAACTATGCATACATTGAAAAACTCTGCTTGGCAGTGGTTTTGGCTACCAAAATTCTACGCCACTACATTCTGAGCAACACTACGTATGTTGTGTCTAAGGAGAATCCATTGCGATACATGATGAGTCATACTTATCATAGTAGTCGCACGGCAAAATGGATCATGTTGTTGACGAAATTTGACATTGAGTTTATTGGGCAAAAATCTATAAAAGGACAAGTCATAGCCGATCAACTAGCAGAGGCTCCTCTTGAAGACGATCAGCCTCTAGTCATAGAACTACCCGATGATGGGGTCTTCCATGTCTCAGAATCGCCGATTCTCGAAGAGCTTGAGTCTCAGGCCGACATAACCTTATTTTTTGATGGTTCTAAATGCGAGCAAGGTGGTGGCGTAGGAATTGTATTCTTCACACCGCAGGGTGCTCCAGTGCCCCTGTCATTTAAATTAAATTTCCAGTGCACCAAAAATAATGCAGAATATGAAGCCTTGCTCCTAGGTCTTCAAACAACAATCGCCATGAACATCAAAAGACTGAACATCTTTGGTGATTCGTTGTTAATCATCAATCAAGTCAAAGGGGTATATCAATGCAAATGCCCAATTTTGAAGGCCTATAAAGCCCTCGTGGATAAATTCCTGGCAAAACTTGAGTGGTATGACATCGAGGCACTCCCTCGATCATCGAATCATTTTGCAAATGCAATGGCCTCCTTGGGGTCACTAATACTGCAAGACCTTTTTGGTGATACAACAACCATTCAGGTCAAAACCTTATCGCAACCCGCGATGGAGCGCGCAAACTCAGACTTGACGCCAGGAGTCCACATGATCCAGATTGAACCATCTTCGGACAAGTTCTTTCGAATCCGAGACTGTTTGAAATGTGCCAACTGGGGGTCTTTGTTTTCCCCCACTCCCATTAATAGCAACACGACGCTATTCTTACAAGTTCTATCCCATTCAGCATTTTTTAGGGAAGAACTTCAAAAGGGATTGGTTGTTCATACTGTCGAGGTTTCTGATAAAAAGGACTGGTATTTACCCATAAGAGACTACCTCAAGTTAGGTAATCTTCCCTTTGGATTGACGCATGCCGCAAAACGAACATTCAAACAGAAAGCGGCAAAATATGTCTTGATAGGAGACATTTTGTATGGTTGAAGCTATGACGGAATTCTTCTTCGTTGTTTGGACCAACAAGAGTCCACTTGGGCAGTCGCCCAAGCGCATGACGGTACATGTGGTGGCCACTTTAGCGGTATGGCCATCGCAAAGTGCATTCTTCGCATGGGCTATTATTGGCCATCTTTAGAGCGAGATTGTTGCGAGTATGTCAACATCATGCCAATTTGATGCACGCACCTTCCCAGGCCCTACAGACAGTCCAGTCTGCTTGGCCATTTTTGTAGTGGGGCCTCGATCTAATCGAAAATATCTCCCCTACATCGTCAGGCCATCACATGTTTATCATAATGGCCACAGAATATTTTACCAAATGGGTGGAAGCAATTCCGTTAACCTCTACGACAGGACCCCGCATTACGGAGTTCATTTTGCATTACATCATATGTCGTTTTGGTATTCCATCCAAAATAATCTCGGATAATGGGCCATCATTCAAGAACAAATACGTGCGTTCTTTAACCACAAAGTACAAAATTCAGCATAGCTTTTCAACACCCTATTATCCGCAAGCAAATGGGCAAGCAGAGGCATCAAACAAAACGCTAGTCACCATCCTTAAAAATATCGTCGTAGACAGTCATAAGGATTGGCACATACAAATCCCACTTGCCCTTTGGGCTTATCGCACTAGCATTCGGACGCCCACTAGGGCAACTCCGTTTTCACTAGTGTATGGCTCAGAGGCAGTAATGCCTCTCGAGTTGGAAATTCCTTCCCTGTGCATATCAATGCAAGAGTTCATCGATGATAACACTGCACGGTAGGCCCGATTAGACCAACTTATGTTGCTTGACGAACGACGCATTAATGCTCTAGAGCACTTACGTATCTATCAAGAGCGGCTTAAGAGAGCTTACAACATGAAAGTTCACCTAAGAGACTTTCGGGTTGGTGATTTGGTTCTGAAGGAAAACCAACAAAACTCTAATCTACCGTCCCATATGAGGGGCAAATTCGTGGCAAATTGGTTAGGTCCTTATGTCATTGATAGCAAAATAGGACCCGGGACGTACCGGCTAGCTTCTCTTGATGGTATCAAGGAAACAGAACCCTTGAATATCAGTCATTTGCGACCATTTCATATCTAAGAAAGCCATATCCTAAAAAAAAAAAAAAAAAAAAAAACTCCAAGGATTATCGCAATCTCTTGGTCACCCAAAAAGCTCCAAGAATTATCGCAATCTCTTGGTCAATCCAAAAAGCTCCAAGGATAATCGCAATCTCTTGGTCAATCCAAAAAGCTCCAAGAATTATCGCAATCTCTTGGTCAATACAAAAATCTCCAAGGATTAACGCAATCTCTTGGTCAACCCAAAAAGTTCCAAGGATTATCGCAATCTCTTGGTCACCAAAAAGCTCCAAGGATTATCGCAATCTCTTGGTCAATACAAAAAGCTCCAAGGATTATCGCAATCTCTTGGTCAAAAAAATCAAGAAATTCAAAAAACAAAACAACAAAAATCATCAAAAACAACAAATATTAGCATCTCAATTCTAGGCATACTCAAATTCATCAAAAAAAAAATTCAAATTCTCGCACCTCATCTTCACCTTCACCAAAAACAATCCATCAAAATTACAAAAATACATAGTTGCATTAAGCATTGCATCCATACATTGCATATTTGTAGTCATAAAGGTCAAAGGCACCATAAGCTGCAATAGCTCTGATAGTCCACCTTGTTCCGCATTGTCTCATGTTACAAAAACAACAAAAACACCAAGCATAACTTTTACCACACTACAGTCAGTGGTCTGGGAATGTACCAAGAGTTTCAGTGATTCAGTCATCATTTTCATCTTTAGCCATGTAGTGTATCAAGTCGAACAAATTTTATGAAGGTAGAGTCATACTTGAAATACACCTTGTTATGTAACATCCCAACACAAATCAAAACACTAAAATTCCCAAATTGTGTGAACGAAAGACGAAACCTGCAAAATAATCTAGGTCACCACAAGCGAAACGGTTATCTTGCTCATCCCCCTGTGCGAATGACCCCTAGAATGCTGAGAGTTGGCAAAAGGACAAGCATCCTCCCTACCCAATTCCCTAAGAATCCCTAAAGTTCTCAAAAGTTGCAAAACACAAAAGCAAAATGTCAAAACTCCAAATTTGACAAACTATAGTGCACACATCAAAAGGCACAAACAACAGTGATTTTCATCACTCCATATCCCCAATCCCTTGCTCAAAAGAAAAACAAATCAAAATAAATAGTGATCTCATCACTACAATGAGCAAGGATCCCAATACAATTGAAGAAAAGAAGGGATTTGACCTTGAATCCCTGGAACTCTTAGCATTCTATAGGTCATAAGGCAATCTTCAGTACCAATTTGGTTGATAGCCTATCGGTAATAGAAGTAAACCTCCCGCATGACGATATATCTGTCACATTAACTTGCGTACAGATCAATGTTTGCATGTGGATGAGCTAGCTTATGGCATCCTGGATTACACCGTAGATTAATCTTAGTACATACAACAAAGGAATTCGTGGAGCTAATTAGGTGATCCTCAATACAGGTTCGATTGAAAGCCCATCTGGCACTGGCGGTATCCTAACAAATACCACTAAATGAACTCAATTGCACACACAAGGATATGAAATAACTGGGTCAAAAACAAGTCAGATTTATACTTTGGTAAAAAAGTCTTGTAAGATAAAGTACAGTCATGGATGATGAGATAAAACTGACTGAATCTCAGAAAATCTTACATTCATCCCAAAACCATATGTGCTACTTATCATCTTTATGATACCATCAAAAAATACAAAAAAGAAAAACCATGTAAATAAAGAGCTTCTTAAACAGCCAATAATGCAATCATCACAAATGTCATTCATCCATTTCACCTCGCATATCACATAGACATCAAAAACATATACATTTATCATAACATCTGCATTCATCAAAATAAATAAACATGCATAACAAAAAATAAAATAAAATCACATCATCACATGTACAAAACCAAAAATAAAACCGGTATATATATATATATATATCGTCAAAAATATGCCCGTAGGCTACAAAACCGGTCCTCAGACCCCGCAATCATATCCAAAAACCCAACCTAAGGCGTCGACCACCATGATCACGCAGGATCGGTGCGACGAGAACTACCCCCCGTGGTGTGGGTCCTACGGGACCCTGTAGGGTGGCTACTACTAGCCCCCGCATCATGCCTGCTACCACCCCCCTCATCTAACCGCCTACGACGAGATGATGCTAACTTCTCAGTCAAACTATCCCTCGTCCATCGAGAAGATCTACTGATGGAAGGCTCAGGTAGCCGCCCGCCAAGGTGGATGACCTCCCTCTCTAGGTCTATCCGGTAAAGACACCACTCTGCCTCTCGTCGATGATAAATAGATAATGCATTATCGCGTATCCCGCTCTACCAACTAAGCCCGCAGAAGATCCCTCTCCAGATCCCGCATCCGCAGCAGCTCTGTAAGTCGCGCAATCTCAACGCCTACATCCGACCCCACCTCTTCTGTATCTGCCAGACGCATAGGACTCACGGGGACAGTAGCCTGCTCAGGCTCCCACTGCGCCTCCACATCCTGCATGTTTGACCGCTTCGGAACACCCAAGCCCACATCCTCATCTCCCACATCCACCATATCTGCATCATCCAACGCCCCCCCCAATCACCCCCTACTGCCTCAGCATCCTCCACTGCCACCTTCGCGCCTCCCAGTGGCCCCTCTCCTCTCCAGCGCCGCAATACCCACCACGAGTCATACTCAGTGGTAGTACCGACGTCATCCACATTCGGGACCGTAATCACCACATCTGACTCCTCGCCCAATGACGCGGTGACTGGTGGCTCCAAATCCCTCTCGTCTCCCCGACGTCGATAAACTACGGGCTCACCAGGAAACCCCTGGCGAACCCCAAACTATCGTGTAACCCAGTGGTACGGAAAGAACTCATGCTCCGTCCCGTGTCACCCAGTCAACCATCACTCCCTCTGTACCCATCAGAGCCACTCTCCAGCCTCAGGCCAGGCTGGACAGTCCCGATAGGGACACCAAAACACCTCTCCTGGAGTGAGCCAAGAAAAGGCATCAGTGTAGTGCTCAACGACACCTGTCCATCACAGAGTTAGGCATCAGTGTAGTGCTCAACGACACCTACCCATCACCGACTCTGCCATTGCTCCGCAGACCGTCGCCACAAAACTACGTAACCAATCTCCTCATCCTCCATCACCGCCCGAGTCGTCCACGGTAACCCGGAAGGCCTCTCAACAGCTATGTGCTGCCAACCCCAGCACTGCAACAAAAAATTGCAACTGACACCCTTTCACTGTCGACAGCGGACCCCATACAGCTCCTTGTAGAGCTGTGCCAACAAAGTCTGTCCCCATCTCAAAATCAATGGTGCCTCTATCGGGCACTCTGCCAACTGCCACACCAAATCCAGCAGGTTCCACGGGAACCTCACGCCTGACGAATCAGGGAGAAGAATGTTAGAAATGAGGCCCATCAAGAATGCGTGCCTCACTCCTAACACCCCCCTCTCCTTCCACCAACTAACCAAAATCCCGCTAGCCTGGCAATCCACCTTGGCTGTCTCCACTGGGTTTGCTACACCTAGCTGCCCCCCATGCCCAAAACATCTCGTAAGTATAGCAGTTCGTTGATCAAACAGAGATGTCCCAATAGGTAGACCATCTATCGAAATCTGAAGCAACCGATAGACGTCCTCAAGAGTCACAGTCATCTCCCCTGTCGGGAGATGGAAAGTATTGGTCCGTGGATCGCAAAGCTGGATCAGGGCTGTCAGATAGGCCTGATCCGAAACCACAGACTCCAGTCGAGCCACCTGCTTGAGCCCAAGGGCATCAAGCCATCCCCAGTAATCATCGATCAATGCCAACCATGCCTCAGTAAATGCAGCGGGTACACGATACCGGCTCCTAACAACCTGCAAAGCAAAAAAAAAAAAAATGACTAAAAATGCACTAAAAATAGACAATAAAATTGCCTGACAGGATTTCTACTGCACCTGACAACTTGGCATGGCAAATCGACATCGAGGTCACAAATTATTACTATCCTACTCCCTAAGAAGGCTACCATAGCCGGACCGCTCCACGGAAGATAAATTTTTGACAATCCCCAAATGGTGTCACAAAAAAAAAAAAAAACAACAAAAACAACAAAACATGCAACATAAAAACAAAGTAATAAGCATTTTCGGACATAAGTGCTCTTGCACTTAACCTCTATGCAAAGAAAATCGATGTCGAGGTCCAAATTATCGCTCTCCTACTTCCCCAAGAAGGCTACAATAGCCGGACCGCTCCATGGGAAGTTAGATTTTCGATAATTTCACCTCATTACGACATCACCAAAAGGGCTAACACCCACCAAAAATAGGTCCAAATGTTGGAAAAATTGCACATGCTTAACGGTAAACCCTCTAAAGGCACCCCTGCACAAGTCATCTTGGGTCAAGCGACTCGTCGCTTCTCTCACGAAGGTCATTCCCTCATCGATTCGTCGCTTGAGGGGGTAGTCACACTTAGTCACCAATCAACAATCACACATCCAATTAAGGAAAATGACATGCATTCAAAGAATCATTGACAAAGACAATCACGCTCCTACTTGGGGCAGTAAACAAGCAACAATCAAATCAATCAAATGCTTGGCATTTCGTGAATCATGAACACAAGGTTCCCCCTGAGGATAAAAACGCCCTTTGCCTGTTCATGACTGATCAATGTCTAAGTTCAAGTCACACCTCAACAAAATAGGTTAATACTTGAAATCAAATTCCTTAGCTCGTTAGAAGCAAGGATTCAAGAATGCATGCCCTTTCCATACTTGGGGCATCAAAAGTTGGTTAGGTTACCAAGAAACCCTAATCATTAGTGCTTTGGTTATCTATTTTTGCTCAGCATTGCGTCACCCATAGCGCTTCTCAAAAAGGGGTATCTGTAGACACCAAAACAGAACCAATCCGATTATGTGACTGCAAACACTGATCGCTTTGACAAACATAGCTCCTAGGGCAGCCCTCAGAGGTTAAACAGTGGTCTTAACCACTTTCATAGCAATTTTGTAAGGTCAAGAAGCAATTTGGCACACTTGGACACTTTGCCCAGTATTCGTCTCACCCAGGGACGAATTCAAAATAGAATCCGTCCCACCCCAGGATGAATTCTGAATCCGTCCCTGGGTGGGACGAATTCTAAGCTTAATGGGCAAAAAGACAAATGGTGCCAAGTGGCAGCCCAGAACAGTCAGTTGATGACTCCTGCCTTGCACGCGTGTGTAGGTGGACAGAGGGGCCGTTAGAAGACTGCCACAAAAGGCATTTATCAAAGCCCAAGTCAACCGAGGACTCCCCTCCCTCATGGGAAGACAAGACTGCCACATGGCGCCTATGACCAACACATGGCATTTGTGCGTCCCTCCCAAAAGAGACCCCATGGGTCTATAAAAGGTGGGACTTTTCTCACCCAAAATATACAGGTTGAAGGAGTTTTCAAGCAACGAAGTGCTATCGAGTTGAAGACCCACTTGCATCCCTTTTGGTTCACCTTCCCACATCCACCAATCTCTTTTGCAAGGGAGGTTGTTGGGTGGCCTTTGGAAGCTCGAACCTGACCCAAATCCAACACATGGACACCTGAACCAACCAATTCGCCGACCCCCCAATCCTAAGAGGTTTTGGGCCCATCCCTAGTGGATTGGCTCCAAAATCAAGTGCCAACGGTGGGAGGCCCACTTGGGCACCCCCGCACTTCCCAAGTCCTATCTTATGTTTTAGAGCATTTTAGATTACTTTTTCAGGTTACATTTTATGTTATTAGGTTTGATTAACCCATAGCTGCAAATTTTGTAACTTTTGGTCAGATTCTAGTATGTTTTGTGTCGCTTTGTTGTTTCACTGACTTGCAGGTGTCGAGGTCAAATTCCCGAGGGTAGAGGCCAAATTGGGAGAATCCGACCATCTGGGTCATCCCAAAATGGCCCCAATTACATAACCCCCCTTTTTGCAGGCGTTTTGCAGGTCTCGGGATCCGACATTGGAGCAGCAGCAGGTCGGTTTCTTCAACACAGAAGAATTCGTCCCACCCAGGGACGAATTGTAGTCAGAATTCGTCCTACCCAGGGATGAATTCCAGTTGAAGGTAGATTGGCCAGTTGTCTCAGTGGCGATGGCCTTCTGGTAACTTTTCCTATCTTCTGTCAAGTTTTGAAGCCATTTGGACTCACTGTATTTACTGTTTCAGGCAAATGTTTACATGCATATTTCGTTAGTTTTAGAGAACAAACACTTTTCATTTGCGGTAGATGCTACTGACATCTTGGTTGTTAAGAACTCATCGACATCAGCGGCGGCATCACCTTGGCCCGCCCATTGCAATCGTGGGCACGCGAAAGGAGGAAGACTAAGTCACACATTGTAACAAAGACAAATTTAACGCTCCTAGCCCCTAAAAAGGGAGGAGACGTCTATGTAACCGAGGATAAGATATTTGAATAAAGAGGGCTGTGATTTCTTTACATCTTTTCTTTCCTTTCCAAATTGTCTCTTTCCTTTGTTTTGGTGCATAAGGTTAAAGCGTTACATTTCGTCTTACATTGCATAATTAGTGTTTCCTTTGCCCGGAATCTCATGCTTCCATAAGGAATATCACTAATATAACCATTTTTAGTATTTATATATATTTGTATTAAAATCTAAAATTTAGTGCATGAAAACCTTATAGAGCATATTGCAATTTGAAAGGTGTTTGGTAGCTATATTTCTCATAGATAACTACATCTTTGATCAGCAATAAAATATGGATTCATCAATAGTTTTTATTTTGTTTGTTAATTTCCTCATTGCGTGGGAACTTGAAATAGTTTTTAGATTAGTTTCACACATTGCTTAAATTTATTTTTCTTTGCATACATTTCATATTCATGTTTAATACTTAGGTTATATATAAATTGCTTCAAATTTTTATTATATTTATCGAGTAAATCTTAAATAATAATATATTTTTGAAATTTATTATTACAAAACTTTTTATAATAAAAAATAATAAATCAGCTAAAAAAAGTTATAAAAATCAGAAAGAAAGTTTGAAAGTTAAATATTCATCTAAAATTCATTTCTTTCGTTTATTAAAGACTTTAGTTCAATTTATGAATATTTGAAGATCCTCTATAATACTTCCCCAACACATTACATGACATAGTATAATTTTTGTTGAATAAATACATACTACCTGTTCAACGTAATGGTTATTACAAATTTATACTTTACACCCACATTTAGAGAAAAAGAAAAAAAAGTGTTTGGGTAAATTCTAAGGGAATCCACACAAATTTTGCAACGAGCATCAAACAGCATATTACACACATACTAATTTGCGTATTTCAAATAGCACACCACAAGGTTATTCGAATTGTCGTTGAAGATTTGAGAATGGTAGATCAATCCTCTTGATTGGTCGTGCAGACAGAGGAGTGAGCATCTTGCAAGAGAGTTTCAACACCTCTAACAGATCGACGGGATTCTCAGGCGACTCCACCCAACTGAAGTGGTGAAGGAGGAGAGCCAACCACAGGTGCACCGTTGCCAGTCCCAGAGCTCTGCCGGGGCAAACACGACAGCCAGCACCGAACGGAGCCAACCTTAAATCATTTCCTCTCATATCCACCTCTTCGCCTCCTTCGCTCACAATAAAGCGCTCGGGAACAAAGTCATAGGGTCGTGACCAGATGCTTTCATCATGGGTAATAGCCCACATATTCACCATCGCTGTTGTACCTTTTCGAATGAAGTGGCCGGAAAGATGAGTATCGTTTCGGGATAGCCTTGCCCACGACAGGAGTGGGCCCGGTGGATGTAGGCGTAGAGTTTCCTTCACAACTGCCTAAAAGTATGGGAGTCTTGGTATATCTGAGTCTGTCAGGTGGCGGGATTTCCCAACAACTGAGTCCAGCTCGGCCTGCAGTTTCAATTGAATCTCTGGATGTAAAACTAGTTCCGCAAGAACCCATTCAGTGAGAATGGCTGTGGTGTCAGAACCTCTGAAGATCATTTCCTGCATCAACAACATACACGAATTTACTTTGTAGAACATATATTGTTTTAGTAAAAAGAGAAAATATTATCACTCATCCAGAATCTACAAGCTAAAAACAGTTCACGTATGTTACGCCATAATCTTGCGTTGAAGATCATATCAACTTATGAGAATAAAACGGTAATGGGAGCAAAATATAAGATTAAAAGGAAAGCAGTTACAGATATGTCTCTCCATGGCTACGTAGACCACTTCAAACGCTCAAGAAATGTAATAATCAAGGTGTGACGCTACAAGCAACTTACCCATAAAATGGCGACCATGTCATCGTCAGATAATCTCTCTTTTCCTTGAAGTGAAATCAAGATGTCCACAAAATCGGATGAACTGGAGGCGGCGGAAGGGGACCTTCGCCCTTCACGATGATCTTCAATGACGCGCTGGACATATGTTTTCACTTGGGAAACGAGCTTACGACAACGCTCATGAAAGCTCCTCGGGTTCCAACTCAGGTACGGGAAGTAATCTGCTACGTTGAACGCTCCCAGCAAGTCGAAGCCTTCCATCACCATCTGTCGAAGCTCCATCGCCTCCTCTTCTTTGCTTCCAAAATCATAACGTCACCCGAACACCATCATTATAATATTATTAACGGCAGCTCTCTGCAGAAACGGGCGGACCTCCACTACTTGCGAATGGCAGTTCCATATATCCACCAGCATTTGTGTAGTTTCTTTCTGTCGGAACTCCTCGTGGGCAACAATTCTGTTGGGCGAGAACAAGTGAGTCGCCGTAATCCTTCGGAGATTACGCCAGTACTCTCCATATGGAGCGAAGCCGATGGCTCGACCGAAAAACAACAATTTGGCCGATTCCTTGTGAGGCCAGTCTGCGAAATCGGAGCTCGACAGGAGATCGCGAGCAACGTCTGGTTTGGATGTAATAACGACAGGGGTGCTCCGCAAATTGAAGGCCATGAGTGTCGTTGCCCTATGGCGGGCAGCAAGGATGCACAGATTTCTATGAGCTAAGCCCCCCATCTCTAAGAGGCTTCCTATAATGGGCAACCCCGTCGGCCCGGGAATTTTACTTGTGGGCTTTTTCTTCTTCCTCAGTGCAACTCAAATCACAATCCAAAATCCCACACACACCAATCCGGCCACTAAAAACAGCTTTTCGGACAGAGCTGAAGCATTTTGAATGGTAGGTAGTCTTCCTTGGGCGAGGAGAAGAATCAGCGAGTTCTCGACATGATAAGATTCGCCCATCTCTAACAAGCTTAATCTTCAACTCACTAGGGAGAGAGTTAGAAATGCATGAGACTTGTATTCTGCCAGAAACCTAAATTCATACGCTGTTTATAGGCGAAATCTTGACTGCCCTAATGAGGGCCTGAGACGGCGGCGATGTCACGTTTCCACTGAAACTGCTGGTGCTGATATTTTTGCTTATAGTGCGATCTGACGTTTCCATTTAAAGTGATGGTGCTGATATTTATGCTTATAATAAAATTTTAACCCGTTCACATAAGTATGCAAGGTTTCTGATTATGAACGAATCTTTTTATTTTACAAACATTTACAAGAAAGCAAGGGAAGTTGTCCAGAAAGAAGATTTGGAGGAACCGTAATATATGACATTGTAAAAGTTTTTCTTTAAAAGATGTAAACTATGTTTTTTTTTTTTTTTTTTTTTTGAAGAGAGTGTCTTTCGTTTTTTCGTTTTAGGAAGTCGGAGGGTAATAAAGTCTAGAGAATACTGAGAAATGAAACCAGACTGAAATCAACTATAAGATGAAATCAGGACAACGTGGATAAAATCCGACGGCCTTACTATTAGACCCAATATTTGGGCCAAGAAGTATAATATCTTAATGATCATTAAATAAATCCACAATTCTATGTTTAAGTAGTCCCTAAACCGGATTTGTCGTCGGGCAAAGTTTCCGTTAGATAAACTCAACCACACATCCTGGACACGTCGTGCTTTGTAAATATACGACAATATATTAGTGCATGATGAGCATGATTTCATGATTAATTGCAGGTTTGTCAATGTCTGATAAGGAAGGCATTCACTAAATACAAGGTGAGATGTCAAGTTGATCTTGACTTAGGTTTATAGTGGGATATTCACGCCGGAGAAAGGCATTGAATTTGAGTTGGACATCTTATAATTTAGTCAAGCAATTTTATTATTCAGGGACATACAGCATCAATTATAAGTAGTTTTTTTGGTTTTTTTTTTTACAGTTAATATAAGTAGTTGTCATTGTTATCAGTTTTCAACCTTAAATCTTAAGATTAGTTGGTACCACGGGTGAGAAAAAAATATGAATTTTTATCTCTATTCTCATACATTAGAGGTATTAAAAATTATATTATTTTAATTTTAATATTTATTTATTTTATTTGAGGTATTTGTTAGAGTAAATAGAATATGATACGCTCTTTTTTTTCAAGTCATCTTATTTAATTATTATTATTATTAATTTATAATTTTATTTAATTTGAAGTTTTTTTATATATAATTAAAGCACATAAAAAGTTATAGAATTTTTATTTTGGTTTTATTTATTTTTAATGTTTTTTTAAAATTAATTATATGATATTTAATGAGCATATTCTCATAATAATATAATAATATGATATTTTTTATAGTGGTATTATATTTTGTAAATTGACTTTTGGTTATTTAGGTTATAAGTTTTGATGAACCATTAACTTGATGATATTAACATATACTTTTTATAAGTGCTACATTATTTGATTGATTAGTTAATTATTTTCAATAAAAAGTCACTTATAACAATTTGAGATAATGTTATTTAATTAAATTTTAAAGTTTAATTCTATCTACACTTTTATTTATTTTATATAATATCATCTGACTAAAATTTGGAAGTTCACTTATAGCATTGAAGCCTTGTTTCATGATGCAAAATTCTTTACTCCAAACCAATTGCTTTAAATTATATTAATTTTAAGTTAAGTTAATTGAAGTTTTTATTATTTTAAATTTTATTGTTATAATTATGTTTTTTAAATCTGAATTAGTTAGGTGAGATTCAAATTAGCCTTACATATTATATATAGACCTAGTAGTATTACATTAGCTTCACAATTATGTAATTATGTAAATATAGTTACAAAAATTTGAATGTGGGTTTCTTCCTTAAAATAATAAAAATATCTTTTCTTTTTTTAAAAAATTCAATAACTTTTATTTCAAAGTTTGAAATAAAATTACAATAAAATATACCTCATATAAGCCTTACTCTCCAACCCCATTTAGAGTTATTATAAAATTTTCCAATAAAATATACCCTCATATAAATCTTACTCCCAACCCCATTTAAAGTTATTTTAAAATCTTCCAACAATGATGCAAATAAGCATATTATATAATACACTAACATATCCACAATTGCTATTAAAAAAATTGTAAAATAAATTGATTAAAGTGTTATTTTATCTTTTGTACATAAAAAAAGAATATCAAAGTAATGAAATAAACTGGAAAATACTTTTTTTCGATTTAATAAAATCAAAAGCTTTAAAAAATAACTATTAAATAGAACTTAAGATATTAAATAAGGTATGGGTCATCAGCCAACAATTATTTAACGGTTGGCAGCCGAATGGTGAGTGAGAATATTTATAGTTCTATTTTTTACGGTACATAAGGACATAACAATATTCATTATGGCCGTCCAATGTCCATCTGATCTCCAATTTCATACATTTGAAAAACTGCATACATATAATATAAATAACTAAAAGATGGTGCACAACGAACGCTACTTTTCAGCTTTAGCTGCCAAACTCAATTGAACAGTGTTCATTGAACGTGGACAGCACAACGAACGGTACCTTTCAACTTTAGCTGCCAAACTCAATTGAACAGTGTTCATTGAACGTGGACAGCACAACGAACGGTACCTTTCAACTTTAGCTGCCAAACTCAATTGAACAGTGTTCATTGAACGTGGACAACCATCCCATGTTCATTGAACCTGGTCAAAGACAATCAAATTCATAGATTGGCTCAATGAATGTAGATATTTGAAATTAATGTCAAATCCTAATTTACAATAAAATTAAATTATTGAACTTATTTAATTAATTAATATTAGCAAATATTAACGTTGTTAATTTCCACAAATGTGTGGTTATTTGCTTATTATATGTAATTATCCCTTGGAGAACTCGTTGGCATATACCAGTCCATAAGAACAGTAGGATTGGTCTCTGCGTTCTGTTGCGCAGTAATTTATTGCACTGAAGAACAAGCGCAATTGTAAAATCCACGGGCCGAGTGGATTGCCCATAATAGGAATCTTCTTAGACATAGGGGGAAGACTCGCCATCCTTACTGCCCGCCGCTGGGCAACATCTCTCACCCTCCAATTTAGGAAGCACCCCTGTGGTTATTTAGCAAACACTCATCTTTCCGGCGACTTCATTCCTGGCGGTACCACAGGAATGATGCATATGGGGGCGATCACACGCGACGAAAATTTGTGTCAGAGGTGTTGAAAACTCTCTTGCGAGATGGTCGCTCCTCTCTCGGCACGACCATTAAACAAGATTGATCTACGATTCTAAAACCCATAAGGTCGTTACCATGGAGAATAATTCCGTGCCCAACAGACTGCAATTAGCAAGTAAAAAGCAATCCTTTTACCTTTTGTGTGAACATAGATACTTTATGTTGGTACGCGATAGGTATAATACTAGTGGATTACAGTTGCAGAAGACGTTATTTTAAGCATACACGGATTATAAAGCTGTGGACGTTTCCCTCTATTCCATCTATTGTTGATATCAATGTGTCCCTTTCTGGAATTTCCACTATCAGGCCATTTTTGCCTTCTTGGCCTGTTTGGGCCCCTAGCTAGTTTGGGAAGTGTATTTTTGAAACTGGTCATTTCAATCTCTGGCACTCTACCATCCTAGTGGCATCTAAAGGTGGAGGAAACCGAGAATATTTTAAAAAGTTGTTATTCTCAAGAGGTCTGGACTGGTGAGTTGGGCCCTTTCGACAATACTTAATTTTATCTTACATTCTATAATATTATAACAAAAATTTAAATAATTAATCATTATTCATAATTCCCATCCAACATGACTCTTATTTTATCGGTGTTAGATCATACATATATTCTTCCTATTGATATGAAACCAACAGAAACAAAGGCCAATTTCTATTACCCGTGTTCCAAAAGGTGTAAGATAAGCTGTTGTACGAGGAATAGGTTGAGTAGTTTCTGTAGTTTGAATCTTGTTTTGGTTAGTTATTAAAAATAGCGATTGTAACTAACTCTTCTATATAATAAAAAATTAAATAAAATCAAATAAATAACTTTTTATTTTATTTTAATTTAATTAAATATATATTTTAATTAATTATTTTTAAAATTTTATTAAAATCAATTCAAATATATTTATATATTTATGAAGGTGGTATACTATAAGAAAGCTAATAGCTATAAGATACTTAAAGTCAACAAATAAATATAATTATTTTATTTTATTAAGTTAAATATTTTGAAATTAAAATTTAAAAATTAAAATTATATAAAAATAAATCAATAATTATATATATATATATATATATATATATATATATATATATATATATATATATATATATATATATATATATATATTTGCTTGATAATAAAGGGTTGTACTTAGGTCCCTCAACCTTGACAAATTACATCTCTCTTATTTAGATCTTGAGAGTTTATCAATTGAGATGCTATAGCTAGAAACCTACATCATTTTACATAAAATGTTTGAATTCTTGATTTTTATTTTCTAGATCTTTTCAAATCTCTGTTTGAATACAATTACTCTAGAATTTAGCATCTTTCTTGAAATTTTCCTATAAAAGCCTTCATAATACCCAAACTTCACCTCTATTTTCTATGCCATGCATCTTAGTAGAGTAATATTTCTAAAACATCACACTATCATAATTTGCTTTACCAAATATGGATTGCTGGTTTCCTTCCTCAAACACAAGTGCAACCATAAAAATTATAACAAATAGTCTAAATGAAAACACATTATTGTTTCAAAATAAAACATATATTACCAATGGAAAACATTAAAGTAAAACTTAATCATTAATTGATTTAGACAATCAATATTTTTTGTCAGCTTCAACTAAAATTCCTACTTCCTCTAACCATAGAAAGGAGAATTTAACTTCACAATCCTTAATCAAAACCCCTCTATTGGCTAGTTTATCTGCACATTTGTTTCCTTCCCTTAATATGTGTAAACCTAATTTCTTCAAACTCTTTAGTAAGATCTTGAATTTCCACAATTATCTCTTGTATGTTCCAAGGAGCCTTTGCTTTCCTCAAATTGCATTCATAACTTTGAAGGAATCATCTTTCATCCATACTCTATTCCATTTCATTTGTTTATATATTAATATGCCCAAGATTCAGCTTCATTATTTATCTTAAATCCACTATTGAAAGCATAATGAGATAAAATATCTCCTCTATTATTTGTAATTATTCCTCCTCCTCCTCTTGGTCTTGGATTTTCTTTAGCTGTTCCATAAAAATTTAATTTAACACACTCCATATAAGGTGGTTTCCTCTTTATATTCTTTACCTTATTTTTTCTTCTCTTGTACCCAACATCATAATTTCATTTAATGAATTTACTCCATATATCAAAATACCTTACTTCAAAATTAAGAATTGGGTAAGTTGATAGAGTTAGTTTAGACTCCTCTATGGCTAAACATATATTTTTTTCATTACCTCTAAATTGCTTTCCTTTCCTTTAAATATTCTTCTATTCCTTTCTAGCCATATAGTCAAAAGAATTGTATCTTTTGATATATCCCATATTGTCTGTAAAGCATCACTTTCATAAGTGTTTTATCATTTATTTAAAAAATCCTTAATTCTTCTATTCATCACCAGACATTTACCGAACATATTAAGAATATATTGCCATAGATTCCAAACTATTAAGTAGTGTCCCAAGATATGGTTAATACTCTCCTTCTCCTTATTACAAAAAATATATTGAGAGGGGCCATGGAAACACCTTTTCATAAGGTTATCCTAGGATAAAATTCTTCTATGACCTACTAGCCAAACAAACATTTTAACTCTAGGAATTCTTGGGCTATCCTAAATATATATTCATATTCTAGTGGCATTATTATTATGTTGGTGTTGAACATTATATCCATTGCTTGTTGTGTATTCTCGTGAGCTATTCAAATCCTAAATCAATTTATCATTGACACCCCTTGGAATAATTACAGTTTTTATCATTCTACTCAATTGTCTTCTAGCATCAACCTCTTGTATAATTATAAAAAATATTATTTTCATTTGTATCTTCCTTCTTAATCCTTGTAAAAAATATTTGAAACCTTATCACCGTATTTATCTTGAAGCAATCTCATCCAAGGTTTCAAAACTTGATCTAAATTGAGTGGTTTTTTATCACACCAAGTATCCATCCAAATAGAATTTTTTTCTCCATTTCTCACCACTCATCGTAAACCTTTAATTGTAATATCAATAGATTTTTAAAAACCATTTCAAAGATCAGAACCATTTGGGAGAGAGAATGCAGTACATATTAAACTTGGGTCATTAGGGTCAACATACTTACTTGGAAGAGTTTACCCATTGTCTTTGACTCTCTTTGTACAATATCTAAATAAATTTTCCCCTAAGAGCTAATTTTGCATCAGTAAGAGCTCTTAAACCAAGACCTCCCCTAGTTTTGTGATCACACAACTTGCTCCATTTTACCAAACATTTTTTTTGTTTATCATGTAAACCAGACCATAAAAATGATTGCATAATAAAAATTAAATATTTTTCAATGGATTTTGGTATAGAAAACAATGACATATAATATGTTGAAATAGCTTGTAATACTGACTTAATTAACTGCACTCTTCCTACTAACGAGAATTGTCTCCCTTTCACAAATCCACCTTGCTCTTCTAAATTGATATTGTCTAACAATGGCCTTAATCTATTCACCATCACTTTGAAAATAGTCTTATATGCCATATTACATAGGCTTATGGGTCTAAAATAATCAAATAATTTAGCATTATTATATTTTGGAATTAGGGTAAGATAAGTTACATTTATTTTATAAGGAATATATTGTTTTATCCTAGACTGTTCTATAACCACCAATAAAGAATCCTTCACTATATCCCAATTATGTTTGTAAAAAGCTGCAAAGAATCCATATGGACCTAGGAATTTATCTTTGTTAAAAAATAAAAGATCTAAATGAACTTCTTCTAGAGTAATAGGCTTCATCATTTTCCTATTGTCTTCATTTGTTATAACTGAAGAAACATATTGAAGAAGTTTATCATTAAGAACTTTAGTCTCCACTGAACCTCGAATATTTTGATAAAATGACTTTAACTATTTTCTAATTTCACTCTGATATTCAACCCAAACCCCTTCTATTGATTTATTCCTATCAATTATAGAATATGCTCTTTGTACTATAGTCATCTTATGAAAAAAATTGTATTCTTATCTCCTTATTTTAACCAAGTTTATCTTGATTTTAATCTCCAAAATTTCTCTTTATTACTCAAAATATTATGATATTCACTAAGAAAATCCATTTCCTCTAAGCTTTTATTATTTTCATCACCTTTTTGAAATTTTTAAAGTTTATCTTTTAGTTTTTTTTTGGTAATATTAAGAAAGTGGGTTTTGAAAGGAATCCCACAACCTTATACAAAAAATACCAAAGGGAGAGATATCAAAAAAAAATATAGCAAACTAGATCCAAAAGGAGACCAACAACCGAACACCCCAAAGGGAATAAACAATCAATAAAACCAACAAAAAAAAAACATCAATTATAACCAAGGTACCAAAATTTGAAAACCCGCATGGACCTCACTTCCTTGAAGCAAATGAAAATTTAAATTTTAAAAATGGAAAATCCTGCACGTCCACCATGAAACAAGTAGAACCCTTCAGTTGTTACATTGAATGCACTACCCAATCGACAAGAAAGGGCTTCCCAAAACCTAAGGAGCACCAAAGAGAATAAAAAAAATTAAAAACTATAGATAGAAAACAAAATCCCACTAAAATATTTAAAAATAAAAGCACTCTAGTCTCCAAAATCGTCCAACGAAACCAAAACTAGAAATAAATCCAGTTCCTGCAACTTTAGAGAAATCAATATAGAGCAACACACCAGTAACTCAGATCACTGCCCATCACAACTCATAATCTACTAGGAGAAGGAGAAATATTAAATATGTCCAAACCGAGTTGTCTACTTCGACATCTTAAGCTCATTCTTCTTGGAAAACTCAAACTAGGAAGACCACCATAGAAAACTATAGAAATGTAGTCACTCTTATTTGGTCTTCCCATTTTTATTTTTTTTCCTATGCAAATACAGGAATTTCAAAATATTTTAGAGAAAGGGCCAGGGTATCCCTTCTTTAGCCTCAGAGAAGAGAAGCAATGATCAGCCACCATCCTAACCCTACACTTTGGTGGAAAATGTCCAATTTAGCAGAAGAAACTGGGCTCTTCCTCTCCATAATAGGGGATAACAGAGAAAAATCCACTAATTGCTGAATAATAGACTCTTCCATCGCTAAGCAACTGAAGGGATTATGGACTACAGGATAATTAGAAGAATCAACATTTAAGACCACCTCCAGGTTATCCAAATTTTGAGGCTGCTCATTCATGACCAAACATGGTACTTCGACCTTTGCAGGTTTAGAAACACCCACAAAAAGCCCATCCTCACAAGAGGGAAGCACAACAATCTCCAAACCAATAAAATTCCCCACAATCTTCTTTTTTGGGACCCAATTTTTCTTCTTTTTTGGAACCCAAAGTTTGTCTTTTAGTTCTTCTTTCTTATCAAAAATATTTGCAAAGGTGTTCTTTTTCCATTATTTTGATCTAGATGTCATAGCTTTAATTTGGGTTGGAAGAGCATACAACCCACCATTACCTAAATAATTCTATGTTTGAGATATCATATGAAAAATTTGAGGATGGTCTTCCCACATCTACTCATATTTAAAATATGATTTTTTTTTAATTCACTTACCATCATTTTAACTCTTATTGGCCAATGATCTCAACCAATCCTCATTAAGGTATTAATTTTAGCACAAGTTCCCTCATAAAGCCAATGATATGAGAGAATGCATCTATCTAATTTTTTTGCTATTAGGTTCTAGCCTCTCCTATTGTTGGTCCAAGTATAACTATCTTCTTCAAACTCAACTTCCCATAGATTAATTTTTTGAATAAAAGTTGAAAAATATTTCATACTTTGGCTCAATTTCCTAATTCCTCCAATTTTTTGTTCAACTTGGTTATGATATTAAAATCTCCAATGATCATGAATCAGGTTACTTGGTCTTTACTTCTCATAAAGGCTTCAATCCCAATCCAAACTTCTAATCTACCTTACTGACTTGTAGGTTCATACATATTGATAAGAATGAAGTGAATATCAGTAAAGTAGCAAGTGGCTAAAGAAGCTATTTAATGCCTAATTTTATGAATGATTACACAAGATTTTTTAGAAGGATTCCAACAAGTTAGAATTCCCCTTGCTACTCCTTAAGAATCCACAACATCTCATTCACATCTTGCTCAAATTGATTTCATAGTTTTTGAAACCTTTTCTTTTATCATTTTAGTTTCTTGGATACATCTATGCTTTGAGGGGGTATTAGCACCCCTTATATTCCACTATATGATAATCATGTCTCATTTGGTATTTTTGGCCCCTCTTACATATTACCAATATCATTTTGTTGTTGAGAAGTTCAACCAACTTAGTTTGTGTTCCTTTATATATGTTAGCTCTTTCTTCCATAGATCTTGCTTGATAATTTGAGGGTTTTCCTCTTTTTACTTTACCTATATAAGGAGTAGGTATTATTATTCCATTCCTCAATATTATTTCATTATTTTATTTTTAAACATATTTATCCTCTCCTTGATCTATTATAGAAGCTTTTGACTTGTCCTGCTCAGTTTTTGGTATTTCCTTATTAATGGCAGAGGTATTAACTTCTAAAAATGCATTTTATTTACCAATTATGTTCTCCTGAATGGTGCATGGTACTTCAAGAGAGTCTTAAAAATATAATGAGACACATTACATAGAATCATCAAGAATATTCTTCCTTAAATTAGGATCATACTGAATAGATGATTCCTTGCCAATATGTTGAAATTGTTGTATTGTGTCCTCTAAGTTTTGATCTACATTTTCGTCATAGTCTAAAATCTCAAAAGAATTGGAATTTATTCTAGTATCCTTTATTATTGGTCTCCATTATTCATTTTCTTTTATTTTTCTAGATCTATTTTTTGGAAGTTTAAAACCATCTTTATCCATAACCATTTGTAAATTTCTCTTACGATTTTCTACAAATGATTTTTTGGGCTCTTCTTAGGGCACGATCTCTCAATATGCCCCACCTTATGACATCTTCTACATCCAAAAGATATGTTTTCATAATCTATAGTTTGAATTCACATATTATCCCCATACTTAAGAATTATTGATTGTGGTAAAGCTTTAATTATATCAATCATGACCAGCATTTGAGCATAAATAACCAAAAATCTATATTTTATCACATTTGAAATCTCAATAAATTCTCCTAGAGTGTCGCCATTTGCCTTGAAGGTATATATTTTTCAAAATTCAATGGACAACCCAAAAATCCTAACCCATACTGTTCCTATGGATAGATTAAAAATTTTAGGTAAAAAGCCTTCATACCAGCAGGTAAGGAAGAGCCCTACTCTTCCCATAAACCAAGGACCCCATTTTAGGATTCTTTCTCTTTCTTCCATAGGACAAAAAATGGCTAGGAAAAACCTTTGGGAAGAAATTATAGTATCACTCCTCGAGAGTTCCAACTCCTATCAAACCATTTTATCAAGGTAAAATCCCCTGGCCAAACCCATTAAATTTAACACAAATTACCCTATCTTGGAGCAATGAGGGTCTGCCTGAATTGCGCTCACTAACCGCTACCACTAGGGATGATTTTAAGGATTTAACTATAAATTGATCCATGGAAAGGAAACTCAAAACTTAATGAAATTTATTTGAAAGTCCTATAACAAATAAAGTATTTGATAAAAAATTTATAAGTTTTTTATGCACAATTTCTAAGATAAAAAAAAAGGAAAAAAAAAACTTAGCTAAAAAATCTTTGTCCAGATATAATATATTGCCTCGCTTAAGTCCTAACCCTTCATTTCTATTCCCATTTTTCGAACCCTAGTTGGCAAATATTTCTAATTTTATCTTTCATGATTTGAAAAATTATCACTGCCCTTGTTCTAAATAGTTGAATTCATAGAGTCGTATCTCCCTCAATATTGCTTAGAATTTTCCATATGACCACTCATTTTAAAACTATTCAAATTTTGCACAAGTTGGTCCAAGAATCATCTGAATCGAATAAAGCTTCATGAAGATATGGTTCCTAAAATATGATATGTTTTTTAGGAAAAAAACCCTAATCCTTTGCACTTTGCACATTTATTTTCTACGATTTGAAAAATCATCATTGTCCTTGTTTCGAATGGTTGACTTCATAGGGTTGTATCTCCCTCAATATTGCTTGGATTTTCATATATGACCACTCATTTTAAAGCTATTTAAATTCTGCACAAGTTGGTCTAAGAATAAGTTGAATCGGATAACTATTCATAAAGTTATGGCTCCTAAAATATGAGTTGCTTTCTAAGAAAAAACTTTAATCCTTCACACTTTGCAAATTTGTTTTTCATGACTTGAAAAATTGTCACTTCCCTTATTTTGAATATTTGAATTCACATGATTGCATATCCCTCAATACTACTCATATTTTTCCATATGATCACTCATTTTAAAGCTATTCAAATTATGTACAAGTTGGTCCAAGAATCGATTGAATTGGATAACTCTTCACGAAGATATGGCTCCTAAAAGATGAGATGTTTTTTAGGAAAAAACCCTAATCCTTTGCACTTTGTAATTTTATTTTTTCATAGAAAAAATTATATAATATATATAATATTTGGTAAGATATAAATTTAAACCTTAAATTCATATTTTTTACCATTTGGACTCATTATATTTAATATGATTTTATTTTAAAATTTACAAACAAATAAATATAATTATTTTTAAATTCTCTCTACAAAAACAATAAATTTTCATATCAAATGTGTTTTTGTTGAAACAAAAGTGAGACAACTATTAGGTGTGTTATTAAAGGTGAAAGGATAAACACACAGTTCTAAATAACCAAATAAATCAAATTTAATATATACTTTTAATTGATTAAAAAAAATTAATTGAATATATAAAATGGAACTTAAATAATCATTATTTTATTTTATATATAGAGATAGGGGTTCCTCTTATTGATATGGCATCATCCAAGGCTTGAGGTGACATATTATAGAAAGGTCAATGTGTATGAGATAACTACTACCCTTCTCTAAAAGACATAAGGATCATTAGATTGTATTAAATTGATAATAAGATTAAAATATTTATTTTATTTAAGTATTTTTATTTAATAAGTTAAATAATTTCTAATTATTATTATTATTATTATTATTTTGAATTTACATGGTGGAATTGGTAGCCACCACGAATCCGAGCAGGTTTTCCAACTTTTATGGCTACCATAGTATTTTGCGTTGTTCACCCCGAAATCCACCATACAATTTTTTGCGCAATCCACCCCTATAACCACCATGCCACAATAATTTTAAACCTTTTACACCGCTAAAAGCACCAAGAAAGGGACAAGCGTTCAGTTGGTGAGGCCTAAGATTTGAACCTTGGACCTCTACCCCCTTACGAGGTTTGGTCAAACCAATTGGTCTACACCTCGGACATAATTTATAATTAAATATTATAAATAAAAATTAACTCATTTCTACTCTACGAAAAATTAATGAATAGTTTAAGATTTATATGTTCTATATGAATAGTTTGGTATGAATTTAATTATTATTTTTACTTTTTTAACTCATTATATTTTATATGATTTAATTCAATTTTTTACAAACAAATAAATATAATGACTATAAAATAGTCTTTACAAAAAACAATATTTTTTATAAAATATGATTTTTTTGAACAAAACATTATGTTGAATGTTGCATATAGATTCATAATTAAAGGACTCTTAAATGATGATTTTAAATTACAAAAGAAAATTTTACATAATATAAAATACAATATCTTTACATGAATAAAATATCTTGGCTCTTTTTAATGATCTAAGATCAAATAAGATTACTAAAAACTTACATCTAACTATCATTTCACTAAAATTGAAGGAATTTCCATTATTTTATGTGAATTATATTATGAATACCCTATTTGGCCCATAAAATTTAGTAGATATATGTCAATTACAAGGTTCTAACTACCAAATTTTGATTTTGTTGGATACTAGATGGGGAGTAAAGAGGCTTCGTGCTCTGGGTGGGAGGACCTTGTTCCAAATGCCTTGCTTTCCCCTCCCAAATATCATCCTAGACCCTTCCATGTGGTTTTTCTCATCTCGATAAAATTTTTGGAGATTGGTTGGATTGTCCCTATGTTTTTCCACTATGGCCTTCACTAGTGGTCAATTTTATGTGGCTCGAAGTGGGAGTTGATGTTTCAGATACTATCCCAATGGTCCTTTTGGCTTTGGGTGCGGCTTGTGCTTTCTTGCTTACTGTTGGTTTGTTTCCTTGCTTTCTTATTGGATTCAACATCTAAAGGGGTTCCAACTTTGTTTGGTATTACTGTCTCAGCTTAAGGTTTGCTCTCTGCATATTTCTTGGCTTGGGGAGCCATAGTTTTATTGCCTACAATTGAGTTTGGTGTGGGTATCCAAAGTTGGGTTTGGTGTCTATCTTGGGTTTTCTATGACTCCTCTCCCTAATGTATATTTTTGCCCTTGTGGGGGCCCTGTGATTCTTGTACTGTTGCAGGTGTTGAGATCCATAGATTTCCTATGGATGGATAGTTGGTGGGGCTTCTTTGGAGTGCCATGGTGGTTTGATATTCAGGGTTATTTTTCCTACTATTGTAATCTTCATATCCTTTGTAGTGAGACCTTTGTGCCTAAAGAGATATCTTTTTGTTGCTTACCCTTTTTTTGGGACGGCCCGATGCCTTCTTTGACGAGTATTTTTCCTGGTTGTCTTGTTCCTTCTTGGATGGGTTCTTTTCTTCCAGGATCTTCAAGTTTTCCCTATTCCTTTTTTTATAGGTTTATCTTCTTCTAGCTTTCCCATGCCTTCCTAGATAGGTTTTTCATTTGTTGGTTATTCCCGTTCCTTCCTGGACATGATTCTCCATTTTATGTAGGTTCTAAATTTTCCCAGGTAGTTTTTTGAGATTTTATTTTATCCCGAGTTGAGTGGGATGGCATTTTAAAATCATTCTAGCTGGTTCTTCTTTTTTTGGATGTTCTCATGCCTTCTTGGATGGGCTTCTCCATTTGATGCAGGTTTTGGTTTTTTCCAAGTAGTTTTCTTGGATCTAGTTTCATCCCAAGTTGTTTTCTTTTGCATGGGATGGCATTTTCAATTTGTTCCAGCTAGATTTCTTTTCTCGGGTACTTTTTTTTTTTAAATAAAGGGGTAAAAATTTATTGATAAAAATTCTAGATTACAAAGTACAGATGAGCCCCCACCTAGGATTCAAATAAGCAACAATACAGGCTAAATCACCAGACAAGGTCAACTCCCAAAGAAAACCAAAAAAAACAAACCACATTAAGTCTAAACATCCTTATGGATCAACTCCCATAGGTGTTGAGAATCCCTAGACGGGAGACTCTCCCAATTATCAATACTCTAAGTATCCAATAGCTTAGAAGCCCTTTTGGCCAGGTAATCAACAACCCCATTCCATTCCCTTGGAATGTGCACAAAGGATATAAATTCAAACTCTTCACTCATTCTGAGAATCTGAATTGTCACAGAGGCCAAATGCCAATTAACATCCTCCACTCTTTTACTATTTAAAATATTAACCAAAATTTGAGAGTCAGACTTGCAAAGAATCTTGTGCCAGCCAAGAGAAAACCCCCTTTGCAAGGCCTCAAGTATCGCCAAAGCTTCCATAAGATTGTTGGAGTGAACACCTTTATAAATGGAAAAGAAAAAACTGACCACGCCAATAGAATCTCTCCCAACACAACCAATTCCAGCATGTCCAGGATTGCCCCTGGACGACCCATCAATATTAATTTTTAAAACTCCTCTAGGGGGCAGTCTCCATCTACCCTCTCTCCTAACCTTCTTGCTAAGCTGAGGAATCCTACTAGGGCTAGAATAATTCACACCAACCCCAAAAAAACCAAGGGCCTGTCGTACCTTCTCCTCCCTAGAGTCCAAATGAGGGTCCACATCACATTTACTATGGATAGTTTCTTGAACCATACACAGGATCCTTTGCCAGATCTGTTGAACAACCAAATGACTTCCCTCAAAAATGCATCGGTTTCATTCGAGCCAAATCTTCCAGATGATGCAAGAAGGGCCCAAATTCTAAGCCACTTGGAGGAAGGGGGCCTTGGCTGGAAGTCTGCCCAGACTACTCCAAAACTCCACTAGGGAGAGCACATGAAAAAAAGGATGGTTCTAGGCACTCCACCAATAGTGCCAAATGTCTCTGGCAAGGGAGCATTGGAAAAATAAATGAGAATAGTCATCCTCATTCTTACCACAAAGGACACATAAAGAGGGACCTTGAAATCCCATCTTCCTCAAGTTATCCCAAGTGAGGCATTTACTACGAGCTACAAGCCAGAGAAAAAAGTTACATTTCGGCAAAGCAAATCTATTCCACACCTTTTTCCACCATGTGACATGGAGACTCCCGAACTTTTGCTTATCAAGAACTTGATAACCATAGGCTACAAAGTAGGTTCCCTTGGGATTAGGGTTCCAAGCTAGAATGTCTTTATCCCTCAATGAATAACAGTACCTCCCTATAATAATTAGAGAAAGCAGCTCTCTATCCTCATCCAATCCCCCTTGGGGCCATTCCTGTGGATCTTTCCATTTGTACATCTCCATATTTCCAAAATACTAGATTTTTTTAAAGTCCTCCACATGAGACTAGCCTGCTTCCAAGAAACAAATGCTTAGGGAATGTAACCTGGGATATTGAGTCAATATAGGAGGGTGGCCATCCCAAGAATCCTCCCAAAAAAGAACATCTGATCCTCGATTGCAAATCCAAAACAAACCCTGCTTAATTAAATTAGCTCCTCTTTTCAGAGTGTCCTAGATAACGAACCTTTCCCAACCAAACTGGCTCTAGGGATATCTACCTCAGAAATACCTCTCAAGTATTTATAAGATAATATTTTAGCCCAAATCTGATCTTGAGAGGTACACCATCTCCAATAAAGTTTCGTAGCCAAAGCCTGCCCAAAAAGAGTTGCCTGCCGCAACCCAAGGTCCCCCTCTTGAACTGGCCTACAAATGGAATCCCATCTAACCAAACTCCATTTAGATTGATCAAGTTTTCCAGACCACAAAAATTGCCTTGACAAAGCATCCATGTCCTTGATGAAACGAGAAGGAGTTGTTTGCACAAAACATCTATAAATGGGTAAAGCTTGAATAACAGATTTTAAAAGCAATACTCTACCTGCAGAGGATAGCCATCCGACAGTCCAGTGATTTACCTTCCTTCTAAACTTATCAAGTATAGACTGCCAAGAAGATCTAGGCAGAGGATGAGATGAAATCGAGATCCCAAGATAAATGAAGGGGGGAGTCCCGACCTGGAATCTTAGAATGCGAGCAATCCTAGCTTGAATAAGAGGGGGGGTATTGAAGAAGAAAATAAAGGACTTGTCCTCATTAATCACCTATCCAGAAGCACCAAGATATATGTCAAGAGACTGTCTAATGTTTCCAACTTCCTTGATAGTTGCAACTCCCAACAAAGTAGTATCATCAACAAATTGAAGGTGGGAAAGAGGTGGCAAACTGTTATCCCATTTCCACCCCTGAATGAGACCATGCCTGACCTGATACTTGAGTAATCTACCCAACCCTTCTGCCATAATGATAAAAAAATAAGGAGATAGAGGATCTCCTTGCCTCAATCCCCTTGAGGCCTCAAATAGCTTCGTTGTCTCATTATTAACAAGAACAAAGAGTGAGGAAGAAGAAATACAGCTCATCACCCATCTAATCCATTCCTCCTCAAATCCAAAAGTAGCAAGAACTTTTTGAAGAAAGGACCATCTAACTTTGTCATAGGCTTTTGCCATGTACAACTTAATGAACATAGTTTTCTCCTTAGAAGTTTCCATTGAGTGAATAGCTTCTATAGCAATAACAACCCCATCCATGATTTGTCGGCCAGCAACAAACCCACCTTGCTCCTTAGAGATGATTTTGCTCAACCATATCTTTAGCCTCTCAACAATAATTTTTGTGATGATCTTATATACAACATTACAGAGAGCAATAGGCCTGAACATATCTAAGGAATTCGCTCCCTCTTTCTTGGGAATAAGCACCACAAAGGTAGCATTTAGGGCCCTTAGCATCTATTTGTTCTTTTGGGACTCACGGACCACTTCCAAAAGGTCAAATTTGATTAACTCCAAAAACTCTTGATAAAAATAAATCAGGAATCCATCCAGACTCGGGGATTTCCCTTTTTTCATCTTGAATACAACACTTTTTAGCTCCTCAAGGGAAATTGGATCCATCAAGTGCTCATTCATCTCTCTAGAAACAATCGAGGGAATACAATTTAGAATAATTTTTTCTTCCTCATCATCTGAGAGGGCATCCTCCTTGAAGAGAGAGGAAAAATACCTCTTAGTCTCTTCTAAAATATCCCTGAAAGAAGAAAGCAGGGCACCCTAAGAATTAACAAGAGAGGTAATCAGGTTACCATTACGACGAGCCTTAACAGAGTTATAAAATAAGGTTGTGTTCCTATCCCCTTCTTGAAGCCAATCTACTCAAGCTTTTTGTTTCCAAAAAATTTCTTCCCTCAGTTCCCATTCATCCAGGTCTTTTACAGCCTCAGATTCCTCAACAAGAAGCTCCTCCGTGAGTCCCTGATCTCTAATCTTCCTTGAGGCTTCTTCCACCCTCATAAGAGCTGCCAGCTTAGCCAAGGAAATGTTCCCAAAATTTAGTCTATTCCATCTCTTCAATTTATGCTTAACAAATTGAAGCCGCTTCATAAAGGAGTACATCTTAGTGCCATGAGGAGGTTTGCCATTAGTCCACCAGCCTTGCATGAAATCATGAAGTTTAGGATCTCGCAGCCACATAAGTTGAAACTTAAATGAGGGATTCTTTTTTAGCCCTAACTCTAGAGCAGAGAGTTTGATAGGCCAATGATCAGATCCTCTACCCTCCAAAATCACAGAACTAGCGCTTCTATTATTGCCAATCCAAAAACTAGAGATCAAAAACCTATCCAGTCTCTCTGAAATGGAATATTCCCCACATATTCTATTATGCCAGGTAAATATCCCATTATTCGGCTTGATGTCAACCAAGTTCAAGGCCCGGATATGAGCATTGAAGACAGAAGAAAAAGTCTCAATACGATCAATCCCACCACGTTTTTCCTCCAAACAAGTGATAGAATTGAAGTCTCCAGCCAAAATCCATGGGTACAGGGGAACCAGACTTCTCACAAATCCAATGTGCTCCCATAAATTCACTTTACCATTGTAATCAATAGGAGCATACACATTTTTAAGTAGGATGGTCTCACAAGATTCATTATCATGCCCAATCATCGAAATAGACCACCTGCTGGAAATCTAGGTAAGAGGAGAGATCTTAACTAGATCCCATAAACAAGCAAGGCCACCAAAATATCCACATGCACCAATACACTGATATTGCCCCTTTCTCCACAACTTGGGAGCAATATTGAACAAACTATCAATAGCTAATTTAGTCTCCTGAATAAAAACCACATCCGAAGAATGAACACGAATCAAATCACGAACAACTTTTTGTCTGGGGATGCTGTTCAACCCCCTTACATTCCATGAAAGTATAATCATTTTTGGGGGTTATAAAAATGGGAGTCCAATGTTTTCACCAAACCTAACTCTACCAAAGTCACCCCCATTAACTTAATTTTATACTGGTCTTTCTTCTGACCCACCTTCATATTCTTATCTGAAGCATTTTTTTTAATTATTTTATGCTGCAATCCCAAAGACCGTAGGAGTTTTACAGTCCATGGATGACTGCATTAGTGCCTGGGTAGGAGAGGGCATATATAAATTTGTGCCATTTTCTAAGATAACTTCACTTCCAGGGCTAGGGCCAACCATATCATCTATACTCAGAACCAAAGCCCTCTGTTCTTCATTTAAACCCCCTATATCTAGTTCCCTTGGTTCCACCTCATGAAGAGACAACTAATTTGGTCCTGTTATATATATAACAGGTAGCGATGTTTCAGGTATCTCCATGCATTGATCAAGATTCTCTAGAATTTCAAAATAGTTGAGCTGAGCATCTGGATGGTTATTCTTAATGTCTCTTTTTGCCTTTCTTCCTTTGTTCCAAGGTTTTACCGTAACAAAGCCTTCCTTATCTTGATCCCCATCCTTTATCGGGGCTTTTCCTTTATCCATATTTTGTACAGCTCGAGAGGGCCCAAGATTTGAAGCCACAGGTAGGACAAACTTAGGGCATTTTCTTTGTAAGTGGCCATATTCATGGCAAATCCGACAACAAAATGGAAGAGCTTCATAGTCAAGTTTTTGAACCCATTTGGTTGATCCGAATCGTATTTCAATAGAATCTGGAATAGGATTGTTTAAATCAATTTCAACACGGATACGGGCAACAGAGATTACCTTTTTATCCAATGTCTGTCGTGACGGCCCAACCGACTTCCCAAGTAGAAGGGCAATCATATGCAAGATGTCATTTCTCCAAAATTCCAATGGGAGCCACGAAAGTCGAACCCACACCAAAACCTGTGACGGTCACTCCTCTGATGGGTTGAAACCCACTTGCCAGGGTTTAAGAAAGAGTCCCGCTTGGTTACAAAAATAGGGACCTCCTTCAAATGATTTGTTATGATCCGCAAGACAAGAAAAAACCACCATAAAATAGCTATTTGCACTCAGCATCACCTCCACATCACCTTTAGGGTTCCAAGTCTTCCTAACCCAAGCCTCCACAAAGGGAAGAGAAATTCGGATGCCCATAAATTTACCAATAAGTGCATGTTTGGTTAAATACTCCACATCTTTCGCCATCGAGTCTGGTTGAACCACTAGAATCGTCCCGACTTCACATCGTTCCAAACATCCATTGTTCTTTAACAAGCGATTCTCGGCATGCAATGGGAAATCTTGTTCCTTCCAATAATTTTAAAAGAAATACCAGCCCTAGAATGCACACTCTGTGACGGACCTGATGCCATAACTACATTCCTCCAGTTGTTCATACCTCCTCCAGAAACTGCTACCATCCTCGCAGAGCCCACCAGATAGGTCTCAAAAAAATTCTAGCAAAGCAGCTTTTCCTCATCAAACCCTAGCCTGGTTCATTATAACTAACCTCAACAATATCCGAATTACGACTATGTTCCTTAGGTACTTTTAGGTAGGGTGTTGTTTTTAAATTTTTAAATTTAATTCCTACTTTCAGGTTTTCCCATCCCGGACAAGTTTTTTTTCCTTTTTTTGTCCTAGACTACCACAAGTCGGGTTTCTTAAGTTTTTTTCGCTTATCCTAGGATTCCTTTAGTCAGGTTTTTAGTATTGGTGTTTCTATTTTTCCCAAGATTCCATAAGCTGGCCTTCCTTACTTGTGTTGCGTGGGATGGTCCCACTGTTTGATTTGTGAGATTTTCCTATCGGGACTATCTCTTGGTTGTTTTATGGAGACCCTCTCCCTGACCATATAAGGTTTTGGGGTCCTTTCAAAATCCAATTATCAATAAAAAATACAATGTTCTAACTAATTTTTAAATAATATATTAGTTATTTAAGATTTGAAATATTAATATATTTTAACTTTTAACTTTCAATAATGACAAGTTACCCCATAAAAAGAATGTGTGAAACCATGAAGATGAAATTGGAAAATAAAACCATGGTAGTAAGAAAGATGAAGTTTAGACTTAAATATAGTGGAGAATATACAACTTATTAGATTTAGGATCCCTTATGAATGGGATACAAATAAAGTATTTGTAAAAAGTAGGGTGGGGTGAAAGATACTTTTTAAAATTCAATGTAGTGGGAATACACAACTTATTAAATTTAAAATACTTTATGAATAGGATATGAATAAAGCATTTGTAAAAGGTAGGTTAGGATTAGATAAGTCAGATGCATAAGGATTTATTAAGAAAATTGTACTTTTATCCCTTTGGTGAAGGGCTACTCCACCCAACAGTCCCACAACACACAAAAACACAACCAATTTTAAATAAAATTACTCAATAATAATACTTGATAATAATACTCAATAACAATACTTTATTAGGGGCTATAGAACCAAAAAAATACAATCTTATGACCACAAGGACCGATTTGATTACAAAGAAAAATTACTAAAAATCTATAATATGGAGCCACAATTTGTCGTTCCCCAGAATGCCTTCTGTAAACATATTTTACCTCTTTAATAACTTCCATACAATATTTTGGAAAACATAACTCCCTTTTTTTCAGTCATCCATTTTCAAAATAAATTGGGCATGTTTAAAATACCATCATTAATGAAGTAAATTGGACATTAAAAAAATACCATCATTAATGAATAAATTGGACATTTTAAAAATACCATCATTAATGAATAAATTGGCCACTTAAAAATGCCATCATGAATGAATAAATTGGGCATTTAAAAGTACCATCATTAATGAATAAATTGGGCATTTAAAAATACCATCATTAATGAATAAATTGGGTATTTAAAAATACCATCATTAATGGATAAATTGAGTATTAAAAAAATACCATCATAAATGAATTAATTGGGCATTAAAACAGTTTTTTTAGGTCATGCAAGATTTTCCTTACACCATTGGATGCTCCTGCATCAGACACCCAGGGTAAATTGAGAAGTGACCTTTACTTCTTTAGTGTTGGAGGAAAACCAATATGGTCAACCTCTGCGTTAGATAACCATGATGAATCTTTAATAGAATTTTCTTTCCATTTAACCAGATGTTCTTCATATAGCATGTTTCTTGTACTTCTACCCATATGACTTTCTAATATTTCCTTTATCTCTTCTTTCTATGGAGTAGATGCTGGAATATTCCACCGTTCTATTAGTTCATCCTCATTTTATCCTTCATGATACTCTTTCAAGTCAAAAATTTTAAATATAGGTGATATGTTAATTCCACTTGGTAATTCCACCTCATATGAATTTCTTGAATCCTGTTTCTTTGTGATCCTACATGGTCCAAACTTATTCATTTTTAACTTGTTATATGTTTTAACAATAAATATTTCTTTTCTCAAATTAACCATAACTTCACCTCCAACCTAGAATTCCTTAAATATCCACTTCTAGTCTGCATTTACCTTGTAATGAGTATTCATATTATTAATATGCTTCTTTACCTCTTCATGCAAGTTTTTTTAGGTTCTCTACAATGTCCTCAACATCGACACTATTCCTTTCTCCTTTTTCCATTTTCCTAAAATAAGAAGAAATCCTTGGGCTACTCCCACATACAATATAGAATGGGGATTTACCAATACTCCCATTGATAGAATTGTTGTAAGAAAATTTACCTTGTTGTAAAATCAAATCCCTTCCCTTGTGCTTATATCCTACTAAGCATCTCAATAGGTTGTCCAAACTCCTATTCACCACCTTTGTTTTTCCATCAATTTGCATATGGTGTGTAGAACTAAAATTTAAATCTATCTTCATATTATTTTGTAAGGTCCTCTAGAAATAACCAATAAATTTGGTATCTCGATCAAAAACTATTTTCTTTGGTAGATCATGTAGTCATACCACCTCTTTGAAAAATAATCCTGCAATGTGACCTACATCACTGGTTTTCTAGTAGGGAATGAAATATGCATCTGAGAAAACCTATCAACCACCACAAATATTGATTCATGTCCTCTCTGTGTCCTTGGTAAACCAAGAACAAAATCCATGCTAATATCTTCCCACAGTTTATGTGGTATAGGTAATGGTTGATATAGCCTAGTGTTCTATCTTACACCTTTGGCCATATGGCATACTCTAAAAATTTGTACAAAATTCTTCACATATTGTTATAACTATGGCCAATAATAGTTCTCACCAACAAGGGTGATGGTCTTATATCGGCCAAAATATCCAGCGGATCCTCCACTATGCTTCTCCTTGATTAGGTTCTCTCTCATAGAAATCCTTGGAATGGATAATTGATTTTCTCTAAACAACATTCCATCTTGGATTAATAAATCCAACCATTTTGTTCTATCCAAAGTAATAGGTTCCAAGCAGGCTCTCTAAACTTCTACAAAATTAGGATCTTCAGGGTATGAACTCTTGAGTTCGTCAAACCCAAAAACATCCACCTTCATATCTATCAACAAATTTTACCTTCTACTTAAGGCATATACAACTTTGTTTTACCTTCCACTCCTATGATTCAACACAAAAGTATAATTGGCTTATGGTATCAAATCCATATGATGATTAATCTTCCTCACTAGTGGTAAACCTTCAGGTATATTATCTGATACAATATCTTGGAATTCTCAAAGCAGATCTAAAAATTCTTTTGATATATCTTTGCATAACACACATGCTCGTGTTCCATACCATCCAATTTTTTTTACCATTAACTAAATAAATTCTTCCACTACTACATATCTTTTCTTCCATCTCCTTTAAGGGATTCAACTGGTGGTGAACTCCATACTTTATCACGAAATCAGTGTTGGCATATCCATCATGTAGTGCACACCAATCAAATAACCATGACCTCCCCAATAGCATATGATAAGCATCCATAGGTATGATGTCACATAGTACCTCATCATGGTAATTCCCAATATTGAACTTCACTAAACATTACTCATTGACCAAAGCTCTATGGTCCTTCTGCAACCATGCAATCTGATATGGATGCAGATGTCTCCTTCTCTCCAACTATAATTTGTTAACCATCCCCTATGAAACTAGATTATCAGTGCTACCATTATCAATGATAACAATATAAACTTTACCTTCATATTTGCACCTTGTATGAAATACGCTCTTCATATAAACTAGATATTTCTCCTAATTTAGCAAGACTCTCCTTGTGATAAAAAATCCTCTTTCCACATATTTAGAATGCTTAGATTCAACACCTTCATCTGCATAAGTAACTCATGCATTATCTTCAGGTATTTTATTCATCCTACCTTGATATTGTGGATAGTCGTATGCTCGATGTCCTTCTCCATATTAGAAATAGGTTCCACAAAATCCTTCTCTTCCAAATCCTCATCCAGACATTTTTCTTCCTCTTTGGTCACCATTATTTTTCTCACAAGGGTGGTAGGCATTATCCCCTTTCTAGTTTTGACTACTTCTAATTTCTCCATTCTTCTTTTGGTATTCATTTTGCCCTCTATATGGTCTTTTTCCAGTCCTTCCACCACAACCTCTTTATCTTTTCTTGCTTTCAAATATTCTATTTAGTTTCTCTTCTACCTTCAGGGCAAACTAATAAGCATCTCCTATGGTAGTCATTCTAATAAAAATTAGCTCCTCTTGAATACTTGTCTTCAATGCATTTATATAATGGGCTACCTTTTCCTTGTTAGCCTTAGATGTCCTGTTTAGATCATGATCTTATAGAACTCTTCTATATACTCTTTGACAAACTTACCTACCTGCCTCAAACCTTACATTTTATTCAACAAATCTAACTCATAATAAACTAGAACAAACTATCTCTTTAGATTTTCCACTATTTGATCCCATATTGTTATTATTTATTTTCCTCTTCTATTTTTATCTAGTTGTACTTCCTTCTACCAAATATTAGTGTGACCTTTCAGCTTGGTCTTTGTAAATTTGACCCTCTTAGGATCTTCCACCAATTCATACTCAATGTGATCCATATCCTTGATCCAATCGATCAACTCTTTTGGGTTAATATTCTTGAAAATGTAGAAACATTAATCATCAACTTTTTTCTAATATTTGATATGGCCTTAAATAATATGACTTGCTCAGGATATGTGGTCTCTTGTTCTTCTTCAGCTTTATCTTCACTTTCATCTTCTCTTCTTAGCTCAAACCCTCTATGTAGCTCCTCTTGTAGTGCTTGAAATTATATTTGTAGGGCTCTAAAATCCTTTTATGGTACCATAGCATTTCTTCCATCACCACGGTTTCTTCGTGGAAGCATTCTGATCACTTTTCTCACAAATCATAACCACAAATCCTAGTGCAAGCTACCTCACATTCAACGATCGGTTTACACACTCAAGAACTACTACTCTGATACAACTTGGTGAAGGGTTACTCCACCCAATACTCCCACAATAGACAAAAACACAACCAATATTAAATAATAGTAGTCAATAATAATACTTGATAACAATACTCAATAACAATACTTGATAAGGGGCTATAGAACCAGAAAAATATAATATTATGACCATAAGGACCAATTTGATTACAAATAAAAATGATAACAAATCTATAAGGTGGAGCCATGATCTATTATTCCTTGGGTACCTTTCGATAATTCTTTGTTCTCCCTTTAATAACATCCATAGAATATTCTAGAAAACATAACTCCCCTTTTCTCACCATCCATTTTTAAAATAAATTGGGCATTAAAAAAATACCATCATTAATGAATAAATTGGGCATTTTAAAAAATACCATCATTAATGAATAAATTGGGAATTTAAAATACCATAATGATTGAATAAATTGGGAATTTAAAAATACCATAATTAATGAATAAATTGGGTATTTAAAAATACCATCATTAATGAATAAATTGGGCATTTAAAAATATCATCATTAATAAATAAATTGGGCATTTAAAAAATACCATAATGAATGAATAAATTTAGCATTATATATATTTTTTTGGGTGATGCAAGATTGTCCTTACACCACTGGATGCTCCTACATCACCCTTGAACTCCTCTTGTTAAGGAAAACAAAAATTAAAACCTAGAATATTGTTTGAAACTTTATAGACTTGAGTCACTCGTTTGTTTTAATAATGAAACAAGAAGCAACATCTATAATTCTATTATTATTTCTTAATTTTAAGAGTCACTACAAAGAAACAATGCTTTCATATACTATATTGTCATTAATATATATTTAATAAAAAATCATTTTAAGAGAGGTAATATAATGTTTCTTGTTATTATAACTTTGGCTAATGAATAATAAATTTTCCATATTGATAACTAAAGGAAACCTTTCATTCAAACTTAACATCATCTCTACATCCTTACAAATACTCTCATTAGATATCTTATTCTAATGCTTTATGCCCATAGAAATTATACATAATTTATAAATATTATTTGCACTCATATTAACACTTTAAGTATTATCACAACTTATTATAAATTATGTAAGAAAAACCTGAAAATGCATGAGACTTAATAACTTAACTAATGCCTTATTATATGAGGTTATAAAAAATAATTTGTGTATGTTAGGTATGATATCAAAATTTGTTAGAATAAGTAATTATTCTCTTAATTTCTACTAGGATAGACTTACTTGAGCTTCCACTCCTTCATGAGTCAAGGGAACTCTCAGTTATAGTCTAGATCAGATTTGATAAGTTGTAATCCAGAGGCTCTCAATGATCAACTTTGTTATTTATACAAAGTTGATCAATGGAATAATCAATCAATTTATTGAGCTTCTCTACAAGTCTTGTTATGTGTTGTAGAGTTATTTCCTTGTTTCAATAGAATACTATTTTCTAACATGGTACCAGAGCTAGGATAGTTCTTTGCAAGCATTCGAATTTTTGAAGCTCTTCTTTTTAAGATCTGGTTTAGTTTTTTGGATAATTTTAGATTGTATTCATCTTACTTAATGGTTTTGGTATAGTTATTTTTATCCATATATATATTTTTTTTTCAACAATTTTTTTTGGTTGAAAAAAATATATATCTTTGGCTATTTCTTCACCCTGTTCAAATCATAGAGAGATATATTTTATAAAAAAAATAAGCTCTTCTAGTTTCTAGAGCTTTAGCTATCTTCTACTGCGTACTGCCCATTTCAAGTGGTAGTCCTACTCCTTCTTTAAGATAGCTTTCCCTAAGCCTTAGGGGGTAATTTATTTATAAATATTTTTTCTCTAAATTTCAAACAAGGAGGGCCCTCTTTCAAAAACATAGTGTTCTATATCCCATTTACCTATGTATTCGTGCGCTCTTCCATGGGCTTCACTAGTTTTTATTTGTTGTGTTTAAGTTCTCTCTCCCATTAGTCTCCGCTTTGGGTCTAGCACATTTTTTAGGAACACCCATTATTGTTTGGTTGGTGCCTCCTCTCTAAGCTCGTTGGCATCCATTTTTTAATATCTATATTTGTTAATTTATGATAGCAATATTGATGTTTTAACATTTGGTTTGGAGGTTAAAATGTATTCTGCAGATCGATGCTTGAAACATTTCACTTTCTATGGTGAAAAAGAGCTACAACATTCACTTTGATTGGATTAATATGTCTCTAGTTTTGCAAGAGCTCCTTTTTTCATCTAAAGAAGATCATTCATAGAGATCTATGTTCGTCCTCCCGACATTTTGTTTTTTATGTTTTGCTAACATTTCTATTTCACAGGAAAACTCTTTCAAAGTATTGGCTGAAGTTTTCTTCATTAGAAATCGAGTTAAATCTTCTTTTCATGGCTACGTTCTGCTCCAACGTGCAACATTGACGTCAAACCGCTTGGAGTCAAAGCTCTCTCCTTGCCCAGACTTGATCTTGTTTTTCCTTTGTAATGAAATTTTTCTTTGGTCTCTTCATTTTAGAAGCTGTGATACAAGTATATTGTTTTTATTAAGTTAAATATCTAACTTTTTTACCTTTTTTCATAGCCCTTTTATTTTTCAAAAGGCTATCTTCAAAAAATGGTAAAATTCAATTGTAACCTAATAAATATAATTTTTTTTTTGTGGGGGGGATTTTCGATGCTGGTTCTAGAACCTTTGTTTTTTTCCATTTAGTTTAAAAGGGGAGGTATCAATTTATCTAATTCTTATTGTCATCTCTATAGCCTCCCTTTATAAGTGGAACTTTTTTTTTCATAATCTTAGTTGTTATTTAAATACACTTATTTTCAGCTTATATTCATTTCTTATATTTAAATATAGAGATAAAAGAAAGTATATTTCTCATAATAATTCAAGCACTCAAAACTATAGTTTACTTAAAAAGTGGATAATTTTATTTTCCACTTCTTGGTTGTTCATTAAATACACTTATTTTCAGCTATATTCATTATATATATATAAATATAAATATATAAATAAGTCTATTTCTAGAATTAAATTCAAGCACTCAAAAAAAATCCAAAACTAAAGTTTTCCTTCAAGATATATTGCCTACGTTACACGTACCACTATTCTTCAAAATGTTATAGTTTCCATCATGTTAGGGCGGGTTTTTTGAGAGACTTGGTATACAGGCCTGGCAAATATTTTTTTTGGTCACTATATTTCACATGTTGGATATCTCTCTTACTTATAGTTTCCCTCTCGTAAGGGTGAGTCATTGAGATATTCTGATATCCAAATATGGTTGATCATCCTTGCATTTCAATCCTATGTTCCAAATATTTCTTCTACTCATTACTTAAAGTTTCCCTCAAGTAAGGGCAGGTAATTGAGAAGAATAATATTGGGCCTTGCAATTGTCTCTAAAGCAAATTTTAATATAACAAAACTCTATTACTTATATTTTCCCTCTAGTTAGGGTGGGTAATATTAGTATTGTGACATTAAAAAGCTTACATATATTCTATCAATTGCACTAATCAATACTTGAATTTGTAAGGGGGTATATTGGTTAACTTCAACTTTCTTTGGAAAAATGAATACAATTGATCTTATCACCCCTCACAACTATCACACTTGGAAACCCAAAATTTTAAATCTCATTTCTCAAAAAGGGCTCACACACCTTCTAGAAGAAAAGTAACCCAAATTTGAAAAAAATATGAAAAATGTGTTCAAAATGGGAACTTGTATGAAACAATGGGTATTATAAGCACTACTGTAAATGAAAGCTTATAGTTTCACATTACAGATTGCAAAAATCCTTATAAAAATTAGGAGAAACTAAAGAAATTATTTGGAAAAGTAGATCAAATGAGGTCAATGCAGCTAGAGGTAGAATTAACAACATTATCTCTTGAAGACTTTATCAATATTGTTGACTTTCTCACCAAATTTAAGGAATCCTTTACTCAATTTAAAGGTAGTTGCAAGGATAAAAAATATGAAGAATCAATCTATCTAATTCTTTCTAAATTAAATGGTGTATTTCAAATATTCACAACCACCTTTCTATCTACAAAACATGCTCTTGGTGCAAGTTTCAAAATGCCCTCCTTAGAAGAATTTTGTGAGAGACCAACTAGAGAAGAAAAAAAACTTGCAAAGTATGAAATCTCTTCCTCTTCCTCTAAAGCCTTAGTAGCATCCACATCCACTAAAGAAAAATTCAAAAATAAAGAAGTCCCATAACTTGTACTCACTACAAAAATAATGGTCATTCTAAATGCTAGAAAATATTACAACAACTAGAGGCATCTATGAAGGATCAAAATATAGACGATAAAAATCAAATAGGAAAAGCCCTAAATGTTCAAGGTAATACCACCAATACTTCATCTAATTACTAGGTCCTAAATTTTGGAGTAACTCATCACATGACTGCTTCAGATGAGTCATTCTCTTCTATCTTCTCAAGTTTAACATGTAGCATAGAAGTTGGTGACTCTTCCTTTATCCCAATCAAAGGAAAGGGCAACATATCCAATGATGGTGGCTCTATCAATAATGTTCTCTATGTTCCAAACATTGCAACAAATCTCCTCTCTATCTATCATATTTGTACTTTTAGAAAGGGGAACATTGTTCTCTTCTCTCTAACAAGAGTTGAGATAAGAGAATTTCAAGACCCCCTTTCTCCTATAGCCAAAGGATATATTGATCACAACACGTGGCTATTTCACTTCAAAGGATTCAAAAATTGAAAAGGGACCTCCTATTTTGTGGCTCATGGAGATCTTGAAAGCAAAATTTGGCATGAAAGGTTTCGTCATCTTAGTTATAACTACCTAAAAGAATTGAACACCCATGAAATGGTAATAGGTGTACCTCAAGTCTCTTCTATTGATGGAGTATGTCTTGGATGTGTTTTGGAAAGCAATATCAAGATCCTTTCCACCCAAGTGGTTCTCTAAAAGCCTCATCCCCTCTAGAGTTAATCCATGGTGAATTTATGTTTTTACTAGAGTCTTCTTTCAAAGGTGTAAAATATACTCTAACCTTCATTGATGACTTTTCTAGAAGAACATGGGTCTATTTTCTAAAATACAAAAGTGATGTTCTATCCCAATTTAAAATCTTCAAAGCCTTAGTTGAAAATCAGGCCTCTTGCAACATCAAGAAAATTTGCACAGATAATGGGGGGAATATTGAAGTAATGAGTTATCAATATTTCTATCAAGTCATAGCATCATTCATCAGCATTCTATCTTCCATAATCTATAGCAAAATGGGATTGCAGAGAGGAAGAACTGAACATTGAAGGAAATGGTAAATTGTATGCTCCATTTAAGAGATCTTCCAAAAAAATTTTGGGCAGAAGCTATTAACTGTGCAAACTATATTTAAAACCACACACCTCATAAAGCTCTTGACCATTTAACTCCTGAATAAGCATGGACTAGCTCAAAACTGGATGTCTCCTTCCTTAAGATGCTTGGGTGCACTACTTGGGTACACATCCCAAAGAATAAAAGGAAGGCTCTAGATAAGAAAAGCAAAAAACTCATCTTTATTGGTTATTGTGAGGAAATGAAAGCATAAATGCTCTTTGATCCCATAACTCATGAGGTCTTTTTTCATTGGAATGTCTAATTTGATGAAACATTTCCTCCGAAATATCCTCAAGCATCCTCTTCCTCTATTGAGCCTTCTCCTATAGTAGAACCTCAATATAATGAATAACCAACTTTAGATATTAATTTAGAGATTGATGATCAATATGAGAAACTCATAACTCCAAATCAAAGTCTTTACAATCCTTCTAATCCTTCCACTATGCCAAAATGGGCCCACACCATTGTTAAAGAAGCTACTCATTACATCCAAAATATTCCATCATCCAGATTAACCAACTCCATAGGCACATGTCTTGTCTGTCAGTCTATTTCCTCTAATCCTCAATCCTTAAAATAAGCAACTGGTACTAAAGAATGAGATGATGCCATGAAAAATGAATTCTCTTCCTTAATCAAAAATGAAAATTGGGATTTGGTTCCCCTACCTAAAGGAAGGAAATTAGTTTGTTTTAAATGGATTTACATAAGAAAATATGGGCCTAATGGAGAAATTGACAAACAAAAAGCTTACCTAGTAGCCAAAGGTTTCTCTCAAGTTGAAGGAATTGATTATGTTGAAACCTTTGCACTAGTTGCCAAAATGGATTCTGTTAGACTAGTTCTTACTCTGGATTATTTCAAAAGGTGGCATGTCTTTCAAATGGATGTAAAAAGTGCTTTCTTACATGGGGACAAAAAGGAAAATATATTCATGGAATAACCTGCTAGTTTCACTTAATACAGATCTCTTGTTTGTAGGCTAAAGAACTCTCTCTATGGCCTCAAACAAGCTCCTAGATCTTGGTATGAAAAAATAGACTCCTTTCCTTCTTTTCTCAGGATTTTTTCATTGTGAGTCTGATAACACAATCTATATTTGGAGAGATGAAGGAAAAATCACCATACTTTTTCTATATGTTGATGATCTACTACTCACTAGTAGTGACTTCGCTTACATTCAAACTATAAAAGACTTCCTCTCTAAAAAATTTGATATGGCTAATCTGGGTCTAGCTCATTACTTTCTTGGGATCCAAATAAATGAAACAGATGTAAGAATTTCATTAGATCAACAAAAATACACTCTACATCTTCAAAGGTTTAAAATGATAGATTGCAAACCTTCTCCTACACCTTTTCAGTCTGGAGTCAATCTAAGTACTTCCTGCACATCTCCTCTATGTTATGCAACTCTATATCATCACTTGTAGGGAGTCTATTATACCTTACTCGTACTCATCTAGATATCTCATATATTGTTGGATTAATATCCAGATTCTCACATCAACCTCATTTCAATCACTGGAAAGAAGAAAAAAGAATCCTCCGCTACTTGTAAGGAACTATTCACTTTGGGCAATTATATGAGGGAAAATCCATGGATATCATTGGCTACATGGATTCAGATTGGACAGGTTTAGTAGAAGACAAATGTTCAACTTCTGGCTATGTATTTTGTCTTGGTTCTTCGCCAATTGCTTGGTTATGCAAAAAAACAAGCAATGGCCTTATCATCTATAGAGGCAAAATACAGGGTAAAAGTTTTAGCAAGTCAGGAAGCCAAGGTTATGCATAGTGGTAAATATTAGGGTTTTCAAAATGGAAAATTGGGAAATATGAGGACTGTCGACGTCATCCCATTCACCTAAATTTTTTAGGATGATTTGTTTCTTAGGGTCAATTCACCACAATATATATCCAAACATAGGCATATTTGTACTCGTTGGAAAACGCTTTTCAAACCTGATCTAATGGTGGTAGTTTTATGAATTTATAAGGTGATTTAATAGGTTAAAATTTATCCCAAATATGACCTTATTTTTTAGGGATTCAAATACCCCAAATTTTGGTGTGAAGATTTATTTGATTTGCTTTGGATTCACCATGATTCACCTTAATTTTGATTAGGATTAGACATTTTTTTACAAGTACATTTTGAGTCCAACCCCTTATGCATAACCTTGCAGGAAGCTCTTTGGATTCGTCATTTTCTAAGAGAATTTTATTTTTTCCATGACAAACCTATTGCTCTTTGGTGTGACAATTAGAGCACAATTCATATTGCATGCAATCGAGTTGAGAATTAGCACACCAAGCAGATTGAGATACACATGCACTTCATTTGATAACATATTCATAACGACGACATATACTTGGACTATATTCCAATTGAAAATCAAGTTGCAAATAACTTCACCAAGTCATTTCCTTCTCTGCATTACATACAGTTGCGAGAGAAACCTAGAGTAATACAACTTCATCAAAAAATAGGTCTTTCACCTCTCCTTTTATTATTTTATTCTTTGGAGGATGGTTTTTTCCATGTGGTTTTTTTTACCATCTCTCCTTTACATATTGTACATGAGTACCTCATCAGGCCAAGTTGTCGGGACTCATTGATTTTTTGTTATTAAGGACAATCTTCGCCATCCTAAGACATGCCTCTTTATTTTGTAACATGATTTTTCCTATGTGGTTTTTTCACCATCTCTCATTTATATTGTAAATGAGTACCTCATCAGGCCATGTTGCTAGGAATAGTATTTTTTTATTTATTAAGAGGATAATATTCACAAACCGAAGATATGTCTCTTCATTTTTTATTTTGGTAGATGGTTTTTCCCATGGGGTTTTTACCATATCTTCAAAAAGAAACCATTGTACATGAGTACCTCATCAGGATCTATTACTGGGACTCATTTGTACAATACACCCCTAGTATCACTTAAGGGGGGTGTTAGAATAAGTAATTATTTTTATAATAAATGAATATTATCTTAAGTTCTACTAAGTTAGAAAAACTTGATTTTTCACTCCTCCATGTGTCAGGTGAACTCTTAGTGGTGTCTTCATAAGACTTGATGAGTTTTTATAATCCAACGACTCTCAATGATCAACTTTGCTATTTATACAAATTTGATCCTTGGAATAAATCAATCAGTTCTATTTTGTTTCTTAAAATATTGTAATTCTTTGTAGTTCTACTATTGGGAATTCTAACATGGTACCATAGTAGGATAGATTATGCTAGCATTCTCTCTTGAAGGAGGTTTCTTGAACTAGTTCTTAATCTCTTATTATTTTCTTTTTTAAACAAAGAGTTTTTTTATATTGTAGTATGCTCATATATGCAATTTTTTAAAAGATATTTGCTTATGGTAATACCTACTAGTTTATATAATTTTGTTTTACCATTGATGCAAATATTTCAAAATTTCTTTATTCACTACTTTGTGTATGCATATTAATTCTTTTTTGCTTCTATAAAAATACTCCTTAACAAACACAACTTGCTTTGAAACAATTAAAGCAACGTTGCATCCTGTTCTAGGTATTTTTTAATTTATATTATTTCTTTCTCTATCGAACGCAGAAATCGCTGCGTTTCACTCAAGAAGAAAACTAATATAAATAAAACATTTTTTTAGAGCCCCCCTATTTTTATTTGTCCTCCTACTTTGCCTACGTTTAAATTTTTTTCACTTAAATGCCAACTCATTCGGATTTCAATAGTCTTCGCTGTGAATTTCATAATGTAGAAGGATAAGAATTTGGTGTCCTTTTTCCCTCGCTACGTATATTCTAACATGGAGGAAAGGTAAAAACCATAGGCCCTTACTTTTGGTGGCCATTTAATTTCTTTTTATCTTAAAATCTCAAATCATTTTATCTTCATAAATTTTAATTAATGTAAGGATCACTCTTCGTGTTACCAATTAATGACTCTTGGTCTACTTACCTAGACCAATGTTCATAATTTTTTTTTCTGAACTTGGTCTTTGGCTAGTGTTTTGTTATGGTGCGCCTTGAGACTACGCCTCTCAACGGTTATTTCTCTCATTAATTTTTTATATTCTTCGAAGATCTTGAGATTTTAGGAAGCATTATACTTGAAGTTCATCATATATGTTTGTCCTTCGGTTCTCAAGAGGATCTTATTTCCTCTTGTTATATAAACATCTTTCTAAGCTTAAAATCATAACTCCTTTATATTCCTAAGATTTTCTTTGGTAAAGCTTATATTGATATTTATTTGGGCCCATTTTATACTATTCCCTATAAATATTTGCAAGTGTTTTTTATTCAGGTTACTGTGTGGTGAGATAATCTATTCTGCAAGTGAAATATTTAGAAACACTAAGTTACCGCATCCTCTCTTCAGTACCTTGCTCTCAATGTCTCTGATTCGTCTTTTAAAGCTAGTCTGTGGCATAGTTGCTAAGGGAGACTCTCTACTTTGGTCTCACTCCTCTCAATACCTCTTCAATGCGTCATATGGTAAGGTGTTATATGATTTTTTAAAATAACATTTTTCTTATCTAGTGCAGATATAGAAGGAGTCTCGTTTTTCCTAGACGTCGCCATTGGTGTGATGAACGTAGATGCCACCCTTCCTTATATACAATGCAAATATAGGAGTCTTGTTTTTCCTGGACTTCGCTATTGGAGTAGGGAATGTATATGCCACCCTTCCTCATTGATTTTTCATTGAAAAGTGCTTCGTGGACCCTTACTTGCTGTCTTGCAAGATGTTTTTTCTACTGCATCCTCTATCTGATGTCAACCCCTTTAATTTAAGCTATATATATATATATATATATATATATTGTAGCAAGAAAAAAAAACATTTCATTTCCTTTCCTTTTCGGATTTTTCTTCACCCGAAAATCAAAGGAGAATTGTAAAAATTTTAATAAAAAAAATTCTATAAGGGGTTTACAGGTTCCTTTTGCACCTATACAAATTTTGGGGGCTGGGGGGGGTATCATTGCTTCAAATTTTTCCTTGTTTTGCCTTTTTTACATTCATTTTTAAGTTGGTAATATTAATTTTGTTTATGTATCTTTCTTAATATTAAAAATGTGTTGATTAAATCTTCAATCCTTAATTAAAGAAATTACTAAAATATTTTTTTACTATTTCTTTATTTCATTAAGCAAAATTTTATATTAACAACTTAAATTCTCTATTTTTCAAACGTCTTTAATATTTTATAGAGTAGTGAATGAAAAATATTTCCTTTCAAAATAGTCTCTATATTAATTAACTTTTTTGGAATCATATTATTACATATAGTCAACTTAAATGTAATAAAAATGTATTCAATCCAATCCTTACATAATAAAGAATGAATAAAATATATCTATTCTTTATTTATTATTTCATTAAGCAATTAAAAATCTTTGTGTTCAATTTATTATTGTTGACAAAGAGTATTTTTTACTTATCTCTTTAAAAGCATTCTTTCTAATTTTAAACTTCCTAAGAAGAAAAAATAATTCATATCACCACTCACCTTATTGTACATACTATTTAACTTATAGTTTCCCTCAAGTAAGGGCGAGTTATTTGGTAACCAATACATGCCTGGTTGATATTACCTATATTCTGAGTATCATATCTAATCAAATACTTATAGTTTCCCTCTAGTTAGTGCTGGTATTTGAGAAGAAAATATATATGCTTAGCATATTTATTCTCTTAACCATAATTAATATCAAATTTACTCAAAATACTTATAGTTTCCCTCTCGTTAGGGTGGGTATTTATTGAGTTGTTTGGTGTTTCCTAAAATATTTGGCATATTTATCTCATTAACCTCATTAAATATCAAATAACCTCAAAATTACTTATAGTTTCGCTCTTGTTAGGGAGGGTATTTTTGAGCAATTTGGTATTTTTTACAAGCTTTTGTTGACTAATATCCATTGCATTCTCTAAATTAAAGTTAAATGGGGGACCTTTGGGTTAACTTCAAAATGAATTCAGTGAACAATTGATCCTCTCACTCCTCACAACTTCCATACATGGAAACCCAAAATTTTAAATCTCATTTCTCAGAAAAGGCTCACACACATATTAGAAGAAAATCAACCTGAGTTCAAAAAAGAATATGAAATATTTGTTCACAAAGGGAAAATGTATGAAAAATGGGTATTATAAGCTCTAATGTGAATGAAAGTTTGTGGTTTCACATTGTAGATTGTAAAAATCCTTATGAAAGTTGGGAAAAACTAAATACCTTGTTTGGAAAAGTAGATCAAATAAGATCAATGCAACTAGAATAAGAATAAAGAACTCTATCTCCTAAGGACTTCAGCAATATTGTTGACTTCCTCACCAAATTCAAAGAGGTCCTCACTCAATACAAAGGTAGTGGGAATACCAATACTAAAGAAGAATAAATTTATCTAATCCTTTCTAAACTAAATGGTGTATTTCAAATATTTACTACCACCTTTCTATCTACCAAATATGCTCTTGGTACAACCTTTAAAATGCCATATTTAGAAGATTTTTGTGATAGACTAACTAGGGAAGAAACAAAAATTACAAGATATGAAATCTCTTCTTCTTCATCTTCCTCAAAAGCCTTAGTAGCCTCCACCCCTTCTGAAGAAAATTTTGAAAAGAATGAAAAGAATCCCATAACTTGTACTCACTGCAAAAAGAATGGCCACTCTATAAACAAATGTTGGAAAATATTACAATAACTAGAGGCAGCTATGAAGGATCAAAATATAGACAATAATAAAAAAATAGGAAAAGCCCTTAATTTTCAAGGTAAAACCTCCAATTATTCTTCTAATCACTAGATCCTATATTTTGGAGCAACTCATCACATGATTGTTTCAAATGAGTCATTCTCTTCTATCTCCTCAAGTTCAACCTGTAGCATAGAAGTTGGTGACTCTTCCTTCATCCTAGTAAAATGAAAGGGTGATATAACCATTTATGGTGGATCTATCAATAATGTTCTCTATGTTCAAAATGTTACCATAAATATCCTCTCTGTCTATCAGATTTGTACTTCTAGAAAGAGGAAAATTGTTCTCTTCTCTCCAACAGGAGTTGAGATATGAGACTTTCAATATTCCCATTATCTCATAGCTAAAGGATATATTGATCAAAACACTCACCTATTTCACTTTAAAGGACTCAAAAATCTAGAAGGGGCCTCCTGTTTTGTGGCTCATGGATATCTTGAAAGCAAAATTTGGCATGAAAGGTTTGGTCATCTCAGTTACAACTACCTAAAGGAATTGAGCAACCATGAAATGGTAACAGGTTTACTCAAGTCTCTTCTATTGATGGAGTTTGTCCTGGATGTTCTCTTGGAAAGCAACATCAATATCCTTTCCATCCAAGTAATTCTCTAAAAACTTCATCCCCTCTAGAATTAATCCATAGTGACTTGATGTATTTTCTAGAACATTATTTCAAAGGAGAAAATTATGCTCTAACCTTTATTTATGACTTTTCTAGAAGAACTTGAGTCTACTTCCTAAAATATAAAAGTGATGTTCTATCCCACTTCAAAGTATTCAAATCCTTATTTGAAAATCATGCCTCTTGCAATATCAAGAAAATTTACATAGATAATGGGAGGAATACTACAGTAATGAGTTCTCCATATATCTATCAAATCATGGCATAATTCATAAGCATTTTGTCTCCAATAATTCTCAATAAAATGGCATTGCAGAAAGAAAAAATATAACATTAAAGTAAATGGTAAATTGTATGCTCCATTCAAGAGATCTTCCAAAAGTTTTTTGGGCAGAAGCTATTAACTGTGCCAATTAAATTCAAAATTGTACACCTCATAAAGCTCTTGATCATTTAACTCCTGAAGAAGTATGGAATGGTTCAAAACTAGATGTTTCCTTCTTCAATATTTTTGGGTGTATTTCTTGGGTGCACATCCCAAAGAAGAAAAGGAAGACTCTAGATAAGAAAAGTAGAAAGCTCATCTTTGTTGGTTATTATGAGGAAATTAAAGCATGCAGGCTCCTTGATCCCTCAAATCATGATGTATTTTTCATAGGAATTTCCAATTTGATGAAACATTCCCTGAGAAAGATCCTCAAATCTCCACTTCCTCCATTGAACCTTCTCCTATAATATAATCTCAATATTATGAAGAACCAACACTAGATGTTAACTTAGAGATTTATAATTAATATGAGGAACTTGTAACTTCAAATCAATGTCTTTGCACTCCTTCTACTCCTTCCACTATGCCAAAATGGGCCCACACAATTATTAAATAAGCTACTACTTACATCCAAAATATTTCGTCATCTAGATCAACCAAATCCATAGGCACTGGTCTTGTTTTTCAGTCTATTTCATCTGATCCTTAGTCCTTCAAAGAAACAATTGGTATTAAATAATGGGATGATGCAATGGAAAATAAATTCTCTTTCTTAATCAAAAACAAAACTTAGGATTTAGTTCCCTTGCCTAAAGGAAGAAAACTAATTCATTGTAAATGGATTTACAGAACAAAGTATGGTCCTAATGGAAAAATTGACAAACACAAAGCTTGCCTAGTAGCCAAATATTTATCTAAACTTTAAGGAATTTATTATGCCAAAACCTTTGCTCCAGTTTCTAAGATGGATTCTATAATACTGGTTCTTACTCTGGTTGCTTCCCAAAAGTGGTATATCTTTCAAATGGATGTAAAAAGTGCTTTCTTACATGGGTATTTAAAGGAAGAGATATACATGGAAAAACCTGGTAGTTTCACTCAAGACTCCTCTCTTTTTTTTAGGCTAAAAAAGTATCTCTATGGCCTCAAAAAATATCCTAGATCTTGGTATGAAAATATGAACTCCTTCCTTATTTTTGCAAGTTTTTCTTATTGTGATTCTGATAACATAGTGTAAATTTGGAGATATGAAGGAAAAATCACAATTCTTGTTTTATATCTTGAAGATCTTCTAATCACTAGTAGTACCTTCTGTAGACACCAAAACAACACCAATTTGATTATGTGACTGCAAACACTGATTGCTTTGACAAACACAGCCCCCAGGGCAGCCCTCAGAGGTTAAACAGCGGTCTTATCCACTTTCATAGCAATTTTGTAAGGTCAAGAAGCAATTTGGCACACTTGGACACTTTGCCCAGTATTCGTCTCACCCAGGGACAAATTCAAAATAGAATTCGTCCCACCCCAGGACGAATTATGAATCCGTCCCTGGGTGGGACGAATTCTAAGCTTAATGGGCAAAAAGACAAATGGCGCCAAGTGGCAGCCCAGAACAGTCAGTTGATGAATCTTGCCTTGCACGCATGTGTAGGTGGACAGAGGGGTCGTTAGAAGACTGTCACAAAAGGCATTTATCAAAGCCCAAGTCAACGGAGGACTCCCCTCCCTCATGGGAAGACAAGACTGCCACATGGTGCCTATGACCAACACATGGCATTTGTGCTTCCCTCCCAAAAGAGACCCCATGGGTCTATAAAAGGTGGGACTTTTCTCACCCAAAATATACAGGTTGAAGGAGTTTTCAAGCAATGAAGTGCTGCCGAGTTGAAGACCCACTTGCATCCCTTTTGGTTCACCTTCCCACATCCACGAATCCCTCTTGCAAGGGAGGTTGTTGGGTGGCTTTTGGAAGCTTGAACCTGACCCAAATCCAACACATGGACACCTGAACCAACCAATTCGCCGACCCCACCAATCCTAAAATGTTTTGGGCCCATCCCTAGTGGATTCGTGCCGGAATCAAGTGCCAACGGTGGGAGGCCCACTTGGGCACCCCCGCACTTTCTAGGTTTTAGAGCATTCTAGATTACTTTTTTAGGTTGCATTTTGTGTTATTATGTTGGGTTAACTCACAGCTGCAATTTTGTAACTTTTGGTCAGATTCTAGTATGTTTTGTGTCGCTTTGTTGTTTCACTGACTTGCAAGTGGCGAGATCAAATTCTCGAGGGTAGAGGCCAAATTGGGAGAATCCGACCATCTGGGTCGTCCCAAAATGGCCCCAATTACATAACCCCCTTGTTTGCAGGCATTTTGTAGGTCTCAAGAATCGACATTGGAGCAGCAGCAGGTCGGCTTCTTCAACACAAAATAATTCGTCCCACCCAGGGACGAATTGCAGTCAGAAATCGTCCCACCTAGGGACGAATTCCAGAATTCGTCCCACCCAGGGACAAATTGCAGTCAGAAATCATCCCACCTAGGGAAAAATTCCAGTTGAAGGCAGATTGGCCAGCTGTCTCAGTGGCAATGGCCTTTTGGTAACATTTTCTGTCTTCTGTCAAGTTTTCAGGCTGTTTAGAATCATTTTGTTTACTGTTTTAGATAAATGTTTGCATGCATCTTTTGATGATTTTAGAAGAACAAACACTTTTCACTTGCAGCAGGTGCTACTGACATATTTGTTGTTTCTTTGTTCGCAGGAGGAGCAGCAGAGGTAAGGACTCATCAGCATAAGCGGCGGCATCGTCTTGGCCCGTCCATTCAAACGTGGGCACGTGGAAAGAGGAAGACTAAGTCACATATTGTAACCAATACGAATTTAACACTCCTAGCCCCCAAAAATGGAGGAGACGTCTATGTAACCGAGGATAAGATATTTGAATAAATAGGGCTGTGATTTCTTTACATCTTTTCTTTCATTTTCAAATTGTCTCCTTTCTTTGTTTTTGTGCATAGGATTAAAGCGTTACATTTCGTCTTATGTTGCATAATTAGTGCTCCCTCTGCCCGGAATCTCATGCTTTCAGTGGCGATCACGGTGGGACACTATTCCCTGGTTTTTAAAATCACAGAAACTGATTAAAATTTTGTGTTTTGTGCTTGATAGGTACATTTTTTTGTTGCAGACTGCTATTCGTCTCTAGCAGGGACGAATTATGTTCTGCAATTCTTCTGACCCTGGGACGAATTAAAATTTGTCTCTGGGAGGGATGAATTCTGTTCTGTAATTCGTCTCACTGAGGGGCGAATTTTTGTCTGCAACTTTTTAGAACAGAAATTCAGAGGCAACTGGAGCAGGGAGAGAAGAGGTAGGGATTTTTATAATCTCTGTTAAAATTTTTTGTTTCTGTTTTCTGTTTCTTTGACTGTTTTCATTTTATCCTGCATACTTAGGGAAAATCATTCATGCATGTTTCATTTTCGCTAAATAAAATGAATCTCACACACTCCACGCAACAATTTTAAACCAAGGAGCTGGTCGTAAGACCCCAGCCCTTGATCAAGACCATTGGTGGATTTCATCACCACCTTGGCTTGATTTGTATCCATTTCCCGATTGTCAACTGTTGTTAGGCGTAAATCCTGACGAAGACAGACCGAGTGTCACTGGGGTGATTCCCATGCGTGCGAGGATAAGTTTTCTATGGTAGGTGCCATTAACAAGACAATCCCCCTTTTGTACCGCCTATGTACCACGTACCTTCTGCTCTCACGTACCTATAGTCTCCCTCTCGTAAGGGCGGGTATATAGAGAGGTTGGTATATCGTCCTGGTTGGTATATTGAAGGGGCTACCGTTTTGGGAGTTATATGAGCTGTCATAATGCATTTAAATGATCTTCAAAACCTACAAAAACAAAACAAAACACCAAAATGCACTAAACCAGTTTAGGGCACACCAATAATCCTTAAAAGATATAATCATAGTTTTGTGAATGTGTGTGCTTAATTCTGCTTAGTGTAGACAAAAAAAAGCATAAACGAGATAAAAACTTATTTAGATAGCATAGAAGCTCCGCAATGGTGTACACCCGCAGTCAAGCCCAATCAAGGGCAGAAGCTCCGGAAGGTACACAAAAAGCAGGCACAAGTCGCCTTCACTTAAGTCCTAAAGATTTGGTCATACCGCCTTATAGGTCTAACCTACAAAAGAATCCAATTCATAATCCTCGGTGGGGTATTCATATTCAAAGCAGCCACTTTCGGGAAGATGCCTTACATGTAGACCTTGACATAAATAGAGAATCACCTCTTGAAGTTAGGCATGAGTGGCCACCGTGCGATGAAGCGCTAGACAGGCACACCGTCCATTTGGAGGGGCAACGTGGATATGGCATCCCTTCTTTACCTATCATCAGAATAGAGAGACCAAATTTGGAGCGCAGGGCTCCTTACATAGGGCGACCTAACTCCGCCCACCCCCTTTACACCCGTGAAAGGGAGTACAAGGAAAGCCATCACATTCCTCGAGGGCAACAAAAAATGTGGGAACCTTGCATTTCCGCACCAGCAGGATATCATGATCACCCCTTGAGGCCAAAACCTCGAGTGCATACCACCTACCTCGACAGAGGGAAGTGACCCATTGAAACCTTAGATTAGCAAACTCGAGGCAAACACATAGGAGAAACATTTGAACCTCCTGAACAAAATAGGGTAGACCAAATTGACCCAGATATCGCCAGATATACCATTTGTTAAGCCCAAATCATGCGGCTTAAACAAAGTCATCAGGAGATAGAGTATCGACACCGCATGGATAGAGAGTGCATGCAACGCGAAGCGGATGAGTTACGCTATGAAATACCTAAGAGGGGGCCAACCCCTCGCATCCAAAGAGCTGAACATTATGAGAGGCATAATCCGTTGGTGTAGGACAGGTCTCCACGACCTCGTCAAGCTCTACCTCCAAGACCTCATAGATTCGAGAGGGAGGCAACTCCCCGAAACAATGATGGGTACCTTCAGCAAGAGCTTGATCAGGGTCATAGGTTTCGCCCAGAGACTCCTCAAGAATTTTACGAGGAGTATGAACCAGAAGAGGAATATGTTGAAACTCCCCATCAAGGAAGGAAGGATGCCATTCGTCCACCCCTCCATAGGCCTCCAGTTTACCGTAACTTGCAACAAGAACGAACAAGAGAGGAAGAAATAAAATCTTCTGATGCATACCAAGCGCTATTGGAGCGTTTGGAGTCTATGGAGAAAAAAGATACTGGGCATCAAAAACCCACATTACGTCTACTCCGTAGTAATCCAGTGCATCCCTCAGTGCCTACACCTCTTTACCCTGAACACTTCAAGTTGCCTCAATTGGCAATTTTTAAAGGTGAAGAGGATGCACAGGAACACGTTACACGATTTCTAAGCCAATGCTTCGGCATCCAAGATAATGACGCATTGTTTCTTAGAACATTCATAACCACATTCGCAGGCCCTACCTCGGATTGGTTCACACAACTGCCCAAACACATCATAAGCAATTTAGATCAATTAGTAGACGCGTTTCTTGAACGCTTTGCCTTCAACACAAGGAAGAAGGCATCACTAAGTGATTTAGCGAGCCTCAAGCAATTTGAAGAGGAAACAATGGCAGCGTACGGGAATCAATGGAGAGATTTGCTTTCTAGGTTACCCTACCGTCCTCCTATGTCTGATCTCACGCAGATGTTCACAAAAAGTTGCTTAAAATCAATCTCTGGTCTATTGTTACTACGACAATACGACAACTTAGAAGAAGCTTTGGCGCAATCCAGAGTCATAGAAGAGATTAAGATAGGTGAAGGCGCAATTGCCAAGCCTAAGAAGAAAGAGTGGAATAAAACCACTAAAACTGGGACAACACAACCACAACACGCTGCAGTCAACCAAGTTGCGATAAATTTTCCCGCACCTGTGCAAGAAACGCAACCTCAAAAGGCTAACTACCAGGCAGTGCCTCCTGCATATGAAAGAGATAATAGAAGACAGGAGCAGAATTACCCACGTCGCCCTAGGAAAAATTTCACCCCATATGCAGAGTCTAGGGACTCCTTATTTGACCTCTTGTCAGCGGAAAATTTAGTCACTCTGCCGAAAATCCAAATTATAGACCCTAACATTCCCAAGCCTAGGGGGTACAGAGAGGAATTGTATTGTAGATTCCATAGGCGCAGAGGACATGACTTGAATGGGTGCTAGAAATTCAAAGACCTAGTCTAGGATTTGATTGAAAATAGAACATTGATTGTGGACAACCCCATCACACCAAACAACCAACAAATGGGGTATTCAAGGACCTCTTGCCAGCCCACAAGGCACAAACAAAACCACTCCAGATTAACGAGGTGCGACAAGATCTTCCCACACATGGATTTGTGGGAATTATTAGCATAGTAACAAGGAACAGAAGGTACCCGACAGCTGCCCCTGAGGTAGCTACGAAGGAAGTTTCGGCAACATCGCATCCTCAACAACGCCCAACGCAGTTACCTCCGCCTAGACCTGAGGTCACGATACGAACCAAACTCACGCAGAGTTTGCGGACCACGTCGGCTAGGCTATCCATCTACGAGCTTATTCAACAATCAGCTCCCCATAGAGAAGCTCTTATGGACATTTTAAAAGCCATTGAATTACAACCCCACGAGGTAAATTCTTTCAACGCCTTCGTGGGACATGTGAAACAATGTACGGAGTCGGTCATCACATTCAGAGAAGATGAGGTAAAAACTATATCAAATGACATGGCAGATCCACCCCTGCATGTTATCACGTGGGTCAACGAGATTCCGTATAAGAGAGTGCTGATAGATACTGGCTCATCCAGTAACATCATAACCACTGCAGCCTTAAAGCATTTGAAGCTGCCAGCCTCTCACATCACAGCCTCCACATACACACTCCGAGATTTCAATGATGCAATATGCTCGACAGTCGACACAGTCATTCTGCCAGTCCAGGTAGGACAAAAGTTAATACCTACACTTTGCCATGTGCTGGAAGGTGAAATGGCTTATAATATACTGCTAGGGCGGCCTTGGATCAGGGATATGAAATGTGTCCCTTCGATCGCCCACCAGTGCTTGAAGTATGCTTATGAAGGAGAAATACATGTAGTCCCAATGGACTTAGAGCCCTTCAAGTATTGCAATGCGGTACAATTCATACCTCAATCGACCCTCCCTTCAACGCATTTGGATTTCCAATTAAATCCATCTAAATAGGGTCCAATACCGCAGGCACCACTGGTGGCCAACAAGGCAAAATCCCAGCCAGGTGAGACTTCATCATCGGCTCCTTCATCATCAATGCCATCTATCATGGCCCAATATAAGGACAAGGGAAAACAAATCATGGAAGAGGTTAAGCCCTTAGAAGAAATGTTGCCCATAATTTCAACAATAACAATAGAGGAAGCGCCCAACGCAATGGAAACCAAGATTCCTAAACCACCAAACATGGAATGGACTCAGGAAGGACTACCGTTTCCTCCCACCCAATCATCAACAATCACTGTTGAAATGGCCAGTACAGTCCTGGGGGAATACTTAGTGCAAAATGTTGTGGCAACCCCCACACTAGAGTCAGTACAAGACATGGGAAGACCTCACCTTCCCATTGGAACAATCGTCCCTCTAGGCTACCCACCGAACCAGACAAATTTTGTGTATGGGTGCTTTGATGATGGTCTTGAACCATGCCAACAAAATGAAATAGATGAAGAGCCTTTTGTTGAAAACATCAATTATCTGTCAAACCCAAAATTTGCCCTAAAATATCTCGGCCAATGCAATTGGCATGGATACGGGCTCGGCAGATATGAGCAAGGGATGCGGATCCTTTGGCAACCAAGATATCAGATGCCATATGACAAGTCAGGGGTAGGGTTCAACCATCCCCTGCCATTATACATCTTGGTTGAAAATATACAAGGCCTAGAAATAGGTAACAACGGGGGATTGGCATTGGGTCCTTATGCCAATTCGAATACAAAATACACATTGGGAGAATACCTCCCATGGTCAACAAACACCCCTGGCAGCAAAAGTAATCCCTCTTCTTTGCTAGAGAGAGGCGAAAGTTCGGAGATTAATCGTCAAAGAGAACATCAACGGCTGCCGGACATCTTTTTGAAACTGTTCCCCTTAGAGGTTCCGGATGAAATAACACAGCCTCAAGAGAATCGGGTCCCTCCACTAAGAGTGGAACAACCGCAATGGGACCAGATTAATTCACTGGAACAGAAAGAGTCCTCAACGTCGCAAGCAACAGATGCTGAAGAGAATGAACAATTTTGGATCTATGAAAGTGATTTAGAAGATGAAACTAAAATGGACTATCTCGGACATGCACGACAAAATCATCGCGCTCTAACTCATGAAGATCTAATGGGACAGATGGGCATACTTTTAGGAGATGAATGGCACGTAGACCCAGCGAGGTGGGACCAAGTGTTAGACTTATGGCTCCAAATTCAAGATGAGCATCGTCCACCTCGAGATCCCATCATGACAGCAGTGTCGAGGGAAGACCCCGCCTTCCTTTTCACACATAGAGATGAATTTGCACCTAGAGAGGATCCATTCGTGCCCGTTCCCATAGAGCCAGATCCAGAGTATAGGGAGCATCTAGAAGAAACAAGTTATCACACCCACGGTTCTGGAGACCAAATTCATTCCATCCACATGATCTCCATTGATTTGACCGCACCCATCCGCAATTCAACCGATCCATCATGGTCATTGCATCTAGACATGGATGCCATCGACTGGGATCGCATCAATTCACGATTGTCACCATCAGAGTACTGGAATTTCGGTGAAATGCTTCATTTTACCCCAAGGACAACTCAGGATATTTTTCAAGCTGAAGAGGGACCCGAGGTTCCAAACGCAGATCTTAACTCAGCTGATGATATCCATTTAATCCCAACTCCACATCAGTTGGAGGATGGATCCCACATGTCAGTCGAGGAGATGACTAACGTAGACATCGACACAGATCCAGCGAATCCATGGATTCTCAAGCTGGGGGTAAGCCTTTCCCCCAAAGAGCAAGCCGAATATATTGCCCTTCTCAAAGAGAAGAAGGAAGTTTTTGCATGGTCGTACAAAGATATGCCAGGGCTAGACCCGTAGCTAGTCATGCACAATTTAACGCTTGATCCAAAAATCAAGCCTGTAAAGCAAAAACTAAGAAAGATGCACCCAACAGTGGCCTTGATGGTCAAAGACGAATTGCAAAAGCTATTGGATGCACAATTTGTCATCTGTGTGGATTATCCGCCATGGTTGTCCAACATGGTTCCCATCAAGAAGCCCGATGGGAGGATTCGCATATGCATCGACTTTCGAGACCTAAACAAAGCGATTCCTAAGGATGATTTCCCCTTGCCAAGCATCGACGCATTGGTAGACGCTATAGCAGGTCACGAAATGCTCTCCCTAATGGACGGTTTCTCAGGATACAATCAAATTCGTATCAATCCTGAAGACCAACTCAAAATGGCATTCACAATGCCTTGGGGGACATTTTGCTATAAGGTCATGCCTTTTGGCCTTAAAAATGCTGGCACTATATACCAACGTGCTATGACGTATATCTTCCATGATTACATGCACAAAACTTTGGAAGATTACATGGATGATTTGTTAGCCAAGTCTCTCTTGCGCTTAGATCATCTCGGTGACTTAAGCAAGATTCTCGATCGCCTCATAGAGCATAAGGTCAGACTGAATCCCAAGAAGTGCGTGTTCGACATCACATCTGGAAAACTCTTGGGCTTTATAGTTTCAAAGAGAGGCATCGAAGTGGACCCAAACAAAGTCAAGGCAATCCTTGAAATGGCTCCCCCAACCACTATCAAGCATCTCAGAAGTCTGCAAGGAAAGGTCGCGTCGATTAAATGCTTCATAGCGCAATTATTTGACAAATGCCGACCCATGAACAAATTATTGCACAAGGGGGTCACATTTCATTGGGATGATGAGTGCCAGTCAGCCTTTGATGAAATCAAACAATACTTGGCTTCGCCACCAGTATTGGAACCACCTAGACCAGATGTGTCGTTCTACTTATACATCTCAGCCATCGAGGTGGCACCGGGTGCAATGCTAGCCCGAAGAATGAACTTCACAAAGAACAGTGCTACTTACTATCTTAGCCGCACAATCGGTCGGGCTACGAACTTAACTATGCATACATTGAAAAACTCTGCTTGGCAGTGGTGTTTGCTACCAAAAGGCTATGCCACTACATGCTGAGCAACACTACATATGTTGTGTCTAAGGAGAATCCATTGCGATACATGATGAGTCGTACTTATCATAGTAGTCGCACGATGATATGGATCATGTTGTTGACGGAATTTGACATTAAGTTTATTGGGCAAAAATCTATAAAAGGACAAGTCATAGCCGATCAACTAGCAGAGGCTCCTCTTGAAGACGATCAGCCTCTGGTCATAGAACTACCCGATGATGGGGTCTTCCATGTCTCGTAATCGCCAGATTCTGATGAGCCTGAGTCACAGGCCGACATAACCTTGTTCTTCGATGGTTCTAAATGCGAGCAAGGTGGTGGCGCAGGAACTGTATTCTTCACACCACAGGGCGCTCCAATGCCCCTGTCATTTAAATTAAACTTCTAGTGCACCAACAACAACGCAGAATATGAAGCCTTGCTCCTAGGTCTTCAGACAAGAATCGCCATGAACATCAAAATATTGAACATCTTTGGTGATTCGCTGTTAATCGTCAATCAATTCAAAGGGGTATATCAATGCAAATGCCCAGTTTTGAAGGCCTATAAAGCCCTCGTGGAAAAATTCCTGGAAAAACTTGAGTGGTATGACATCGAGGCACTCCCTCGATCATCGAATCGTTTTGCGGACACAATGGCCTCCTTGGGGTCACTAATCCCACAAGACCTTTCCGGTGATATAACAACCATTCAGGTCAAAACCTTATCGCAACCCGTGATGGAGCGCGCAAGCTCAGACTTGATGCTAGGAGTCCACATGATCCAGATCAAACCATCTTCGGATAAGTTCTTTCAAATCCGAGACTGTTTGAAACGTGCCAACTGGGGGTCTTTGTTTTCCCCCACTCCCATTAATAGCAACACAATGCTATTCTTACAAGTTCTATCCCAATCATCATTTGTTAGGGAAGAACTTCAAAAGGGATTGGCTGTTCATACTTTCGAGGTTTCTGATAAACAGGACTGGTATTTACCCATAAGAGATTACCTCAAATTAGGTAATCTTCCCTTTGGATTGACGCACGCCGCAAAACGAACATTCAAATAGAAAGCGGCAAAATGTCTTGATAGGAGACATTTTGTATCATCATAGCTACGACGGAATTCTTCTTCATTGCTTGGACCAGCAAGAGTCCACTTGGGCAGTCGTCCAAGCGCACGACGGTACATGTGGTGGCCACTTTAGTGGTATGGCCATTGCAAAGCACATTCTTCGCATGGGCTATTATTGGCCATCTTTAGAGCGAGATTTTTGTGAGTATGTCAAGAGGTGCGTGAAATGTCAACATCATGCCAATTTAATGCATGCACCTTTTGAGGACCTACAGACAGTCCAGTATGCTTGGCCATTTTTTCAGTGGGGCCTCGATCTAATTGGAAAGATCTCCCCTGCATTGTCAGGCCGTCACACGTTTATCATAACGACCACAGAATATTTTACCAAATGGGTGGAAGCAATTCCGTTAACCTCTACGATAGGACCCCACATTACGGAGTTCATTTTGCATTACATCATATGTCGTTTTGGTATTCCATCCAAAATAATCTCGGATAATGGGCCATCATTCAAGAACAAAGACGTGCGTGCTTTAACCACAAAGTACAAAATTCAGCACATCTTTTCAACACCCTATTATCTGCAAGCAAATGAGCAAGCAGAGGCATCAAACAAAACTCTAGTCGCCATCCTTAAAAAGACCGTCGTAGATAGTCATAAGGATTGGCACATACAAATCCCACTTGCCCTTTGGGCTTATCGCACTAGCATTCGGACGCCCACTGGGGCAACTCCGTTTTCACTGGTGTATGGATCAGAGGCAGTAATGCCCCTCGAGTTGGAAATTCCTTCCCTACGCATATCAATGCAAGAGTTCATCGATGATAACACTACATGGCAGGCCCGATTAGACCAACTCACGTTGCTTGACGAACGACGCATTAATGCTCTCGAGCACTTACGTATCTATCAAGAGCGGCTTAAGAAAGCTTACAACATGAAAGTTCACCTAAGAGACTTTCGGGTTGGTGATTTGGTTCTGAAGGAAAACCAACAAAACTCTAATTTTCCGTCCCATATGAGGGACAAATTCGTGGCAAATTGGTTAGGTCCTTATGTCATTGATAGTAAAATAGGACCCGAGACGTACCAGCTAGCTTCTCTTGACGGTATCAAGGAAACAGAACCCTTGAATATCAGTCATTTGCGACCATTTCATATCTAAGAAAGCCATATCCCAAAAAAAAAAAAAAAGCTCCAAGGATTATCGCAATCTCTTGGTCAACCCAAAAAGCTCCAAGGATTATCGCAATCTCTTGGTCACCCAAAAAGCTCCAAGAAATATCACAATCTCTTGGTCACCCAAAAACCTCCAAGAAAGATCGCAATCTCTTGGTCAATACAAAAAGCTTCAAGGATTATCGCAATCTCTTGGTCAACCCAAAAAGCTCCAAGGATTATCAAAATCTCTTGGTCACCCAAAAAGCTCCAAGGATTAACGCAATCTCTTGGTCAACCCAAAAAGCTCCAAGGATTATCGCAATCTCTTGGTCACCAAAAAGCTCCAAGGATTATCGCAATCTCTTGGTCAATACAAAAAGCTCTAAGGATTATCGCAATCTCTTGGTCAACCCAAAAAGCTCCAAGGATTATCGCAATCTCTTGGTCACCAAAAAGCTCCAAGGATTATTGCAATCTCTTAGTCAATACAAAAATCTCCAAGGATTATCGCAATCTCTTGGTCAACCCAAAAATCTCCAACGATTATCGCAATCGCTTGGTAAAAAAAAATCAAGAAATTCAAAAAAACAAAACAACAAAAATCATCAAAAACAACAAAGATTTGCATCTCAATTCTAGGCATACTCAAATTCATCAAAAAATTCATATTCTCGCACCTCATCTTCACCTTCACCAAAAACAATCCATCAAAATTACAAAAATACATAGCTACATTAAGCATTGCATCCATACATTGCATATTTGTAGTCATACAGGTCAAAGGCACCATAAGCTGCAATAGCTCTGATAGTCCACCTTGTTCCGCATTGTCTCATGTTACAAAAATAACAAAAAAACCAAGCATAACTTTTACCACACTACAGTCAGTGGTCTGGGAATGTACCAAGAGTTTTAGTGATTCAGTCATCATTTTCCTCTTTAGCCATGTAGTGTATCAAGTCGAACAAATTTTACGAAGGTAGAGTCATACTTGAAATACACCTTGTTACGTAACATCCCAACACAAATCAAAACACTAAAATTCCCAAATTGTGTGAACGAAAGACGAAACCTGCAAAATAATCTAGGTCACCACAAGCGAAACGGTTATCTTGCTCATCCCCTCGTGCGAATGACCCCTAGAATGCTGAGAGTTGGCAAAAGGACAAACATCCTCCCTACCCAATTCCCTAAGAATCCCTAAAGTTCTCAACAGTTGCAAAACACAAAAAATTTGCAAAATGTCAAAACTCCAAAATTTGACAAACTACAGTGCACACATCAAAGGGCACAAATGATAGTGATTTTCATCACTACATATCCCCAATCCCTTGCTCAAAAGAAAAACAAATCAAAATAAATAGTGATCTTATCACTACAAACGAGCAAGTATCCCAATACAATTGAAGAAAAGAAGGGAGTTGACCTTGAATCCTTGGAACTCTCAGCATTCTATAGGTCATAAGGCAAGCTTCAGTACCAATTTGGTTGATAGCCAATGGGTAACAGAAGTAAACCTCCCGCATGACAATATATATGTCACATTAACTTGCGTACAGATCAATTTTTGCATGTGGATGAGCTAGCTTATGGCATTTTGGATTACACAGCAGATTAATCTTAGTACATACAACAAAGGAATTCGTGGAGCTAATTAGGTGATCCTCAGTACAGGTTCGGTTGAAAGCCCATCTGGCACTGGCGGTATCCTAACAAATACCACTAAATGAACTCAATTGCACACACAGGGATATGAAATAACTAGGTCAAAAACAAGTCTGATTCATACCTTGGTCAAAAAGTCTTGTAAGATAAAGTACAGTCATGGATGGTGAGTTAAAACTGACTGAATCTCAGAAAACCTTACATTCATTCCAAAACCATCTGCGCTACTTATCATCCTTATGATACCATCAAAAAATATGAAGACAAGACTGCCACATGGCGCCTATGACCAACACATGGCATTTGTGCTTCCCTCCCAAAAGAGACCCCATGGGTCTATAAAAGGTGGGACTTTTCTCACCCAAAATATACAGGTTGAAGGAGTTTTCAAGCAACGAAGTGCTGCCGAGTTGAAGACCCACTTGCATCCCTTTTGGTTCACCTTCCCACATCCACCAATCCCTCTTGCAAGGGAGGTTGTTGTGTGGCTTTTGGAAGCTTGAACCTGACCCAAATCCAACACATGGACACCTGAACCAACCAATTCGTCGACCCCCCCAATCCTAAAAGGTTTTGGGCCCATCCCTAGTGGATTACTTTTCCAGTTGAAAGCCCATCTGGCACTGGCGGTATCCTAACAAATACCACTAAATGAACTCAATTGATGATCATAGGGATATGAAATAACTGGGTCAAAAAAAAGTCTGATTCATACCTTGGTCAAAAAGTCTTGTAAGATAAAGTACAATCATGGATGCTGACTTAAAACTGACTGAATCTCAGAAAACCTTACATTCATTCCAAAACCATCTGCGCTACTTATCATCCTTATGATACCATCAGAAAATACAAAAAAAAAGAAAAACCATGTAAATAAAGAGCTTCTTAAATAGCCTATAGTGCAATCATCACAAATGGCATTCATCCATTTCACCTCGCATATCACATAGATATCAAAAACATTTACCTTCATCATAACATCTGCATTCATCAAAATAAATATAAACATGCATAACAAAAATCACACCATCACATGTACAAAAACCAAAAATAAAACCAGTATATATATATATATTGTCAAAAATATGCCCACAGGCTACAAAACCGGTCCTCAGACCCCGCAATCATATCCAACAACCCAACCTAAGGCGTTGACCACCATGATCACGCAGGATCGATGCGACGGGAACTACCCCCCGTGGTGTGGGTCCTACGGGACCCTACAGGGCGGCTACTACTAGCCCCCGCATCATGCCTGCTACCACCCCCCTCATCTAACCGCCTGCGACGAGATGATGCTGACTGCTCAGTTAGACTATCCCTTGTCCACCGCGAAGATCCACCGATTGAAGGCTCAAGTAGCCGCCCACCAAGGCGGATGACCTCCCTCTACAAGTCTATCCGGTACAGACACAACTCTGCCTCTCGTCGTTGATAGATAGACAATGCATCATCGCGCTACGCCAAAACTCTATCCCGCTCTGCCAACTGAGCCCGCAGGAGATCCCTCTCTTGTCGTGCATCCCCTAGCTCCCACATCGCATCCCCCAACTCCAGATCTTGCATCCATAGCAGCTCTATCAGTCACGCAATCTCAACGCCTACATCCGACCCCACCTCCTCTGTATCTACCGAACGCATAGGACTCGCGGGGACAGTAGCCTGCTCAGGATCCAACTGCTCCTCCACATCCTGCATGTCCGGCTGCTTCAGAACACCCAAGTCCACATCCTCATCTCCCACATCCACCATGTTCGAATCATCCAACGGACCCCCCCAATCACCCCCTGCTGCCTCAGCATCCTCCACTGCCACCTTCGTGCCTCCCAGTGGCCCCTCTCCTCTCTAGCACCGTAGTACCCATCACGAGTCATACTCAGTGGTAGTACCGACGTCATCCACATCCGGGACCTCAATCACCGCATCCGACTCCTTGCCCAATGGCACGGTGACCGGTGGCTCCAGATCCCTCTCGTCTCCTCGACGCCGATAGACCATGGGCTCACCAGGCAACCCCTGGCGCACCCCAAACTATCGTGTAACTTGATGGTATGGAAAGAACTCATGCTCTGTCCCATTCCGCCCAGTCAACCATCGCTCCCTCCGTACCTGTCGGAGCCACTCTCCAGCCTTAGGCCAGGCTGGACAGTCCCAATAGGGATGCCAAAACACCTCCCCTGGAGTGAGCCGAGAAAAGACATCAGTGTAGTGCTCAACGGCACCTGCCCATCGCCGACTCTACCCCTGCTCCGTAGACCGCCGCAACAAAACTACATAACCAATATCCTCATCCTCCATTGCCGCCCGAGTCATCCACGATAACCTGATAGGCCTCTCAACAGCTATGTGGTGCCAACCCCAGCACTGCAACAAAAAACTGCAACTGACACCCTTCCGCTGTCGACAACGGACCTCGTACAGCTCCCCGTAGAGCTGTTCCAACAAATTTTGTCCCCATATTAGAATCAACGGTGCCTCTATCGGGCACTCTGCCAACTACCACACCAAATCCAGCAGGTTCCACGGGAACCTCGCGCCTGACGAATTAGGGAGAAGAATGTTAGAAATGAGGCCCATCAAGAATGCGTGCCTCACTCCTAACACCCCCCTCTCCTACCACCAGCTAACCAAAATCCCGCCAGCCTGGCAATCCACCTCAGCTGTCTCCACTGGGTTTGCTACACCCAGATGCCCCCCATGCACAAAACATCTCGTAAGTATAGCAGTTCGCTGATCAAACGATGATGTCCTAATAGGCAGACCATCTATCGGAATCCGAAGCAGCCGATAGACGTCCTCAAGAGTCACAGTCGTCTCCCCTATCAGGAGATGAAAAGTATTGGTCTACGGATCCCAAAGCTTGATCAGGGCCGTCAGATAGGCCTGATATAGGACCACAGGCTCCAGTCGAGCCACCTGCTTGAGCCCAAGGGCATCAAGCCATTCCCAGTCATCATCGGTCAATGCCAACCGTGCCTCAGTAAATGCAGCGGGTACACGGTACCGGCTCCTAACAACCTGCAAAGCAAAAAAAAAAAATCAACACAAACACAAAAAAAAATATATATATAACAGATCAAATTTTTAGTTCTAGGGTTTCTAACCTTAACTGTTAAACAAAAACATCACAAAAAAAATCTTAAAGTTTTGAAAAGCGTCAACACAAAAAAAATGCATTAAATAAAAGCAAAATAAACTCTAGGAACACTTACAGGTTTCACCTCGGCTCCGCCGCTCGAACCAGTTTGTGCACTCATGATGGCAAAGAGAATTCTAGCAGCACTTCGCTTCGTAGAATTACCTCCTCCTCCTAGAGCTCCAAAATCGCAAGAAAAAAATGACACAAATAAGCCCAAAATCAAGTTTTGGCCATTAAATAGGCCTTTTGCACTGGAATTCGTCCTTGATTGGGACGAGCGCTTTGATTAGCACTCGTCCCACCCAGGGACGAATTCTCCAGCTAGAATTCATCCCACCCAAGGATGAATTCAGGCCAGCACTGAAAAAAAATCAAAAAATGACTAAAATAGACTAAAAACAGACAATAAAATTGCCCGACAGGATTGCTACTGCACCTGACAACAAGGGCATACAAAATCGACATTGGAGTCACAAATTGTCACTATCATACTCCCTAAGAATGCTACCATAGCCGGACCACTCCACGGGAAGACGGATTTTAGACAATTTCATCCCCAAACGACATCACAAAAGGGTCAAAACCCACTCAAAAACAGTACAAAATTCAACAAAAACAAACAGCAAAAAAATATTTCCAGACATAAGTGCTCTTGCACTTAACCTCTGGGCAAAGAAAATCGATGGCGAGGTTCAAATCATCTCTCTCCTACTTCCCCAAGAAGGCTAACATAGCCGGACCGCTCCACGGGAAGTTAGGTTTTCGATGATTTCACCTCATTACGGCATCACCAAAAGGGTTAACACCCACCAAAAATAGGTCCAAATGTTGGAAAAATTGCAGACGCTTAATGGTAAACCCTTTAAAGGCACCCTTGCACAAGTCATCTTGGGTCAAGCGACTCGTCGCTTCTCTCACGAAGGTCATTCCCTCATCGATTCGTCGCTTGAGGGGGTAGTCACACTTACTCACCAACCAACAATCACACACCCAATTAAGGAAAATGACATGCATTCAAAGAATCATTGACAAAGACAATCACGCTCCCGCTTGGGGCGATAAACAAGCAACAATCAAATCAATCAAACACTTGGCATTTCGTGAATCATGAACACAAGGTTCCCCCGAGGATAAAAACGCCCTTTGCCTCGTTCATGATCGATCAATGTCTAAGTTCAAGTCACACCTCAACAAAACAGGTTAATACTTGAAATCAAATTCCTTAGCTCGTCGAAGCAAGGATTCAAGAATGCATGCCCTTTCCATACTTGGGGCATCAAAAGTTGGTTAGGTTACCAAGAAACCCTAATCATTAGTGCTTTGGTTATCTATTTTTTCTCAGCACTGCATCACCCGCAACGCTTCACAAAAAGGGGCATCTGTAGACACCAATATAGCACCAATCCGATTATGTGATTGCAAAAACTGATCGCTTTGACAAACACAGCCCCCAGGGCAGCCCTCAGAGGTTAAACAATGGTCTTATCCACTTTCATAGCAATTTTGTAAGGTCAAGAAGCAATTTGGCACACTTGGACACTTTGCCCAGTATTCGTCTCACCCAGGGACGAATTCAAAATAGAATTCGTCCCACCCTAGGACGAATTTTGAATCCGTCCCTGGGTGGGACAAATTCTAAGCTTAACGGGCAAAAAGACAAATGGCGCCAAGTGGCAGCCCAGAACAGTCAGTTGATGACTCCTGCCTTGCACACGTGTGTAGGTGGACAGAGGGGCCGTTAGAAGACTGTCACAAGAGGCATTTATCAAATCCCAAGTCAACGGAGGACTCCCCTCCCTCATGGGAAGACAAGACTGCCACATGGCGCCTATGACCAACACATGGCATTTGTGCTTCCCTCCCAATAGAGACCCCATGGGTCTATAAAAGGTGGGACTTTTCTCACCCAAAATATACAGGTTGAAGGAGTTTTCAAGCAATGAAGTGCTGCCGAGTTGAATACCCACTTGCATCCCTTTTGGTTCACCTTCCCACATCCACCAATCCCTCTTGCAAGGGAGGTTGTTGGGTGGATTTTGGAATCTTGAACCTGACCCAAATCCAACACATGGACACCTGAACCAACCAATTCACCGACCCCCCCAATCCTAAAAGGTTTTGGGCCCATCCCTAGTGGATTGGCATCGGAATCAAGTGCCAACGGTGGGAGGCCCACTTGGGCACCCCCGCACTTTCTAGGTTTTAGAGCATTCTAGATTACTTTTTCAGGTTGCATTTTGTGTTATGTTGGTTTAACTCACAGCTGCAATTTCATAACTTTTGGTCAGATTCTAGTATGTTTTGTGTCGCTTTGTTGTTTCACTGACTTGCAGGTGGCGAGATCAAATTCTCGAGGGTAGAGGCCAAATTGGGAGAATCCGACCATCTGAGTCGTCCCAAAATGGCCCCAATTACATAACCCCCTTGTTTGCAGGCGTTTTGCAGGTCTCGGGAATCGACATTGGACCAGCAACAGGTCGACTTCTTCAACATAGAATAATTCGTCCCACCGAGGGACAAATTGTAGTCAGAAATCGTCCCACCTAGGGACGAATTCCAGAATTCGTCCCACCCAGTGACGAATTTCAGTCAGAAATCGTCCCACCCAGGGACAAATTCCAGTTGAAGGCAGATTGGCCAGCTGTCTCAGTGGCAATGGCCTTCTGGTAACATTTTCTGTCTTCTGTCAAGTTTTTAGGCTGTTTAGAATCATTTTGTTTACTGTTTTAGATAAATGTTTGCATTCATCTTTTGATGATTTTAGAAGAATGAACACTTTTCACTTGCAGCAGGTGCTACTGACATATTTGTTGTTTCTTTGTTTGCAGGAGGAGCAGCAGAGGTAAGGACTCATCAGCGTAAGCGACGGCATCGTCTTGGCCCGTCCATTCAAACGTGGGCACGTGGAAAGAGGAAGACTAAGTCACATATTGTAACCAATATGAATTTAACACTCCTAGCCCCCAAAAAGGGAGGAGATGTCTATGTAACCGAGGATAAGATATTTGAATAAATAGGGCTGTGATTTCTTTACATCTTTTCTTTCATTTTCAAATTGTCTCCTTTCTTTGTTTTTGTGCATAGGATTAAAGCGTTACATTTCGTCTTATGTTGCATAATTAGTGCTCCCTCTACCCGAAATCTCATGCTTTCATAGCCGATCAACTAGCAGAGGCTTCTCTTGAAGACGATCAGCCTCTGGTCATAGAACTACCCGATGATGGGGTCTTCCATGTCTCAGAATCGCCAGATTCTGATGAGCCTAAGTCACAGGCCGACATAACCCTGTTCTTCGATGGTTCTAAATGTGAGCAAGGTGATGGCATAGGAATTGTATTCTTCACACCGCAGGGTGATCCAATGCCCTTGTCATTTAAATTAAACTTCCAGTGAACCAAAAACAACGCATAATATGAAGCCTTGCTCCTAGGTCTTCAGACAACAATTGCCATGAACATCAAAAGATTGAACATCTTTGGTGATTCGTTGTTAATCGTCAATCAAGTCAAAGGGGTATATCAATGCAAATGCCCAGTTCTAAAGGCCTATAAAGCCCTCGTGGACAAATTCCTAGCAAAACTTGAGTGGTATGACATCGAGGCACTCCCTCGATCATCGAATCATTTTGCGGACACAATGGCCTCCTTGGGGTCACTAATCCCGCAAGACCTTTTCGGTGATATAACAACCATTCAGGTCAAAACCTTATCGCAACCCGCGATGGAGCGCGCAAGCTCATTTGATGCCAGGAGTCCACATGATCCAGATCGAACCATCTTCGGATAAGTTCTTTCGAATCCGAGACTATTTGAAACGTGCCAACTGGGGGTCTTTGTTTTCCCCCACTCCCATTAATAGCAACACAACGCTATTCTTACAAGTTCTATCCCAATCAGCATTTGTTAGGGAAGAACTTCAAAAGGGATTGGCTGTTCATACTATCGAGGTTTCTGATAAACAAGACTGGTATTTACCCATAAGAGATTACCTCAAATTAGGTAATCTTCCCTTTGGATTGACGCACGCCACAAAACAAACATTCAAACAGAAAGCGACAAAATGTCTTGATAGGAGACATTTTGTATCGTCGCAGCTATGACGGAATTCTTCTTCGTTGCTTGGACCAGCAAGAATCCACTTGGGCAGTCACCCAAGCGCACGACGGTACATGTGGCGGCCACTTCAGTGGTATGGCCCTTTCAAAGCGCATTCTTTGCATGGGCTATTATTGGCAATCTTTAGAGCGAGATTTTTGTGAGTATGTCAAGAGGTGTGTGAAATGTCAACATCATGCCAATTTAATGCACGCACCTTCCTAGGCCCTATAGACAGTCCAGTCTGCTTGGCCATTTTAGCAGTGGGGCCTCGATCTAATCGAAAAGATCTCCCCTGCATCGTCAGGCTATCACACGTTTATCATAACGGCCACAGAATATTTTACCAAATGGGTGGAAGCAATTTCGTTAACCTCTACGACAGGACCCCGCATTGCGGAGTTCATTTTGCATTACATCATATGTCATTTTGGTATTCCATCCAAAATAATCTCGGATAATGGGCCATCATTCAAGAACAAAGACGTGTGTGCTTTAACCACAAAGTACAAAATTTAGCATAGCTTTTCAACACCCTATTATCCGCAAGCAAATGGGCAAGCAGAGGCGTCAAACAAAACGCTAGTCGCCATCCTTAAAAATACCGTCGTAGATAGTCATAAGGATTGGCACATACAAATCCCACTTGCCCTTTGGGCTTATCGCACTAGCATTCGGACGCCCACTAGGGCAACTCCGTTTTCATTGGTGTATGGCTCAGAGGCAGTAATGCCTCTCGAATTGGAAATTCCTTCCCTGCGCATATCAATGCAGGAGTTCATCGATGATAACATTGCGCGACAGGCCCGATTAGACCAACTCACGTTGCTTGACGAACGACGCGTTAATGCTCTCGAGCACTTACGTATCTATCAAGAGCGGCTTAAGAAAGCTTACAACATGAAATTTCACCTAAGAGACTTTCGGGTTGGTGATTTGGTTCTGAAGGAAAACCAACAAAACTCTAATTTGCCGTCCCATATGAGGGACAAATTCATGGCAAATTGGTTAGGTCCTTATGTCATTGATAGTAAAATAGGACCCGAGACGTACCGGCTAGCTTCTCTTGACGGTATCAAGGAAACATAACCCTTGAATATCAGTCATTTGCGACCATTTCATATCTAAGAAAGCCATATCCAAAAAAAAAAAAAAAGCTCCAAGGATTATCGCAATCTCTTGGTCAACCCAAAAAGCTCCAATGATTATCGCAATCTATTGGTCACCTAAAAAGCTCCAAGAAAGATCGCAATCTCTTGGTCACCCAAAAAGCTCCAAGAAAGATCGCAATCTCTTGGTCAATACAAAAAGCTCCAAGGATTATCGCAATCTCTTGGTCAACCCAAAAAGCTCCAAGGATTATCAAAATCTCTTGGTCACCCAAAAAGCTCCAAGGATTATCGCAATCTCTTGGTCAACCCAAAAAGCTCCAAGGATTATCGCAATCTCTTGGTCACCAAAAAGCTCCAAGGATTATCACAATCTCTTGGTCAATACAAAAATCTCCAAGGATTATCGCAATCTCTTGGTCAACCCAAAAAGATCCAACGATTATCGCAATCGCTTGGTCAAAAAAAATCAAGAAATACAAAAAAACAAAACAACAAAAATAATCAAAAACAACAAAGATTTGCATCTCAATTCTAGGCATACTCAAATTCATCAAAAAATTCATATTCTCGCACCTCATCTTCACCTTCACCAAAAAAAATCCATAAAAATTACAAAAATACATAGCTGCATTAAGCATTGCATCCATACATTGCATATTTGTAGTCATACAGGTCAAAGGCACCATAAGCTGCAATAGCTCTGATAGTCCACCTTGTTCCGCATTGTCTCATGTTACAAAAACAACAAAAACACCAAGCATAACTTTTACCACACTACAGTCAGTGGTCTAGGAATGTACCAAGAGTTTCAGTGATTCAGTCATCATTTTCCTCTTTAGCCATGTAGTGTATCAAGTTGAATAAATTTTACGAAGGTAGAGTCATACTTGAAATACACCTTGTTACGTAACATCCCAACACAAATCAAAACACTAAAATTCCCAAATTGTGTGAACGAAAGACGAAACCTGCAAAATAATCTAGGTCACCACAAGCAAAATGGTTATCTTGCTCATCCCCCTGTGCGAATGACCCCTAGAATGTTGAGAGTTGGAAAAAGGACAAGCATCCTCCCTACCCAATTCCCTAAGAATCCCTAAAGTTATCAACAGTTGTAAAACACAAAAAAATTTCAAAATGTCAAAACTCCAAAATTTGACAAACTACAGTGCACACATCAAAGGGCACAAATGATAGTGATTTTCATCACTACATATCCCCAATCCCTTGCTCAAAAGAAAAACAAATCAAAATAAACAATGATCTTATCACTACAAATGAGCAAGTATCCCAATACAATTGAAGAAAAGAAGGGAGTTGACCTTGAATCCCTGGAACTCTCAGCATTCTATCGGTCATAAGGCAAGCTTCAGTACCAATTTGGTTGATATAAAATGGGTAACAGAAGTAAACCTCCAACATGACGATATATATGTCACATTAACTTGCGTACAGATCAATGTTTGCATGTGGATGAGCTAGCTTATGGCATCCTGGATTACACAACAGATTAATCTTAGTACATACAACAAAGGAATTTGTGGAGCTAATTAGGTGATCCTCAGTACAGGTTCGGTTGAAATCCCATCTGGAACTGGCGGTATCCTAACAAATACCACTAAATGAACTCAATTGCACACACAGGGATATGAAATAACTGGGTCAAAAACAATTCTGATTCATACCTTGGTCAAAAAGTCTTGTAAGATAAAGTATAGTCATGGATGGTGACTTAAAACTGACTGAATCTCATAAAACCTTACATTCATTCCAAAACCATCTGCGCTACTTATCATCCTTATGATACCATCAGAAAATACAAAAAAAAGAAAAACCATGTAAATAAAGAGTTTCTTAAACAACCTATAGTGCAATCATCACAAATGGCATTCATCCATTTCACCTCGCATATCACATAGATATCAAAAAAATTTACATTCATCATAACATCTGCATTCATCAAAATAAATATAAACATGCATAACAAAAATCACATCATCACATGTACAAAAACCAAAAATAAAACCAGTATATATATATATCGTCAAAAAGATGCTCGCAGGATACAAAACCGGTCCTCAGACCCCGCAATCATATCCAAAAACCCAACCTAAGGCGTCGACCACCATGATCACGCAGGATCGATGCGACGGGAACTACCCCTCGTGGTGTGGGTCCTATGGGACCCTACAGGGCGGCTACTACTAGCCCCCACATCATGCCTGCTACCACCCCACTCATCCAACCGCCTGCGACGAGATGATGTTGACTGCTCAGTCAGACTATCCCTTGTCCGCCGCGAAGATCCACCGATCGAAGGCTCAGGTAGCCACCGACCAAGGCGGATGACCTCCCTCTCGAAGTCTATCCGATACAGATACCACTCTGCCTCTTGCCGATGATAGATAGACAATGCATCATCACGCTATGCCAAAACTCTATCCTGCTCTGCCAACTGAGCCTGCAGGAGATCCCTCTCCTACTGCCCATCCCCCAGATCCCGCCTCGCATCCCCCAACTCTAGATCCTGCATCCGCAGCAGCTCTGTCAGTCTTGCAATCTCAATGCCTACATCCGACCCCACCTTCTCTGTATCTTTCGGACGCATAGGACTTGCAGGGACAGTAGCCTGCTCAGGCTTCAACTGCTCCTCCACATCCTGCATGTCCGGCTGCTCTAGAACACCCAAGTCCACATCCTCATCTCCCACATCCACCATGTCCGAATCATCCAACGGACCCCCCCAATCACCCCCTACTGCCTCAGCATCCTCCACTACCGCCTTCGCGCCTCCCAGTGGCCCCTCTCCTCTCCAAAGACCACAGTACCCACCACGAGTCATACTCAGTGGTAGTACCGACGTCATCCACATCCAGGACCTCAATCACCGCATCCGACTCCTCACCCAATGGCGCGGTGACCGGTGGCTCTAGATCCCTCTCGTCTCCCCGACATTGATAGACCACAGGCTCACCAGACAACCCTTGGTGCACCCCAAAATGTCGTGTAACCTGATGGTACAGAAAGAACTCATGCTCCATCCCGTGCTGCCCATTCAACCACCGCTCCATTCGTACCTGTCGGAGCCACTCTCCAGCATCAGGCCAGGCTGGACAGTCCCGATAGGGACGCCAAAACACCTCCCCTGGAGTGAGCCGAGAAAAGGCATCAGTGTAGTGCTCAACGGCACCTGCCCATCACCGACTTTGCCCCTGCTCTGTAGACCGCCGCCACAAAACTGCATAACCAATCTCCTCATCCTCCATCATTGCCTGAGTCATCCACGGTAACCCGGTAGGCCTCTCAACAACTATGTGCTGCCAACCCCAACACTGCAACAAAAACTCGCAATCGACACCCTTCCGCCGTCGACAACGGACCCCGTACAGCTCCCCGTAAAGCTATGCCAACAAATTCTGTCCCCATCTCGTAATCAACGGTGCCTCTATCGGGCACTCTGCCAACTGCCACACCAAATCCAGTAGGTTCCACGGGAACCTCGCGCCTGACGAATCATGGAGAAGAATGTTAGAAATGAGGCCCATCAAGAATGCGTGCCTCACTCCTAACACCCCCATCTCCTGCCACCAGCTAACCAAAATCCCGCCAGCCTGGCAATCCACCTCGGCTGTCTCCACTGGGTTTGCTACACCCAGCTGCCTCCCATGCCCAAAAAATCTTATAAGTATAGTAGTCCGCTGATCAAACGATGATGTCCTAATAGGCAGACCATCTATCGGAATCCGAAGCAGCCGATAGACGTCCTCAAGAGTCACAGTCGTCTCCCCTATCGGGAGATGAAAAGTATTTGTCCACGGATCCCAAAGCTTGATCAGGGCCGTCAGATAGGCCTGATCCGGGACCACAGGCTCCAGTCGAGCCACCTGCTTGAGCCCAAGGGCATCAAGCCATTCCTAGTCATCATCGCTCAATGCCAACCGTGCCTCGAAGAATGCAGCGGGTACACGGTACCGGCTCCTAACAACCTGCAAAGCAAAAAAAAAAAATCAACACAAACACAAAAAAAAAAAATATATATAACAGATCAAATTTTCAGTTCTAGGGTTTCTAACCTTAACTGTTAAACAAAAACATCACAAAAAAATCTTAAAGTTTTGAAAAGCGTCAACACAAAAACAATGCATTAAATAAAAGCAAAATAAACTCTAAGAACACTTACAGGTTTCGCCTCGGCTCCGCCGCTCAAACTAGTTTGTGCACTCATGATGGCAGAGAGAATTCCAGCAGCGCTTCGCTTCGCAGAATTACCTCCTCCTCCCAGAGCTCCAAAATCGCAAGAAAAAAATGACACAAATAAGCCCAAAATCAAGTTTTGGCCATTAAATAGGCCTTTTGCACTGGAATTCATCCTTGACTGGGACGAGCGCTCTGATTAGCACTCGTCCCACCCAGGGAAAAATTCTCCAGCTAGAATTCGTCCCACCCAGGGACGAATTCAGGCCAGCACTGAAAAAAAATCAAAAAATGACTAAAATAGACTAAAAACAGACAATAAAATTGCCCGACAGGATTGCTACTACACCTGACAACAAGGGCATACAAAATTGACATTGGAGTCACAAATTGTCACTATCATACTCCCTAAGAAGGCTACCATAGCCGGACCGCTCCACGGGAAGACGGATTTTAGACAATTTCATCCCCAAATGACATCACAAAAGGGTCAAAACCCACTCAAAAATAGTACAAAATTCAACAAAAACAAACAGCAAAAAAATATTGCTGGACATAAGTGCTCTTGCATTTAACCTCTGAGCAAAGAAAATCGATGGCGAGGTTCAAATCCTCTCTCTCCTACTTCCCCAAGAAGGCTAACATAGCCGGACCGCTCCACGGGAAGTTAGGTTTTCGATGATTTCACCTCATTATGGCATCACCAAAAGGGTTAACACCCGCCAAAAACAGGTCTAAATGTTGGAAAAATTGCAGACGCTTAACGGTAAACCCTTTAAAGGCACCCTTGCACAAGTCATCTTGGGTCAAGCGACTCGTCGCTTCTCTCATGAAGGTCATTCCCTCATCGATTCGTCGCTTGAGGGGGTAGTCACACTTAGTCACCAACCAACAATCACACACCCAATTAAGGAAAATGACATGCATTCAAAGAATCATTGACAAAGACAATCATGCTCCTGCTTGGGGCAGTAAACAAGCAACAATCAAATCAATCAAACACTTGGCATTTCATGAATCATGAACACAAGGTTCCCCCTGAGGATAAAAATGCCCTTTGCCTGTTCATGACTGATCAATGTCTAAGTTCAAGTCACACCTCAACAAAACAGGTTAATACTTGAAATCAAATTCCTTAGCTCGTCAGAAGCAAGGATTCAAGAATGCATGCCCTTTCCATACTTGGGGCATCAAAATTTGGTTAGGTTACCAAGAAAACCTAATCATTAGTGCTTTGGTTATCTATTTTTGCTCAGCATCGCGTCACTCGCAGCCGCTTCCCAAAAAGGGGCATCTCGTAGACACCAAAACAGCACCAATCCGATTATGTGACTCGCAAACACCGATCGCTTTGACAAACACAACTCCCTGTGGCAGCCCTCAGAGGTTAAACAATGGTCTTATCCACTTTCATAGCAATTTTGTAAGTTCAAGAAGCAATTTGGCACACTTGGACACTTTGCCCAGTATTCGTCCTCACCCAGGGACGAATTCAAAATAGAATTCGTCCCACCCCAGGATTTAACTTTGAATCCGTCCCCGGGTGGGACGAATTCTAATCTTAACGGGCAAAAGACAAATGGCGCCAAGTGGCAGCCCGCAACAGCTAGTTGATGACTCTCGCCTTGCACGCGTGTGTAGGTGGACAGAGGGGCCGTTAGAAGATCGTCACAAGAGGCATTTATCAAAGCCCAAGTCAACGGAGGACTCCCCTCCCTCATGGGAAGACAAGATCGCCACATGGCACCTATGACCAACACATGGCATTTGTGCTTCCCTCCCAAAAGATACCCCATGGGTCTATAAAAGGTGGGACTTTTCTCACCCAAAATATACAAAGTTGAAGGAGTTTTCAAGCAACGAAGTGCTGCCGAGTTGAAGACCCACTTGCATCCCTTTTGGTTCACCTTCCCACATCCACGAATCCCTCTTGCAAGGGAGGTTGTTGGGTGGCTTTTGGAAGCTTGAACCTGACCCAAATCCAACACATGGACACCTGAACCAACCAATTCGCCGACCCCCCCAATCCTAAAAGGTTTTGGGCCCATCCCTAGTGGATTGGCGCCGGAATCAAGTGCCAACGGTGGGAGGCCCACTTGGGCACCCCCGCACTTTCTAGGTTTTAGAGCATTCTAGATTAATTTTTCACGTTGCATTTTGTGTTATTATGTTGGGTTAACTCACAGATGCAATTTCGTAACTTTTTGTCAGATTCATAGTATGTTTTGTGTCGCTTTGTTGTTTCACTGACTTGCAGGTGGCGAGATCAAATTCCTGAGGGTAGAGGCCAAATTGGGAGAATCCGACCATCTGGGTCGTCCCAAAATGGCCCCAATTACATAACCCCCTTATTTGCAGGCGTTTTACAGGTCTTGGGAATCAACATTGGAGCAGCAGCAGGTCGGCTTCTTCAACACAGAATAATTCGTCCCACCCAGGGACGAATTGCAGTCAGAAATCGTCCCACCTAGGGACGAATTCTAGAATTCGTCCCACCTAGGGACGAATTGTAGTCAGAAATCGTCCCACCCAGGGACGAATTCCAGTTGAAGGTATATTGGCCAGCTGTCTCAGTGGCAATGGCCTTCTGGTAACATTTTCTGTCTTCTGTCAAGTTTTCAGGCCGTTTAGAATCATTTTGTTTACTGTTTTAGATAAATGTTTGCATGCATATTTTGATGATTTTAGAAGAACGAACACTTTTCACTTGCAACAAGTGCTACTGACATATTTATTGTTTCTTTGTTCGCAGGAGGAGCAGCAGAGGTAAGGACTCATCAGCATAAGCGGCGGCATCGTCTTGGCCCGTCCATTCAAACGTGGGCACGCGGAAAGAGGAAGACTAAGTCACATATTGTAACCAATACGAATTTAACACTCCTAGCCCCCAAAAAGGGAGGAGACGTCTATGTAACCGAGGATAAGATATTTGAATAAAGAGGGCTATGATTTCTTTACATCTTTTCTTTCATTTTCAAATTGTCTCCTTTCTTTGTTTTTGTGCATAGGATTAAAGCGTTACATTTTGTCTTATGTTGCATAATTAGTGCTCCCTCTGCCCGGAATCTCGTGCTTTCACCTTCAATCACATTCAGACTATAAAAGACTCCCTCTCTGAAAAATTTGATATGGCTAATCTGTAAGAATTCGGAACAATGATTATTATTCAGCTCTGCATTAAATAGGATTACAATGGAGAACCGTCGGAACGAACCAGCTACAATAAGCACTTTGTTATAACGAGATAACAAATGCAAGAGTAGGACAAATAATATATTAGCAAACAGTAACAGTATAACAGTACGCTAACATCCCCCTTTATTACATTATTTGGGTAATGTAATAACTAATAGCTATACTTAGACTACTAACATCCCCTTACATTATTTTGCAATACAAAGTGAGCTGCGAAACAATTCAAATTTGACACGTCCAAGTGCCTTAGTGAAAATGTCTGCAACTTGAGCATCTGTGGGAATGTGCTGAAGCTGAATTCGGTGCTTTGGAACTTCCTCTCGAATGAAATGACATTGTGTGTCAATGTGCTTTGTTTTTTCATGATGGACTGGATTCTTGACGAGGTTCATAACACCCTGATTGTCGCAAAACAAGTGTATTGGAGATTTTGATGGATGGCCCATACTTGTCAGAATGCGACGTAACCATATCACTTCGCACACACCTTCACGTGCGGCGCGATATTCTCGCCTCTTGTTGAAGAAATAGCAACCACCTGTTGCTTCTTGCTGTGCCAAGAGACAGGACCGGATCCCAGATGAAAAATGTATCCAGAAGTTGACTTGCGATCATCAAATGATCCGGCATAGTCGGAGTCCGTGTATCCTTGCAAGAAGAATTTGTTGTTCCTCTTGTATTCTAGGCCATATTCTATAGTACCACGGACATAGTGAAGAACATGTTTTGCTGCTTTCCAATGAGTAGTCTTAGGCTCCTGCATGAACCTCGAAAGATAGTTTACAACCAAATACGAGATCTGGCCTAGTATTGGTCAGATATATGAGACTCCCAATCAACTGTCGATAGAGAGTGCCATCTACCTGAGGTGAGTCATCATATCGCGATAACTGAAGTCCATTCTCCATAGGAGTTGCCATTGGCTTGCAGTCAGTCATGCGATATTTATCGAGCAATGTCTTGGCATACTTTTTCTGAGACACTTTGATGGTGTGCTCCTTCTGGCTGAATTCCAGACCAAGACAGTAATGGAGAAGTCCGAGATCTGTCATCTCAAAATATTTGCACAAGTTTCTTTTGACAGTAGAGATCATATCTTCTGAACTCCCTGTAATGAGCAGATCATCCACATAGAGTACAAGCAACACTATCTCAGAACCCTGTTTCTTGAAATAGAGGTTTGCATCTGACGGACATCTCTTAAATCCATGCTGCATTAGGTGATTGTCCATTTTTATATACCAAGCTCGAGGAGCTTGTTTCAGACCATACAAGGATTTGACCAATTTGCAAACTTTCTGCTGTTGGCCTTCCACTTCAAATCCTTCAGGCTGAGTCATATAGACTTCTTCTTGGAGATCACCATTAAGAAAGGCACTTTTGACATCCATTTGGTGAACTTTCCACCCATATTGTGCTGCCATAGCACACATAACCCGAATTGTGGTCATCCGAGCAGTAGGTGCAAAAGTTTCCTCATAGTCGATGCCTTCCTTTTGAGCATAGCCCTTTGCAACAAGACGGGCCTTATGCTTATCAATTGTTCCATCTGCCTTGTACTTGACTTTGTATACCCATTTGCAGCCAATAGGTTTCTTTCCATTCGGCAGATCAACAAGCTTCCAAGTTTTATTCTTCATCAGAGACTCATACTCTGTATCCATAGCGGCCTTCCACTGAGGCTCACTAAGAGCATCTTGCACTGATGCAGGTTCAAGACTATCTATGGTAGACATGAATGCCCTGTCATCATCAATATCCATATCCTCAACTTCTCTACTTGGAGTCACAGAAAGTTCCTCAAAAGATTGACAAAGATCATCAACCTCACCAGTTTCTCTGGCTTCTCTTTCCTTTTGAGCCATACTGCGTGTACGAGGTCTATCCAAATTCAAATTGGGAGGAGTGGATAAATTTGCATCTCTGATTGTATTTGTACACCATTTAGGATTCTGCTTCGGTGGTGGTGAAGAAGATGTAGAAGGACCTCCTGTCTGTGTTGACGAAGGAATCTCCTCTTCCTTTGGTTCCACAATATCCTGGTGTACTGTAGATGTGCTCCGTGATGTGAAAGCTTCATCAAAGACAACATCTCTGCTGATATGAATTTTCTTGGTCAAAGGATCTATCAACCGATATCCTTTAGAGTGCTCAGAATATCCAAGAAAAATACATCTCAGTGTTTTCTCATCTAGCTTCTTCCTTTTCTCTTTCGGTATGTGCATGAAAGCTTGACACCCGAAAATACGTAGATGAGATATGGAGGGTTTTCGACCACTCCATGCTTCCCGTGGAGTCATTCCTTTTAGGGCCTTTGTGGGTGCCCTATTCAAAAGATACACCTGCAGTGGTGACAGCTTCTCGCCCAATATTGTTGCCCAAGAGTAGCTCTCGTGAGCATACAACGAACCATTTCCATGATAGAACGGTTCCTTCTCTCAAGAACTCCATTTTTGCTGAGGAGTATAGGCAGTTGTTAACTGTCTCTTGATCCCATGCTTATCTAGGAATGCAGAAAATTCATTAGAGGTAAACTCTCCCCCTCGATCTGAGCGGAGGGTTTTGATAGAAGCCCCTGACTCCTTCTCAACGGATTTCTTGAACTGCTGGAAGAATGCAAAAGCTTCAGATTTCAGTTTGAGAAAGAAAACCCACATCTTTCGTGAGTAGTCATCTACGAATAACTGAAAGTACCTCTTCCCTCCAACACTGTTGGGTGTGAAAGGACCGCATAGATCGGTGTGAATTAGCTCCAGAGGTTTTCGTGCTCTTGTAGAGCTCTTCTCAAATGGTACTCTATGCTGCTTTCCTGCCAAGCAGTCAGAGCACACTGGCAATGTGGCGTAAAGGGAAGGAAGACCCTTTACCATCTCATACTTGCTGAGCTCAAGTAAGTAGCCAAAACTAAGATGCCCATATCTCTTGTGCCATAGGGAAGTTGCCTCCTTGGTAGAGACAGTCATGGCAACATGTGGAGTAGAGATAGCATCTAGTGCAAATAAGCCATGCTTATATGAAGCTATTGCAATCTGCTTACCCTTCCTGGTAATTGTACAACACTTCTTTCCATTCTCAACACGAAAGTTGACAACCATATTTCTGTCCAAGATTTGTGTCACTGACAACAAATTGTTGGCCAATCCCGGAACATAGAGGACCTTGTCAATCTGACACTTGCCATCAGGAAGAGTGACTGAAACTGTACCCTCTCCCTAAACCCTGTAGGTTTTATCATCAGCAATGGTGACAGGTTTGCCCTCCTTGGCCACAAATGATTCAAACCACGATCTATCGCCAGTCATATGTTTACTAGCTCCAGAATCGACATACCAAATAGGATCCCTCTGAGTGGAATCTGTGGTAGTCATGAGCACCTTGTGTGCCCATTCAGAATCTGAGTCAGATTCTTCAACAGCAACATTCACCTGGGGTTGCTTGTTCTTATTTTGTGGTTTGTTTTGGCCTTTTTGCTTGTTCTTATGCCAACACCTCGTTGGTGTCATGGTTGTCTTTCTCACGGATCTTGCACCACCTCTTCTTCTCGTTGAGGTTGCTTGCCTTTTCCTTTCGTATCCCGTTGAGAATTTCCTCCTTTCCGAAAGTTGCCTCCTTTTTGCCCATTACCTTTCTTCCTAGAACCCCCGCTCGTTGGTGTATAGGGCTGTATTGGAAGAATCATCCTTGTGAAGTTGGCGTGCCTCCTGTTGTTGAAGCAGATTGACCAACTCGATGTAGGTAATTTGTCGTTGGGACACCTGGATGGAGGTTATCAACATGTCAAATGAAGAAGGTAAAGCTCTCATCACAAGTGAAATGAGAAGCTTTTCGTCCACAATATCTCCTAGAGAACTCAATTTCTCTTTCAACTCAGACACTGCACAAGAAAGAGTTCAACTGTTTCACCCTGCCTCAAACTCAGGTTATGAAGTTGTTGTTGAAGATGAAGAATGGTGGATTCATTCTTCCCCTCATAGATGGTTCTAAGGGCATCCCATGCCTCTTTACCACTTGCTTTGTCAGCTATATGAGGTTGCACTTCATCTGAAACAACAAACAAAATGAGCACCTTTGCTCTACTGTCTTTCTTGTCAAAAGCAATCTGATCTGCTGAAGGACCTATGGATCCTGCTGTTGGTGAAGGCCTGGTTGCTACTCCAGTAATAATATCCCACAAATCTTCCATTTGGAGAATAGCCTTCATCTTATGTTTCCATGGTGTATAATTTGGACCTTTCAATAACTGATGCGGATCAGTCATCAACTTTGCAACAACGGCCATAGTGAAGGTTCCTTATATCACCAAATTGGTCCCCCTTTCTATATACCTTTTTCTAGGCCAATATACCGTACAAAATACCCGCCCTTACGTGAGGGAAACTATAGGTATTTAGAAAGATCAACAAAAATCACCCGCCCTTACGTGAGGGAGACTATAGGTGAAATTTAGAGATCATACGATACGTGGAACATAAGCGGTACTGAAAGGGAATCGCCTTGTTGATGGCACCTACCATAGAAGATTCTTCTCATGCGTGGGGCGTAACTTCCCCTAAACACTATGAAGAATACTTCGTCAGGATTTACGCCTAAACACAAGTGCGATAAAGGGTAGTGGATGGAGTAAAAAATGCAAAAATGGCGTACTTATTCCTCCCCGACGATTTATAGAGAACAAGCTCAGACGTCGTTATAGCAGCTATATTAGGCGGCGGATACAGTAGCCAAATCACGACAGCTTTACCTGTAAGTGCTGGCCAGAGGTATCACAAATACCGAACGCTGCAGTGCAAATAAATTGCACAGATGGGTTTTATATTCCGGGGACTTAGGGAGTGTTTGATTTTAATTTTTAATGTTATAGTGCAAAAATGAAATATGCAACATACAACAAAAAAAATGCCCACTAGAATAACCCACAAGGTGTCGGTCACAGCCGAAAATGCACCTTTTACAATGCCAAATTGCTATTTTTCATAAAAATTACTCTCAATCCCCCTTTGATTTTTTGAAAAAAATCCCCCCTTAGCTTTCTTTAACAAAGCATTTTTATAATCATTATTTATTTAAAATTAAAATAAATAATTTCAATTTATATAGTTTTAAAAACTTTAGAAAAAATAAATTAAAATTAAATTTTAATTTATAAAGTTTAAAACTATATTAAAAAAATTAAAATTAAAAATTTTAATTAAAAATAATAATAATTAAAAAATTACTTTGAAAAAAAAATATACCTGAGGGGAGTCGGCGGGATTTGAACCCCCGACCTGCAGGCTCCCTGAGCCTTACCGCACGGCTCACGACCACGTGAGCCAGCGGGCTGATCCGGAAAAATCAGCAAGTCACCTCCCTTTTCAACACCCTCTGCAGCAGCCTCCGGCTCGGCTTCCTCTCTGCAAGTCGCAGCGAGAACTTTTTTTTCGAAAAAAAATTTCGCCCGGGGGGCTTACGTCGAACCGCCCTCTTCCGCTCTCTGCCCGTTGTTTTGTTTTTTTTTTATTTAAAAAAAAAAAACAGGGCCAGCCCCGCGCGCAGGGATTTGGGCTAGAGGGCCCTCGGCCCTTCTGCGCAATGACTGCGTCTCACGGACGCAGTCCCGCGGGGGGGGGGGGGGGCCCGGGGGGGTTTATACCCCCTCCGATTTCCCGCGCGGGCGGGAATTTGAATTCCCGCTCCATGGGCGGGGAGAGGGGCGGGTGCCCTCGGGGACCGCGTCGCGTGGGGAGTGGGGGTGGGGAGGGGGGGGGGAACCTCGGGGAGCGCACGGGGGTGGGGAGGGGGGGGCACCTCGGGGAGCGCGCGCGCGCAAATCGCGCGTCACGCGGGGGGTGGTGGGGGGAACGTTGGGCCCGGGGGGCGGCGCTGTCGCGTCCGCTCCCTCCAATGGGACGTCTGCGTCCCTGGGCTCTGCGCCCTGCGCGCACACGGGACGTCTGCGTCCCTGGCCGCGCGTCGAGCTCGCGCGCAGTGGCTGGACCAGTGACGCAGCGCTTTTTTTTTTTTTTTTTTTTTTAAATCTCGCGACAGGGAATAACACGTCGCGGACAAAAAAAATAAAATTTCCTCTGCTCGTCCGCCTCCAGCCTCCTCTCGCTGCTTCCTTTCACTGCAAACAGATCCCGTCCCAATCCGGCTCTGATGCCATGTAAGAATTCGGAACAATGATTATTATTCAGCTCTGCATTAAATAGGATTACAATGGAGAACCATCGGAACGAACCAGCTACAATAAGCACTTTGTTATAACGAGATAACAAATGCAAGAGTAGGACAAATAATATATTAGCAAACAGTAACAGTATAACAAAGACGCTAACATAATCTAGGTTTAGCTCATTACTTCCTTGGGATCCAAATAAATCAAAAAAATATAGGTATTTCATTGTGTCAACAAAAATACACTCTAGATCTTCTTCAAAGGTTTAAAATGTTAGATTGTAAACCTTCTCCTACACCTTTTCAATTTGACATAAATATAAGTACTTTTTGCTCATCCCATCTATGGGATGCAACTCTATATCATCAACTTATAGGGAGTCTGTTATACCTTACTCATACTCATCCAAATATCTCATATGTTGTTGGCCTCATATCTATATTCTCCCATCAACCTCACTTTAGTCATTGGCAAGAAGTAAAAAGAATCCTCCACTACTTTCAAGGAACTACTTAATTTGGGCTCTTATATAAGGGAAAATCCATGGATATCATTGGCTACACAAATTTAGATTGGGCAGGTTCATTAGAAGATATATGTTAAAAAAACTCTGGCTATGTATTTTACCTTGGTTCTTCACCAATAGCCTGGTTATGAAAAAAAAAAAAGCAATAACCTTATCATCTTCAGAGGCATAATATAGGGTAATAGTTTTATCAAGTTAGGAAGATCTTTGGTGGCATAAAATTCTAAGGGAATTTGGTTTATCCCATGACAAACCTATAACTCTTTGGTGTGAAAATCAGAGCACAATTCACATTGCATGAAATCCAGATGAGCATAAATTCACCAAGCACATTTATATACATATGCACTTCATTCAATAGCACATTCAGAACGAAGATATATACTTGGACTATATTCCAACTGAGGAGCAAATTGCAGACATCTTCACCAAGTTATTTTCTTCTCCACATTACATATAGTTGTTAGAGAAACTTGGAGTAATACAACTACATTGAAACAGATGTCTTCCACCTCTCCTTGTACTATTGTATTCTTTGGAGGATGGTTTTTTCCCATGTGGTTTTTTTCATCATCTCTCCAAAAGTATATATTGTTCATGAGTACCTAATCAGGCCAAGTTGTTGGGACTCATTATTTTTTGTGTTGAGAGGACAATATTCACCATCCGAAGACATACCTCTATCTTGGATTTTTTTTTGTAACATATGGTTTTTCTCTAAGGGGTATTTTTACCATCTATATATTGTAAATGAGTACCTAATCAGGCCATGTTTTCAGGAATCATCCTTTTATTGTTTTAATAGGACAATATTCGCCATCCGAAGACAAGCCTCTTCCTTATTTATTTTTTGATTTATGGCTTTCCCATTGGGTTTTTACCATATCTTCGAAAAATAAATAATTTTACATGAGTACCTCATCAAGCCTTGTTTTCGGGACTCATTTGTATAAACCAACCCTAGTATCACTTAAGGGGGGTGTTAGAATAAGTGAATATTATCTTAAGTTCTACTAGGAAAGACACACTTGAGTTTCCACTCCTCCATGTGTTAGGTGAACTCTCAGTGGTGTCTTCATCAGACTTGATGAGTTGTAATCCAACGACTCTCAATGATCAACTTTGCTATTTATACAAAGTCGATCCCTGGAATAAATCAATGAGTTCTATTTTATTTCTTCAAATCTTGTAATGCTTTGTAGTTCTAATCTTGTGAATTTTAAAACGTATTCTCTTAAGTTCTACTAGGATAGACTTACTTGAGTTTCCACTCCTTCATGAGTCAGGTGAACTCTCAGTTATAGTTTAGATCATATTTGATGAGTTGTTGTAATCCAATGACTCTCAATGATCAAATTTGTTATTTATACAAAGTTGATCCATGGAATAATCAATCAGTTCATTGAGCTTATCTACAAGTCTTGTGATGTGTTTCAGAATTATATCCTTCTTTGAATAGAATACTATTTTCTAACAAAATTTATATTACGCCACTTGCTATCAATATTAATGATATATACCTTATTTTTAGGACTATATGTAGAAACCTATCCATTTTATTCCTCAATATAACTAGTTAGCTTTATATTATATGAGGAATGTTTCACCCCTATTTTGAACATAAACTTATTGAAAACAAGATACTCCATGTTGAGGCTTAGCATTCATATAATTCAAACACAATAGTTATATCATTTAAATTACTTAAGAAAATTATGGATATTATAAAATAGAAAATTATGTTGTAACTTATAACAATGTTATATATGCAACTATGCAAAAATATGGGAACCTAGGATGCATAAGGATAAAATTAATTGTAGTTATTCTTTATCATTCCATGAATGTAAAAATTTTCAAAATACCATGCACTATATATGCCAAATATTTTATTTTGAAGTAAGGGGTTCTTGAATTACCATGCAACTAACTATGGCAAGGAGTACGAAGAAGGATACATGAATTAATGAGGCTTAATATTTTAAGGAGTGTGTTTAAATAACAATAATAAAGCATGAATTCAAACCATAATCAATAACAAAATAATATCACCAACATAGATTTTTAAGGATCCTACAATTATATTTCTTTCCTACTTTATTTAGCTTAGATATAAAAAATATTTTTTGCAACACTCAATATATTACCCAATTGCATTTAATCTATGGTCCTTATATCTTTCTAGACATTAGTGATTGTAACTATTATGTTCAAAATCACATTAATCTAATTAAGAAATCTAATTAGCATGAAATAAATAATTAAAATAAGAACATTTATAAAATGTATAACTCAAATAAATGTAGTAAATTCAACCATCAACCTCCATGAGTGGGTCTTCTATTAGAGTGATGGACGTGTGATTCCCTCTAACATGAAACTTTATGTAGTAACCAATAAATGCTTTGATTAATATAAAATACATTATATAATAGAGGTTATGTAGCAATTACATAGTGCTATTGAATTAGTATTATAACATAGACTTGATCCATAATAACACTAAATAGAATATAACCTTAATATTTGTACTCCTAATAGTTTCAACTTCTTGCATTGGCTGACCTTTTTTCCTTCTCCAATCAAGATTTATATTTCCTAATAAAATGGGAATAAATATAAATATGACATCTTAAACTCCCTATAGAAATCATCCTTATTCCTAAATAAATTTTTATACTTGATCAGAACATAATAAGATATTTTATGTGCATGACTTGATGAATATCATATTATTTGGTACATGTAAATTTACCCCCATGGTACCTGTATGATATAAATATAAGTATTTAATATATTAGGGTTTATACCTATAGTTTATATGATTTATTTATATTTCCTTCTTATATAAGTGTCAATGTGCAAGACATGCACAAGTTTCATGTATGTAAGTGTGCAAATATGTAAAGTAAGGATGTGCACAAGTATCTTGCATTAGGAGTGCATGTTGAAAATAAAGGATCATGTAGAACTATGCAAGTTTCATAGATTCAAGTATGCATGTAAGAAGAGAGTGAAGAGTCTAGTATACAAGTAGAAAGATGATAAGAAAAAGGTAAAAAATAAGGACCACATATCCTAGATATGTGAGGAGTGAAATAGACAAGAATTGAAGGGTCATATTACTATATCTATATTATGGAGATAATTTTCCATACAATGTATATGACAAAAGAGGAAAATGATTTGTAGCAATCACCATATAACAAGCATTGAAAATAAATTTTGTATATAGATTTTGATTAATTTATATTGTAAGTATTATTTATGTATAAAAATGAGTGATTTTGGCCATTTACATTCATATTTGATATTATAAGTGAATTTTATTTCAATATTATATTATTTCAGATATATATTTGATTTCTCATTTATAATTATACTCTTGATTATTGATAATTTAACCTATAATATTATTGGGTAATTTATATTGGGAACTATGATATTTTGAGATAGGTAAGCTTAAAATATAATAGTGGTATTACAGCTACCACTTGACTCTATCCATTTTTGGTAGAGTTATATTAGAGTTTATCCATTTTAAAAGTAAATAAGAATTAGACTCTATTTTAAAGGTTTGATTGAGTAGATATTGAGGGGACAAGGATAAGTCACCCTGATTTAGATGCTAGGGTCTTTCCACTTGGTTCAAGGAAAACCAATGAAGACTAGGACTCAACTAAGATTGATTAAGGACAACCACAGAAGAAATTTGTATGCTCAAGGATATTAAAAGTTACCCTGATAATATTTTGTATTCTCTAGGAAAAAATAGGAATCACTATTCAATATTGAGGGATCCAACTTAGGAGAAAGTTGATCATTTGAGGATATTCATAGTCACCCTGATATTGATTTTGGATTCTCTATAAAATAGGAGAATCATATTGTTATTAGATACAACCTAAGACATTAAATATAGATTTTAGAATTTTGAAGAAGCATCAAACTAGGATATTGAAAAGCATCAAAGCTTCTAGGGATAGAGAAGAATTTTAGCTTCCTGAGTATACATTTTGAGTAGTATAAGCTTCTAGAGTATAGATAAGTAGTATCGATATGTACAATGAATAAGCCTCCATAGATAAGGATAAATACAAGCATAGAGAAGTTTTGATTATTTAAAAAACCAAAAGTATTAGGCTGGATGTAGCAATATCAATCTTGGACTTGTCTTATTTGAAGTTTTCGAAAGAATTTTTATCCTACAATAGAGAATAGTGCTACTAGTGCATATTCTAGTGACAACAAGAAGCATCTAGACATATTTAGTGGATATATCATCCACAATAGAATTTGAGTGACAAACATGCAAGAGTTCTATATATAAAATTTTGTATAGCACTATAAGCAACCTACATAAGGGAGGCTAAGTTACCATCATTGGGGAGATAAAGTGGCCAACTAGGGAACTAAGTAGTATGCTATCAAATAACTATATTGTGACAATAGAGAATGTTGAAGCAACACTACTAAGTAGAGAAATTTTCTAATAGAAGAGCATGGTCCTAAGTGAAAAAATGCACTCATAGAAGAGTGATGTTCAAAGCACTAATAGAAGAGCACTGATCCATAATAAAGCAAGAGTGATGTACAAAGAACTAGAAAAAGAGCAATGATCTAGAGTAAAGCAAGAGTAATGTCTAAATCACTAACAAAAGAGCAATGATTTAGAGTAAAGTAAGAGTGTTATCCAAAGTACTAACAAAAGAGCAATGATCTAGAGTAAAGTAAGAGTGTTGTCCAAAGCACTAACAAAGAGTATCATTACAATTTAAAGCAAGGGTGTTGTCTAGTTTGGAGTGAAATCTATCTAGTACTAATAGATAATGAGTACGTTCACAATGTACCATTCGCTAACAAAGATAGAGCATGTTCATAATATACCATCTACTAACAAAGGTAGAGCGCATTCATAGCTCATGTGATATGCTAATAGAGATGAGCATATATTTTATCTACCATCTAGCAATAGAGTCCATATTGATTATCACTTTCTAAATAAACTATCAAGTAATAGAGTTAGAGAATTCCATTCTATGAAGGAGGCAAAGAAATATTTGAGCAAGATATTCTATTAAAGGGATTGATAAAGCTTTGAATTTACTATAAAGGAGATAAAGGAATATTTGAGCATACTACAAAGTATATCAAGAAATATTTAAGCATACTATGAAGGATGCTGAGAAATTTTTAAGCTTACCATTTAGCATTCATAACCCAAATATGCCATCAAGTAAGATCTCAAGAATGAAGGAATAATAAGTGCCATATTTAGAATTTCAAATACCTAAGCGAATGTAAGCATAATAATCAATATTAAGCGTATAAGCTAGAGTAAACATAGGTAATATCTATATGTTATGAATCAAAGGCATTATTTTTTGTATCAAAAAATTTCAAAGGAAAGGTATGTTATAATTACCTTTTGTTCCTTTATTTATTGGATTAAAAGCAAGTTATTTCAATTTAAATTTTATTAAGTTGATTAAGTAGGGAGTTATAAAGTTTTCTACCATTTTAATTTTTTGAAATTTATTTAGTTCAAAAAAATTATTTTTGAAAATATTTAAATTTATTTAAGGTTTGGAGTGAAAAGGATTTCTACTAGGATTTACAATTTTTAAGCTTTGAAGACTTGAAGTTTTAAGAGTTGAGTGATTTTAGATTTTAAATATTTGAAAGTAGTGGAGTTAAAATATTTGAAGATTTTTTTTTTGACATTTGGTTTGGAGCTTTTTGAAGTTATTTGAAGATTTGAAAATCTTAAATTTTAAAAATTTAGAAATTAGACATTGTCCAAATTTATTTTAGTTGGGAGTTAAAATAATTTCTACTACAAAAGTTTAGAAAATTTTAAAATTTACAAATTTCATATTTAAGTGCATATCAAATTTGGAGTAATAAGGTTTTTAGTTTCAAAGTAATTAAATCATCAAATTGAATCACTCAATTGCTTATTATGGAAGAAAATATTAAATCCATAATAAAAAAAAGGATGGATGTTATAAAGTATGGCATTGGTAAATTGATTGAAAAATCTAAGGGAAAGCTAGATATGAGAATACAGTTCATCTATAGAGAAGTAACGAATAAAATATTTGAAACATTTGAATATTATAATTTCAAAACTTATAGAAAAAACTAATAATTCAAAGGATGATATTATGATACCTATTGATATGGGTAGTATAATGTATATGGCACTGCTTTCACTTGAAATTTATAAATATGAAAGTCCAAACATTTTTTTTTTATAGAAACTCTAAAAAAGAAAGTAGATATTGATACAAATGAATCATGTGAATCATATCTAAAAATCATATTTTATTTTAAAAATTTTATCTTGTTATTGCTTATGCTTCTATTACTCAGGACTTAACAAAAATTAGAAAGGAGGCAGTAACTTATTTCAATTCTATCCTTGGTCAGAAATCATAGTGCAATGATGAGGCCAAAGATATTCTCTTGCAATCAATTCCTATAATAATAAATGAGGATATAATCCTTAAGCTTCTAGATCCATTTTTTGATGAGGAAATTAAGGAAGCCTTGTTTAACATGGAGCCAGACAAAGCCTCGGGACCCAATGGCTTTCCCCCTCATTTCTATTAAGCTTTTTGGGACATCATAAGTGAGGATGTAATTTATACTATTAGAGAATTCCAAGCAAGCAATCATATACCAAAATGTCTCAACTCTACTTTTATTTATCTAATTCCTAAGAAGAAAACCCCTAAATCTATGGTTGACTTCAGGCCAATTAGTCTGTGCAATATTTCTTACAAGATCCTAACTAAAGCCATTGTAAATAGAATGAGAGATGTTCTACCCCGCATCATAGATCCATGCTAGGGAAGCTCTGTCTAGGGCATGTCAATCTTGGATAGAGTTATCATAGTTCATGAAGCTTTCCACTCTGCTCATAATACTAACATGTCTATTTTTGGCCTCAAGCTTGATATGAACAAAGCATTTGATAGGCTAAATTGAGACTTTCTGATTGCTATCCTCCTTAAGTTTGATTTTCACCACCAATGGGTTAATTTGATCAAAGAATGTATTTCTAAAGCATGGTTCTTGATTCTAGTTAATGGAACAAATGTTGGTTACTTTCAAAGTAACAGAGGAATTTGGTAGGGGGACCCTATCAACTCCATGTTATTCATCATTGTAGCAGAAGCTTTAGGTAGAACCATAAAAAATACTTGCAGTCAAGGCTAATATCATGAATCAAGGCAACATCTCTCACTAGGGTTGTTTCTCACCAACAATTCATTGATGATACCCTTATATTGACTAATGTGTCGATGGTTGAGGCCAAAATAATTAAATACATCCTGCAACTCTATGAGGACATTGCTGGTCAAAAAGTTAATTTTAGTAAAAGCAAGTTATATTTCTTGAACACCCCCATTCAAAGGTAAGGAAGGATTGTAGAAATTTTAGGGTGTGATATACAAAAGCTCCCCACTTCGTATCTTGGTCTCCCTCTTTTCATTGGTTATCCGAGGGAGTCAATGTGGGATATGGTTATTGAAAGAATTCAAAAAAAAATTGCTGGATTGAAAGGTCATCTTCTATATCAAGCAGGAAAGTTGACCCTCACTAAGGCCTCTTTTCAGAGCATTCTATTCTATTTCCTCTCCATTTTCAAAGCCCTTGTGAAGGTTATCCAAAAAATTGAGAAACTCCAAAAAGAATTTTTATGGACTGGATCAAAGGAGAAAAAAAAATACACCTTATAGGATGGACCAAACTGTATAGACCCAAAGAAAATGGGGTCTTAAGTCTAAGGATAATTACTCATATGAATTTATCTTTAATAGCTAAGTAGGCATGGCACCTCATTTCTGGTGAAGAAAATGAATGGACAACTATCATCAAATGAAAGTATCTTCAAAATATGGAATTTCTAAGTGACTCAGTTCCAATCAGAGGTTTTGATTTTTGGAAAGCAATTCTCAATTGTAAGGAAATCATCAAAAAATGTTTAATATGGGTTTTAGGCAATGGTGAAAGGATAAATTACTATAATGACAGGTGGGCTAAGTACGAACAACTGATGCAATATCATAACTTAGCCCAAATTAGAGATATCATAGAAGAACTCATTGGCAGAAAAGTCTCCGATTATATGGTTGAGGACAAAGGCAGAATGAAGTGGAAACAAATAAGGATTCATGGATTTCAAGCAGAATCAAATGATATTTGTAACATTCTTAGGAAACAGTTTATCCCCATGAGACCCAAGGAAGATCAAGTGACTTGGGATCCTACAGAAAATGGGTAGTTCACTGTTAAATCAGCTAACACGCTTATGTTTGATGACGAGGATTTTGTCCTCCAAAAGGATTTAGTTTGGATAAAAAATTTAATTCCAAAAATTGCAGTATTTTCATGGTTGGTTATCCAAGTGTAGACACCAAAACAGCACCAATCCTATTTTGTGACTTCAAACACTGATCGCATTGACACACACAGCCCCCAGGGTAGCCCCTAGAGGTTAAACAGTGGTCCTAATCATAGCATTTTTGGAAGGTCAGAGGTCAATTTGGCACCTTTAGGCACTCTGCTACCTATTCGTTCCACACAGTGACGATTACAAATTGGTATTCACCCCACCCAGGGATGATTAGCAGTATTCGCTCCAGGGTAGGGCAAATAATAGGTTTGACGAGAAAAAAGTCAAATCTAGAAAAATGGCAGCTCAGATCCACCACTTAACTCTTCCTTCATTGCATGGGAGTGTGAGTGAGAATTTTCAAGCATTATAGGCAGTTACAATGGTATTAATGGAGCTCCCAATCAAGGAGGAATCTTCTCCCCCCTAAGAAGGCATGATTGCCAAGTGGCACCTTTGCATGCTCATCCAAAGAGACCGTCAGGTCTATAAAATGGTGAGTCTTGTCACACCAAAAATATAGAGAGAAGGAGAATTTTTAGTAATGAAGTGCTGCCATTTTATATCCTCACACCTTTTGATTTGTGCTTTTCACATCCTTGATATATTTTGGAAGGGAGGTCATTGGGTGGTTATTGGAAGCGCAAATCCAAAAACAAAACCTAAAATTTGGCCATAAAATCCTAGCAAATTTTTTGACAACACCCCAAAATATTTTTTGGACCTATCCCAAGTGTATTGGTGCCAAAATCGAGCCCTAAACGACGGACATCCTGCCCCCGGGTGCCCCCCACACTTCTACAATCTTTATCTCCCCACCCCAGAGCGATTAGAAATCTATAGCAGATTTCCTTTATTTTATTTTTGTATCTGATTATATGCATATTATATAGGTTTCCATTCAAATTTCATATCATTTTGAGCATTTTTTATTATGTTTTTATCATTTCCTGCCTTTACTAACATGCAGGTAGCATCATCAAATTCCCAGTGATAGAGGCCAAATTAGGAAAATATGACCTTTTGGGTCTTTCCAAAATACCCCATTTTAGCTAACACCCAAACTTGTAGGAGATTTGGATCTTCTCATATGTGAAATTTGGGACAGTGCTTTTTGACGCTTTGTTGTAGGTCTATTCGTCCCGCCCCGGAGTGAATACGGATCTGTTGTGAATTTTTTGACTGTTCCATTTGTAGTACCTTCCTAGTGATGTTTTCATACCCCTGTCAAGTTTTCATCTCATTTGGATCTATTTTAGTTATCATTTTATTTATATTTTGCATGTACTAATTGAAGGCTTGGGGATTGCATGTTTTATTTTATCTGCAGGTGCTACTGACTGTTTCCTATTCCTTGAACATAGGATCTCAACATTATAGGAACAAAAAGGAGTCAAGACTCATCAACACAAGTTGCGATGATGTTTGGTCCACCCACTTTACATGTGGGCATGCAAAAGAAGGAATAACATCCATTGATGTGATAAGAACACATTTAACGCTCATAGCCCATAAAAAGGGAGGAGGTGAATTGTAACTGAGTTATGAAGCATATTAATAAAAATGGCTATCTTCTATATTGGCTTTCTATTTGGTTTTGATTTGTTTATGCTTCTTTCCTTTCATGCATTTTCAGTTCATAGGATTTAGCGTTATCTTTTGTTTCGTTTACATCGCATCTTGGCTTTTCCTTTTTCTTTCCATATCCTCATGATTTCAGTGGTGATCACTGTGGGACCCTTTTCCTCTATTTTTAAGATCAGAAATCTGATCAAAACTTGATTATTTTTGCTTCCAGGTACCAAGTTTTCAAACGATGGACTGTTGTTCGTTCCAGTCTATGATGAATACAGAGCTAGAATTCGTCTTACCCAGGGACGAATGGGCATTCATCCCACCCTGTGATGAATATAGTTATGTTATTCATCCCACCCAGGTAAGAATAGCTCTCTGTGTAGTTTCAATATAGAAACTCAAAACCAATAGATTTGAGCAGAGAAGAGGTAAGGGTCCTAAACACCTTTTATCTTTTTTTGTTTTATGTTTTCTATTTTTTGGTTATTTTCTTGCTTAGGGAAAGTTTTACTGCATGTTTACTTTCATCTATGCAAATTAAAAATAACCCCATGCACCACATGGTAATATAAACACCAAGGATCTGGTCGTACAACCCTAGCCCTTGATCAAGACCAACGATGGATTTTATCACCATCTTGGCTTGAATTTTTGCATCCATAACCCCGATCGCAACTATTGCTAGATGTAAATCCTGATGAAAGCTGACCAAATGTAATTGGGGTGATTCCCAGTGCATGAGGATAAGTCTTCTATGGTAGGTTTCAAAAATAGGGTGATTCCCCTTTCGTACCGCCTACGTTCCACGTACCATCTGCTCTCACATACCAATAGTTTCCCTCACATAAGGAAGGGTATATAGAGAGGTTGGTATATCGGCCTGGCAATGGTATATCGAAGGGGTGACCATTTTTGAGAGTCATAAGATACATCATATTGCATCTGCTACAAAATGTTCTTTACAAAACTATCAAAACAAAAATTAAAACACACTAAACCAGGTTTAGGGCACACCTTTAATATTTAAACAAGATAATCATTGCTTTGTGTGTGATATTTTCTGTTTAGTGTAACATAAAAATCATAAAAAGAAATAAAAATCTATGCATGTTGTAGGAAAACACCACCATGGTGTACACCCGTAGCTAAGCCCAATCATGGGCAAGAGCTATAGAGAGTGTACAAGGGGTCACAAGTCACCTCCACTATAGCCCCAAGGACTTGGTCATACCACCTTGGCGGCCTGACCCACAAGAGAGTCCACATCGTGCCATTTTAGAATGGGACTATAGAGGCACCCCTTCGAGGGGCACTCCCATCCAACATAGACCCTTTCAGGAAGAGTCCTTACACATGACACTCAATATAAATGGGAAGGCTCCCTTAGAAGCTTGGTATGAGTGGTCATCACACGATGAAGCTCTAGAACAACATAGGGTCCATGAGGAGAGGCCACATGATTATGTCATCCCTCCTTTACCCCCCATCACTATGAGGAATAATAAGCCAAATCCAGAGCACAAGGCTCTTCAAATAGGGCAAGACAACTATGCCTGCCCCTTTCACATATATGAAATGGAGCATGAGGAAGACCATTACATTCCTCAAGAGCAATATACAATGCGAGAGCAATGCGCATCCACACCTGCTATCTACCAGAATCGCCTACTGAGGCCAGTGCCTTGAGTGAATGCCACCAACCTCGACAGAGGGAAGCAACCTATAGATATCTCGGATCATCATGATCGAGATAAATGCATATGAGAGGCATCTAGGCCTCCTAGACTCAATATGGTGGAAAAAATTGACCTAGCAGTCACTAGACATGTCACCCATGAAGTGTAGATCACGTAGCTTGAGCAAGACCAACAAAAACTAGAGCATTTATATCTCCTTAGCAAAGAGCGCATTCGATGCCAAACAGATGAGCTGCTCCATAACACTATGCCTGAGAGAGTGCCAACCCCTCACACCCAAAGAGCAAAACCGCATGAGAGGTGCAACCCCTTGGTACGAGAAAGGTCTCCATGACCTTACCAAGTGCTGCCTCCGAGACCTCCTAGACCTAAGCGGGAGGCCACTCCCAAGAACAACGATGGGAACCCTCCGTGGGGACCCACCCATGGTTATAGGTCTCATCCAAAAACTCCTCAAGAAGCCTATGAGGAGTATGAGAAAGAAGAAGAGTGGGCCAAAATTCCCTACCAAGGTAGAGGGGGTGCTATCCGGCCACCCCTCCATAGGCCTCAAGTTTCCCACAACCCACAACGAGAGCTAACTAAGGAGGAAGAGATTAAATCTTCCGATGCATATAAAGCACTGCTAGAGCACTTGGAGTCTATGGAGACCAAGACTTATGGGCCCCAAAAGCCCACTTTATGCCAACCCTACAATCATCCTGTGCATCCGTCAGTGCCGACACACCCCTACCCTAAACACTTTAAACTGCATTAGTTGGCAATATTTAGAGGTGGGGAGGATTACCAAGAGCATGTGACTAGATTCCTGAGCCAATGCTTTGGCATTCAGGATAATGATGCTTTGTTGCTAAGAACATTCATCACCATGTTCGCAGGTCTTGCCTCGGATTGGTTGACTCAATTGCCAAAGAACAACATTAGTAACTTAGATCAGCTAGTGGATGCGACCTAGCCAGCCTTAGGCATTATGAGGAAGAAACCATGGTGGCCTATGGGAACCGGTGGAGGACTTTGCTTTCAAAGCTACCCTACCTCCCTCCTATGTCCAACCTCACCCAAATGTTCTCAAAGAGCTATTTGAGATCGATCTCCATGCTATTGCAGCTGCAGCAATATGCCACTTTAGAGGAATCTCTAGCGCAAGCTAGAATCATTGAGGAGATCAAGATTCAGGATGGCGAGATAGCCAAGCCAAAGAAGAAAGAATGGTCTAAGAACACCAAAATAGGGACCATGCAACAAAAACCCACTACGGTCAATCAGGTTGCTATAAACATCTATAAGCCTGCACAAGAAACATAGCCCCAAAAGGCTAACTATCAGGCGGTGCCTCTTAACAGTTATGACCAAGAAAATCAAAGGCAAGAACAAAATCAGCAACGTCACCCTAGGCGATAATTCACACCTTACACATAGTCCGTAGATTCACCATTTGATCGTTTGTCAGTGACAAACTTGATCAACTTGCCCGAGATTCAACCCATAGACCCCAATGCTCCAAAACCTAAGGGCTATAGGGAAGACTTGTACTATAGGTTCCATATATGGAAAGGACATGACCTTAATGCATGTTGGAAGTTTAAGGGCTTGGTGCAAGACCTAATAGATAACAAGACATTAGCGATGGATAATCTCGTAGCACCAAGCAACCAACAAATGGAGGTCTTTAAAGACCCCTTGCCTACCCATGATGCGTAGGCAAAGACCCTACAAGTCAATGAGGTAACACAGAACTACCCCATGCAGGGGTATGTAGGGATGATCAGTATAGTGACTCGGAACAAGAGGTACCCAAGCATAGCTGCCCCCGTGGTAGCTACAGGAGAGGTGCCAACAACATCACAACCACAATAGCACCTTGCACCACCTCCTCCGCCTAGACCAGTGGCCACAATTTGAACCAAACTCACCCATAGTTTGAGGACCACGTCGGCTAGGCTCTCCATCTACGAGCTCATACAACAATCACCACCCCATAGGGAGGCTCTAATGGAGATACTAAAAGCCATCGAGTTGCAGCCCCATGAAGAAAACTCCTTCAACAACTTTGTGGGACATGTCAAAAGATGCACTGAGCCAATCATCACCTTTCGAGAGGACGAAGTGAAATTAGTGGTTGGTGACATGGCGGATCCACCCTTGCATGCTATCATGTGGGTCAACGGGATTCCATACAAGAGGGTATTGGTGGATACTGGCTCATCCAGTAATATCATTACAATAGTGGCCTTGAAGCACCTAAAGCTACCCGCATCTCACATAGTGGCCTCCACCTATACACTGCGAGCATTCAATGATGCAATATGCTCGACAGTTGGCACAATTGTCCTACCCATCCAAGTGGGACAAAATACTATACCTACATTGTGCCACATCTTGGAAGGTGAGATGGCCTATAACATATTGCTAGGTCGGCCATGGATCAGGGACATGAAGTGTGTCCCTTCGATAGCTCATCAGTGCTTAAAGTATACATTTGAAGGGCAGGTGCATGTAGTCCCGATGGACTTGGAACCCTTCAAGTATTGCAATACGATGTAGCTAATGCCGCAATCGACCCTTCCATCAATGCATTTGGATTTTTAGTTGAATCCATCTAAATAGGGTCCGATTCCATAGGCATCCCCGTTGACAAGTCCATCAAATCCCCAGCCGGGTCCATCTTCATCGTCTAGTCCTTCACCAATGATGCCACCTATGGTGGCCACATAGAAGGACAAGGGGAAGAAACCTCTAGAAGAGGCGCAACCTCTGGAAGAAGTGCCACCATCAGTCTCAACCATCTCTACTGAGGAGATGTCTAGCATAATGGAAGTCGAGGTTCCTAGTTCACCCGACATGGAGTGGACTCAGGAAGAACTTTCGTTCCCTCCCCCTCAACCACAAACAATCACTGTTGAGATGGCCAATACGGGCCTGGGGGAGTACCTAATGTGGAACATTGTAGCAACGCCCGCACTTGAGTCCATGCAGGACATGGGGAGACCTCGTCTCCCCATAGGCACTATTGTTCCTCTAGGCTACCCGCCAAACTAGACAAACTTTGTGTATGGGGGCCTTGATCATGGTATTGAACCATACATGCAAGAGGACGAAGATGAAGAGCCCTTTGCAAAAGATGTCAACTATTTTTCCAACCCAGAATTCGCTTTGAGATACCTTGGCCAATGCAATTGGCATGGATATGGGTTAGGCAGATATGAGCAAGGAGTGCATGTTCTTTGCCAACCAAGATACCAAATGCCATACGACAAATCGAGAGTAGGGTTCAACCACCCTCTACCCTTGGACATCTTGGTAGAGAACATGCAAGGCCTAGGGATAGGCAACAAGGGTGGATTGGCATTAGATCCATATGCCAATCCTAACACGACGTATACATTGGGGTATTATCTCCCATTGTGGACAACCAACCTTGTTGACCTCAACAACCCTTTCCCTTCACTCGAGAGAGGAGAAAGTTCAAAAACTCACCTACAAGAGGGGTATAGACAAGGTCAAGAAGGATCTTTAGAAGACGAGTCAGAATATGAGGTAGCACCATGGGACCCCTTCGAATCAGATAGCAATCACTCACAAGTGACCCCCATGGATGACTACCAAGAAAGCTTCTTGGCAATGTTCCCTTTGGATGCTCCAATCGAGCAAGTGCCACCTCAAGAAAATTAGGTCCCCCCGTAGAGAGCGGAACAACCTCGATGGGGCCAGATCAATTTGCTCAAGCAAGACGAGCCTCTAATGTCGTAAATAGTTGTCGAAACCAACGAAGGCCTTTGGATCTCCGATAGTGATTATGAAGATGAAACTAAGATGGCATATCTCAATCACATGCGAAAGATGCAGCAACAATACCCCCTAGATATTGATGACATATTTGAACAACTAAACATAGTGCCAGGGCATGAGTGGCACCTAAACCCAGTGCAGTGGGACCAAGTGTTGAATCTGCCACTTTGGGCATACGGAGAGCACCTACCACCCAGAGACCCTATAGATATATCAGTGTCGAGGGCAGACCCTGTCCTCCTATCCGCACATAGGGCTGATCCATTCATGCCAATACCTCCAGAGCCAGATCCAGAGCACAAAGAACATCCAAAATGTCCGAGTCACCACACCCATGGTAATGGAGACCAAAATCATTTCATCAACATGATCTCCATTGACTTAACCACCCCCATCCACAATCCGGCCGATCCAGCACTAGTCATTGTATCTAGACATAGATGCCATAGACTGGGATCACGTCAATTCACCACCATCCCCATCAGAGTACTGGCCTTTCGGTGAAATGCTGCATTCCACCCCAGGGCCAACTCAGGATATCTTCCATGCTAAAGAGGGACCCGAGGTTCCTAATGATGATCTTAATTCAGCAGATGATATCCACTTGATCCCAAATCCACACCAGTTGGAGGATGGATCCCACATGTCGATCGAGGAGATGACTGACATAGACATCGACTCTAATCCAATGAATCCATAGATAATCAAGTTGGGGGTAAGTCTATCCCCCGAAGAGCAAGCCGACTACATTGCCCTTCTCAAAGAGAAGAAGGAGGTTTTTGCATGGTCCTACAAAGACATGTCGGGGCTAGATCCGCAGCTAGTCACGCATAATCTAACGCTTGATCCGATAGTCAAGCCAGTTAAGCAAAAACTATGTAAGATGCACCCAACAATGGCCTTAATGGTCAAAGATGAATTACAAAAGTTTTTGGATGCACAGTTTGTCATCTGCGTGGATTACCCACCATGGCTGTCCAACATGGTGCCCATCAAAAATCCTGACGGGAGGATTCGCATATGCACTAATTTTTGAGATCTAAACAAAGCGAGTCCTAAGGATGATTTCCCCTTGCCGAGTATCGACGCATTGGTAGACGCTACAACGGGCCACGAAATGCTTTCCCTCATGGATGGTTTCTCGGGATACAATCAAATTCATATTAATCTCGAGGACCAACTAAAAATGGCGTTCACAACGCCTTGGGGGACATTTTGTTATAAGGTCATGCCCTTTGGCCTTAAAAATGCTGGAGCCACCTACCAACGTGCCATGACATACATCTTCCATGATCACATGCACAAAACTTTGGAAGATTACATGGATGATTTGTTGGCCAAATATCTTTTGTGCCCAGATCATCTTGATGACTTAAGCAAGATCCTCGATCGCCTCATGGAACATAAAGTCAGACTGAACCCCAAGAAGTGCGTATTTGGCATCACATCTAGAAAACTCTTGGGTTTCATAGTCTCAAAGAGAGGCATCGAGGTGGACCCAAACAAAGTCAAGGCAATCCTTGAAATGCTTCCCCCAACTACCATCAAGCAGCTCAGAAGCCTATAGGGAAAGGTCGCATCGATCAAGCGCTTCATAGCACAACTATCTGACAAGTGTCGACCCATGAATAAATTATTGCACAAGGGGGTAGCATTTCATTAGGATGACGAGTGCCAGTCAACATTTGACGACATTAAACAATACTTGGCTTCACCACCAGTATTGGCACCACCTAGACTAGGAGTGTCATTCTACTTATACATCTCAACTACTAAGGTGGCACTAGGTGCCATGTTAGCCCAGAAGAATGAACTTCACAAAGAATAGGCTACTTACTATCTTAGCCGCACCCTGGTCAGTTATGAACTTAACTATGCATACGTCGAGAAGCTCTACTTGGCAGTGGTGTTTGCTACCAAAAAGCTATGCCATTACATGCTAAGCAACATGACGTATGTTGTGTCTAAGGAGAATCCATTGCGGTACATGATGAGTCATACTTATCATAGTAGCCACATGGCAAAATGGATCATGTTGTTGACGGAGTTTGACATCGAGTTCATTGGACAAAAATCCATCAAAGGTCAAGTCATAGTCGATCAACTAGTAGAGGCTCCTCTCGAAGATGATCAGCCTCTGACCATAGAACTACCCGATGATGGGGTCTTCCATGTCTCAGAATTGCTAGATTCTGATGAGCCTGAGTCATAGGCCGACATAACCCTATTTTTTGATGGTTCTAAATGTGAGCAAGGAGGTGGCACGGGAATTGTATTCTTCACACCACAAGGGGCTCCAATGCCTCTATCATTTAAATTAAATTTCCCATGCACCAACAACAATGCAGAATACGAAGCCTTGCTCATAGGTCTTCAGACAACAATCACCATGAACATCAAATGATTAAACATCTTTGGTGATTCGTTGTTAATTGTCAACCAAGTCAAAGGGGTATTCCAATGTAAATGCCCAGTTCTGCAGGCCTACAAAGCCCTTGTGGACAAATTCTTAGCAAATCTTGAATGGTACGACATCGAGGCACTCCCTCGATCATCGAATCATTTTGCGGACACTATGGCCTCCTTGGGGTCACTAATCCCGTAAGACATTTTTGGTGATATGACAACCATTCAAGTCAAAACACTATCGCAATCCGTGATGGAGTGTGCAAGCTCTGACTTAACGCCAGGAATCCACCTGATCCAGATTGAACCATCCCCGAACAAGTTCTCTCGAATCCATGATTGTCTGAATCACGCCAACTGGGGGTCCTTGTTCTCCCCTACTCCCCTTAATAGCAACACAATACTATTCTTACAAGTTCTTTCTCGCTCATCTTTTGCTAGGGATGAACTTCAAGAGGGATTGGTTGTTCATACTATCGAGGTTTTTGATCAGCAGGATTGGTATACACCCATAAGGGACTACCTCAAGTTAGGTAACCTCCCACTTGGATTGATGCATGCCACAAAATGATCATTCAAATAGAAAGTGGCTAAACATGTCTTGTTAGGAGACATTTTGTACCATCACAGCTATGAAGGAATCCTCCTTCATTGCTTGGACCAGCAGGAGTCCACTTGGGCGATCACCCAAGTGCATGATGGTACATGTGGTGGCCACTTCAGCGGTATGGCCATCGCAAAGTGCATTCTTCGCATGGGCTATTATTGGCCATATTTAGAGTGAGATTGTTGCGCATATGTAAGAAAGTGCGTAAAGTGTCAACACCATGCCAATTTGACACACGTACCTTCTCAGGCCTTGCAGTCGATCCAATCGGCTTGGCCATTTTTATAGTGGGGCTTAGATCTAATCGAAAAGATCTCCCCTACGTCGTCAGGTCATCACACATTTATCATAACGGCCACAAGTACTTCACCAAGTGGGTGGAAGCAATTCCGCTTACCTCTACAACTGGAACCCGCATTTCGGAGTTCATTTTACATAATATCATATGTCATTTTGGTATTCCATCCAAGATAATCTTGGATAATGGGACATCATTCAAGAACAAAGACGTGCGTGCTTTGACCACAAAGTACAAAATTCAGCATAATTTTTTGACACCCTATTATCCGCAGGCAAATGGGCAAGCAGAGGCATCAAACAAAATGCTAGTTGCCATCCTCAAAAATACAGTCACAGATAGTCATAAGGATTGGCACATTCAGATCCCACTTGCCCTGTGGGCTTATCGCACTAGCATTCGAATGCCCACTAGGGCAACTCCGTTTTTGCTCGTGTATGGCTCCAAGGCTGTCATGCCTCTCGAGTTGGAAATTCCTTCCCTACGCATATCAATGCAAGAGTTCATCGATGATGACATTGCACGACAGGCCCGGTTAGACCAGCTTACATTGCTCGATGAACGACGCGTTAATGCTCTCGAGCATTTACGTATCTATCAAGAGCGACTTAAGAAAGCATACAACATGAAGGTTCACCTGAGGGACTTTCAGGTTGGTGACTTGGTCTTAAAAGAGAACCAACAAAATTCTAACTTGCCGCCCCATCTAAGGGACAAGTTTATGGCAAACTGGTTAGGTCCTTATGTCATCCACAGTAAACTAGGACCTGGGACATACCGGCTCGCCTCTCTTGACGAAATCAAGGAACTAGAACCCTTGAACATCAGTCATTTGAGGCCATTCCATATCTAAGAAAGCCATAGCCCAAACCAAAAGCTCCAAGGATTCTCATAATCGCTTGGTCAAACCAAAAGCTCCAAGGTGCCCATAATCCCTTTGGTCAAACCAAAAGCTCCAAGGATTCTCGTAATCACTTGGTCAATCCCAAAATGCCCCAAAGGTGCCCATTATCCCTTTGGTCTAACCAAAAAGCTCCAAGGATTCCCATAATCACTTGGTCAATCCCCAAATACCCCAAAGGTACCCATCATCCCTTTGGTCAACCCCCAAAAGCTCCAAGGATTCCCATAATCGCTTGGTCAATCCCAAAATGCCCCAAAGGTGCCCATTACCCCTTTGGTCAAACCAAAAAGCTCCAAGGATTCCCCCAAGTCACTTGGTCAACCCCAAAATGCCCCAAAGGTGCCCATCATCCCTTTGGTCAAACCAAAAGCTCCAAGGGCTCCCACAATCGCTTGGTCAAAAATAAGAAAATTCAAAAACAATAAAATCATCAAAAATAACAAAATTTGCATCTCAATTCCATGCATAGTCAAAATCATCACAACAATAAAGAACTCTTTTGCATCTCATCTTCATACTCACAAAAATCACTCCATAGAAAACACAAAAATAATAGCTACATTAAGCATCCATCCATACATTGCATATTTGTTGGTCATACAGGTCAAAGGCACCATAGACTATAATTACTCCGCAAATCCATCATTCTCCACATTTTTTTGACTCTATAAATAGCCCATAAAAAATAAACGCCATCCACAGTTTCACCATATCATGCATCAGTTGTCTTCTAAATGTATCTAGAGTTTTCGTCATTCAGTTGTCTTTAGACTTCTAGCCAAATATTGTACAAAGTCAGACAGATTTTACAAAGGTAGAGTTCTACTTGGATCACACCTTGTTACGTAGCATCCCAACACAAGTTAAAACACATAAAAAAATTCCCAAGTTGTGTGAATGAAAGATGAAACCTGTAAAGCAATCCAGGTCACCATAAGTGAAATGGTTATCTCACTCATCCCCCTGTGCGAATGACTCCAAGAATGCTGAGAGTTGGCAAAAGGACAAGCATCTTCCCTACCCAATTCCCCAAGAATCCCAAGTTCTCAAAAAGTTGCAAAACATCAAAATTTTGCAAAAGTCAAAACTCCAAAAATTTGACATCACCACCAAAGTGCATACATCCAAAGGCACATACAATAGTGATTCTCATCACTCCATATTCAAATCCCTTGCTCAAAAGAAAAACAAAAATAAACAGTGATTTTTATCACTACAAAAGAGCAAGTATCCCAATACAATTCAAGAAAAGAAGGGAGTCGAACTTGAATCCCTGGAACTCTCAGCATTCAGAAGGTCATGAGGTAAACCTCAGTACCATTTTGGTGGATAACCTATCGGTCACTGGTGGCAAACCTCCCGCATGACGATATATCTGTCACATTAACTTGTGTGCAGATCAATGTTTGCATGTGGATGAGCTAGCTTATGGTATCCTAGATAGCACCACAGATTAATCCGACTAAATACAACAAAGGAGTTAGTGGAGCTAATTAGGTGATCCTCAGTACAGGTTTGGTTGACAACCTATCTAGAACTGGCGATATCCTGACAAATACCACATAAACAAACTCAATTGCACACACAAGGATGTGAAATAACTTGGTCAAAGACAAGTCCGATTCATACCTTGTCCAAAAGTCTTGTAAGATAAAAATACAGTCGTGGCTAGTTAGTTAAAACATCTGAGTCTCAAAAAACCTTAACTACATTCTAAAACCAATTGTGCTATCTTTCATCCTCGCATTGCCATCATAAAATACAAAAAATAACATGTATACATAAAAAGTCATTTACCACAGCAAACGCCTAGGACAAAAAGCCATAAGTTCTAAACAGTCTATGGTGCCACCACCACAAATCACAAATTCAATTCATCCATTCCATTTGCATATAATATAAATTAGAAACATTTGCATTCATCATAACATATGCATCCATCAATATAAATTAACATGCATACATACACATTCATCAATCATTGTGCATAACATCAAATCATGACACATGTATAAATAAAATAAATTCATCTGTATATATATCATCAAAAATTCCCGTAGGCTACAATAACCGGTCCTCTGACCCCACAAAAACAAGCAAAAACTCAAAAACCCCCAAGCCTAGGGCATCGGCCACCATGATCACGTAGGATCGGTGTGACGGGAACTACCCCCCATGGTGTGGGTCCTATGGGACCCCTCAGGGCTGCTGCTACTAGCCCCCGCATCATGCCTACTAGTGCCTCCCTCATCCAATCGCCTATGCCGAGAGGATGCTGACTGCTCAATATCGCTCCCTCTCGAGCGGTGCGATGATCCACCTCCACTAAGCGTAGGGACCCACCCATCGAGGCGGATAATATCCACCTCCAGCTCCAACCGATGCCACACCAAGTCCATCTCCCACTGATGGTACATCACCAAATTATCATCACGCTATGCCAGCTGCATCCGCAAGAGATCCATCTCCCATGCAGCATCAGTATCCCCCTCCCATTGGTGATACATCGCTAATGCGTTCTCCCTCTTCGCTAGCTACGTTTGTAGGAGATCCCTCTCCCACAGTGCATCCCCGAGCTCCTCATCCTGCCTCCGAACAACCCCTCCAATCATGCATTCTCAACACGCAACCCTACCTCCGTGTCCTCTGAGACTGCCTGAGGCATTGGCATCTCCGAAATAGCAGCCTGCTCTGGCTCCCACTGCTCCGAGATGTCTTGCATCTTTGGCTGATCCGAAACCCCAAAATCCACACCCACATCATCCACCTCCACCATGTCCGCATCCTCCAGCGGAGCTCCCCAACCCTCTCCTGGTGCCTCTCCACCCTCCCCGCCTGCTGTTGCTACCTCTGCGCCTCCCAGTGGTCCCTCTCCCCGCCATCACCATAGTGTCCACCACTGCTCATACTCAGTCGTCACCCCGATGTCATCCATGTCAGGCACATCAATAACTGTATCTGCCTCCTCCCCCAGTGGCTCGATGATCGGCTAGGCCAAGGTCCTCTCGTCCCCCCGATGATGATAGATCAAGGGCTCACCAGGCAACCCCTGGTGCACCCCAAACTGTCGTGTCACTCGGACATACGGGAAGTACTCCTGCTCGGTCCCGTGTCGCCCGATCAACCATCTCCCCCTGCACACCCATCGAAGCCACTCTCTAGCCTTAGGCCAGGCTGGACAGTCCTAGGTATGGGTGCCAGAACACCTCCCCTAGAGTAAGCCAAGCGAAGGCATCGGCATAGTGCCCTACGACACCTGCCCACCATCGACTCTACCCCCGCTCCTTAGACCACCACCACAGAGCCGCATATCCTATATCTCTGTCCACCATCTCTACCCGATTAGTCCATGACAACCCCATCGGCCTCTCCACCGCTATGTGCTGCCAAGCCCAGCTCTGCAACAGATAGCTACAGCCAATCCCCTTCCACCTCTGACAGCGGACCTCATACAGCTCATCATAGAGCTGTGCCAGCAATGTCTGCCCCCACCTCATAATCAAGGGCTCATGCGTCGGACAATCCACCAGCTGAAATACCACCTCCAATAGGTTCCATGGGAACCTCACACCCGAAGAGTCGGGTAGCAACATGTTGGAAATGAGGCCCATCAGTACTGCATGCCTCACTCCCAACACACCCCTCTCTAGCCACCATCGTACCAGAATGCCACCAATATGGAAGTCGCCCTCTACCCTCTCCATTGGGCTATCCACACCCACCTCCTCCCCATGCCCAAAGTAGCATGTCAGCACTATTGTTCGTTGATCCCGTGGCATCGTCCTGATAGGTAGTCCGTCTATCGAAATCCACAGAATCCGATAGACGTCCTCCAAGGTAACTGTCATCTCCCCTGTTGGGAGATGGAAGGTGTTGGTACGAGGATCCCACAAGTTGATCAAGGCCGTCAGATAGGCCCGATCCCCGACCACAGGCTCCAGCCGAGTCACATGCTTGAGCCCAAGGGCATCAAGCCACTCCCAGTCATCCAAAGTCAACGCCTCCCGTGCTTCTAAGAAAACCATAGGCACACGGTACCGACTCTTCACAACCTGCAAAGAAAACAAGACAAAAACATTAAAAAAACATGATAAACTGTACAACAATAACATGAATATACAGAAATGCATAAAACAATGTACAACTACAAATAGACAAATAACAAACAACAAAATTCAAAACAATTAAAAAAAATAGTTGTCAGTACCTAGGGTTATTAACTCTACGTTTAAACTGATAATTAAAAGATAAACAAAATTAAAAAAAAATTCAAAAACAACAGTTGGTCAGTACCTAGGGTTTCTAACTCTACGTTTAAACTGATAAACACAATTCAAAAATAGTCAAAAACAATTTTTCAGTTCCTAGGGTCTTTCACTCTAGTTCAAACTGATAAATTAAAAACACAAAAATAGTCAAAAACAATTTTTCAGTTCCTAGGGTCTTTCACTCTAGTTCAAACTGATAAATTAAAAACACAAAAACAGTCAAAAATAATTTTTCAGTTCCTAGGGTCTTTCACTCTAGTTCAAACTGATAAATTAAAAACACAAAAATAGTCAAAAACAATTTTAAGCTAAGTTTTAAACTAGGGTTAACCTAAGATTTTAAGCTACGTTTTGATATTTGTTAAACTAGGGTTTCTTTTCGTTTAAAAATGAAAAATAATAAACATGGTTTCCACTAGGGTTTCAACCTAAGTTCTAATGAAGCCATACAAAACACAAATTCACACATACACAATAAAACAAATTCTTTTTTAGGGTTTCATTTTAAAAGAAAACTCGGAAAACCAAATACAAAAGATACACATTGCAACTTTAAACTGTAAAATAAAACAACAAAATAAAGAGGAAGAGCACTTACCAGTCTCGCTTCGGCTCTGCCACTCGATCCGGTTCGTGCACTCATGGTGTCAGGAAAAATTTGGCAGCGCTTCACTTCACAGAATCGACCTCCTCCTCCTCAGAGCTCCAAATCGCCAGAAAAATTGAATGCAAATGAGCCCAAACCCTAGTTTTGGCCCTTAAATAGGCTTTTAGGCCTGTAATCATTCCTCCCTAGGACGAGCACTCTAGTTAGTGCTTGTCCCACCCTAGGATGATTACTAAACTGGTATTCGCCCCACCCTGGGATGATTACAGAGCAAAAATTTCAAAAACAACAAAAACTGCACCAAAATGCACACAAACAAGCAATAAAATTGTCCAATAAGAGTGCTTTTGCACTTGACATTCGGGCATGCAAAATAGATGTCGGGGTCACAAATCCTCACTATCCTATTCCCTAAGAAGGCTACCATAGCCGGACCGCTCCACGGGAGGACGGATTGTCGAGAATTTCATCCCCAAATGACGTCCCAAAAAGGGTCCAAACCCACCCAAAAATAGCAATAACATTGCCGAGCAAGGCACCTTTGCGCCTCTACATTCTGGGCATGCAAACCCGACGTCGGGGTCACAAATTGTCACTATCCTACTCCCCAAGAAGGCTACCATAGTCGGACCGCTCCACGGGAGGACGAATTTTTGACAATTTCCACCCCAAGGGGCGTCACAAAAAGGGTTAAACACCCACCAAAAATAGGTCTAAATGTTGGGAAACTGCACACAAATTCAAAGATAAACAACTAAAAGGCACCCTTACACAAGTCATCTTGGGTCAAGCGACTCGTCACTTTTCTCATGTCGGTCATTCCCTCATCGATTCGTCGCTTGAGGGGGTAGTCACACTTAGTCACCAATCAACAAATACACACCCAATCATGGAAATAGCATGCATTCGAAGAATCATTGACAAAGATAATCATGCCCCTGCTTGGGGTAGCAAACAAGCAATAATCACAAACTGATCAAACACTTGGCATTCGTGAATCATGAACTCAAGGTTCCCATAGACAAAATGTTGCGCCCTTTGCCTATTCATGACTGATCAATGTCCAAGATCAAGTAACACCTCACCGAAAAAGGTTAACACTTGAATTAAGTTCCTTCACTCGTCAGAAGCAAGGATTCAAGAATGCATGCCCTTTCCATACTTGGGGCATCAAAAGTTGGTTAGGTTACTGAGAAACCCTAATAATTAGTGCTTTGGTTATCTATTTTTGCTCAGCATTGCACCATGCATAGCGCATCCCAAAAAGGGGCATCTGTAGACACCAAAATAGCACCAATCCAATTATGTGACTACAAACACTGATCGCATTGACACACACAGCCCCCAGGGCAGCCCCTAGAGGTTAAACAGTGGTCCTAACCACTCTCACAGTAGTTTTGGAAGGTCAGAGGTCAATTTGGCACCTTCAGGCACTCTGCTCCCTATTCGTTCCACCCAGGGACGATTACAAACTGGTATTCCCCCCACCCAGGGACGATTAGCAGTATTCGCTCCAGGGTGGGGCGAATAGCAGGTTTGACGAGAAAAAAGTCAAATATTGACAAATGGTAGCTCAGATCCACCACTTAACTCTTCCTTCATTGCATGGGAGTGTGAGTGAGCATTTTTGAGCGTTAGAGGCAATTACAAGGGCAGTCATGGAGCCCCTAATCAAGGAGGAATCTTCTCCCCCCTAGGAAGGCATGATTGCCAAGTGGCGCCTCTGCATGCTCATCCAAAGAGACCGTCAGGTCTATAAAATGGTGAGTCTTCTCACCCCAAAAATATACAGAGAAGGAGCATTTTGAGCAATGAAGTGCTACCATTTTATATCCTCACACCTTTTGATTTGTGCCTTTCACATCCTTGATCTCTTTTGGAAGGGAGGTCATTGGGTGGTTATTGGAAGCGCAAATCCGGAAACAAAACCTGACATTTGGCCATAACATCCTACCAAATTTGTTGACAACACCCCACAAGAGGTTTTGGACCCATCCCAAGTGGATTGGTGCCAAAATCGGGCCCTAAACGGTGGGCGTCCTACCCCCGGGCGCCCCCCACACTACTGTAGTCCTAATCGCCCCGCCCTAGAGCGATTAGAAATCTGTAGAAGATTTCCTTTATATTATTTTTGTATCTGATTCTATGCGGCTTAGATAGGTTGCCATTCAAATTTCACATCGTTTTGAGCATTTTTTATTATGTTTTTATCATTTCCCGCCTTTACTAACATGCAGGTAGCATCATCAAATTCCCGGTGATAGAGGCCAAATTGGGAAAATCTGACCTTCTGGGTCTTCCCAAAATACCCCCTTTTAGCTAACCCCCAACTTTGCAGGTGATTTGGAGCTTCCCGGATGTGACATTTGGGACAATGCTTTTTGACGCTTTGTTGCAGGTCTATTCGTCCCACCCTGGAGCGAATACGAATATGTGGCAAATTTTTTGACTGTTCCATTTGTAGTGCCTTCCCGGTGATGTTTTCATGCCCTTGTCAAGTTTTTAGCTCATTTGGATCTATTTTAGTTATCGTTTTATTTATATTTTGCATGTACTAATTGAAGGCTTGGGGATTGCATGTTTTATTTTATCTACAGGTGCTACTGATTATTTCTTGTTTCCTTGAACATAGGATCTCGACATTAGAGGAGCAGAAAGGAGTCAAGACTCATCAACGCAAGCGACGGCGACGTTTGGTCCGCCCACTTTACATGTGGGCACGCGGAAGAAGGAATAGCATCCATTGATGTGACAAGAACACATTTAACGCTCCTAGCCCCTAAAAATGGAGGAGGCAAATTGTAATCGAGTTCTGAAGCATATTAATAAAAAGGGTTGTCTTCCATATTGGCTTTCTATTTGGTTTCGATTCGTTTATGCTTCTTTCCTTTCATGCATTTTCAATTCATAGGATTTAGCGTTATCTTTTGTTTCGTTTACATCGCATCTTGGCTTTTCCTTTTTGTTTTTGTATCCTTGTGCTTTCACCAAGGAAGAATTATAACCATTTACAATATGATGTGTAAAGGTATTTGTATCACTAATCGTTGTCATCTGTATAGGGCTAATTAGGAGACCATTATCACATTTTCCTTGAGTACCCTTTTTCCTTGACTGTCCTAAGTGGGATTTTTTAGGCCTTTAATATTTCTTGGGTTAAACCAGCCATCGTATTTGTCTAGTGGCCTTACCCATTTTCAAGCCAAAGACTTAGATACACGTGTAAAATTTGTCTCAATCACTATATTTGGTAGGTGTGGTTAGAAAGGAACCATACATTCTTTAATGAGTCTATCCATGATCATAAAACTATCATTTCCAGGATCATATCCTTTGCAAATGAGAATGTGAACTTTATCCCTTTTGATAGCTATAAAACTCATCTACAGGAGACCACGATTGCTCAATATTTAAGCTTAATCTTGTTATATGATTTTGTGCCTAGGGTAGTCAACCCTAGAGCCAATGTTAAGTGGTCCCCAACTCTTATGGATTGGTTTAAGCTTAATTTTGATGGAGCGGCTACGGACAATCCTGGCAGAGCGGACACTTGCGACATTGTGCGAGATCATAATGGGAATATTATGCTTACATTTTTTGAATATTTTGGAACAAGGACGAACAATGAACCTGAAGCTAGAGCTATGTGGAGAGGCCTTCAAATGACTCAAGACTTTCAAGGTAATTTGATCGTAGAAGGAGAATCTATGCATGTTATAAATCTCCTCGATAATTGGAAAACACCTCCTTGGAGGATTAAAGTAATTGTTGAAGAGGCTAGGATCCTTTTCCAGGGAAGACAGGACATAAAAACCCAACATGTCTTTCAATAAGCTAACAAAGTTGTTGATAAGCTGGCCAATTTGGGTTTCGATGGTGATAAACTTTTCAAATAGGAACATGGTTTATCGAGCGAAGTAGAGGAGCTTATTCAATAAGAATGCCAAGTATGATAGTCAAATTTACCAATAGGGAAGGCACTGTAAGTTCGAAGGCTATGAGTATTCTCTTCTCCTTTTTGAAATGGACTCATAATAAAAATTATTTGAGCTGTCAGTCTTGGTGGATTCTACTTGGAAATACCACAAAGACTAATGGGGACAGTCACATGTTAGATAACATGGATCCTAGTCATATTAGTAATTTGAGGTTGGTTTATAATCATAGGGAAGGAAATAATTGACAATATAAGGCTTTGAACCAGAGCCACGTGGACCACTAGATAACCACTACCATAAATATAGCCAACAGGTTCACTTATCCAAGGCTGAATCGCCAAGACGGGATGTGGTCCCAAAGCATGTCATATATGGAAGAAAGCAATTACCAAATAATTATTAAGAGTAAATATATAATTTTTTAACATGGTGGAATTGATAGCCGCCACGAGTCCTGGGCTAGCCGCCAGAAAGCCGCCACAGTTTCTTGTGCAGTCCACCCCCAGAAGCCGCCACTAGAGAAGCCTCATGCAGACTGCACCTATACCACCATGCCCCAGTCAATTTGAACCTTTTACGCAGCTGACACACCTGGATGGGGAAAGGCATTCAGTCTGGCGATATTAAGAGTAACTATTAATACATAACTTGTGGGAGTTTTTTAGTACTCTCCTATGTGTGTCTGCAACTTTTTGTTTCTCCATTGTTTCAAGGAAGGGATCTATGTCTGTTTATTTTTTTGTAATTATGATGCATGTGTGTTTTCTTGGGGTATATCCAAAATGTTGTATGGGAAGTTTCTTTTTGATAACAAGCTATGTGCCTTACCATATGTAATGGCTTTGGTGGTATGTAGATTTTACATATATAGGATCCTTAGTAAGGACATGTTCATCAACAACCTTGGGCTAGTTTTTGTAAAAGGTTTTGGGTCAACCTGTAAAACCCGGTATTAATGCTATAGTATCTTATCTACCAAAAAATATATTTTATTATTCATGTAATACTAATACTCTATGCCCTTAAAATTATTATTATTCTCTAAGTGAATATTCAAAAGTTATAGGACAATATCAAGATTGTAGAAAAAATAGAAATGAAAAAATCACATGAATAAAAAACCACAGAATGAAGATGAAGGAGAAATTAGAGAAAAAATCAAGAAGGATGTTGAATATATATCTCAAGCAAAATATCATGCTCAATTTAAAGTTACTTGATTGAATATGAAGAAAAGTATTGAAGACTAAAGTCTTCAATGACCAAATAAGTAATATAGAAGGGTTTTGAAGAATATTATATTATTTGGTACATGTAAATGTACATCCATTAGAAATTTATGCTATAAATGTAAATATGTGTAGATACCAAAACCTAATCACTTACAAAACCCATCCACCTCTTAAATCAACATAGTAGAATAATATGCCTAAGGTTCAACTTAAGCATATATTCTTTCACCATTATCCTATTTTCTATATTTTGTAAAAATCTAGAAAATCCCCCTAGGATACCTTGTCTATACCCTTCATATGTGTCCTAACCACAACTACCCCTCCCATTGCCACATATTACACACCTCACCCCACTCTCATCTACACACATGCCACCACTCTACATTAGTGAGACACCCTAGGTAACTCACTCTAACTACCTAGGATAGGTGGTTGCCTAGTCCCTACCACTTGGTAGTCCTGGATTGCCACCTATCCTTCCTCCCTCATCTCCAAAAAACCTATAAAGGCTCCACAATTTTGATTAATAATGAGGACTGAATAGACACTATTATGCTACCCAAATAATACTAGGAGAACATCTGCATTCTTGAGAATCAATTCATTAGAGACGAGGAGAGTAAAACCCTAACCTTCTACCAGTAAATCCCAAATGCAATATCATATTTACAGAGTCATAAATGTAACCCTTTGTTTTCCAAATGTAGCCTTGCATTTGACCATTCCCAAATGTAGTCGTGCATTTACATAAAAATGATTTTAGTACTTCCAGACATGTATCAGAGCAAGTAACTCAACAATGTATCTTATTTCACTATTTTCTATCTTCTACACATTGTTTTCAGATTTTGAAAGCATTTCATTTTATATTTTTAGTAGCTTTCATTTACATAAAAATAGGCCTCACAAAGTGGAGGCCCTTCATTTTCTACTAATCATTTTTCTATTTTGCAATCATACATGTGCAATTTATAGGTTCTTGAGTGGTTTCTGAAGTAAGGATGGCCTGTAAGGATACCAAAGCCCATCCTAAAATATGATTGGAGCAAAGAATATTCATATGCACCCACCTTCAGTTGAATTTACCAAATGGGCTTTCCCTGTTTATACCCATTTCAATTTGAAAGCAAGAAATTTTTTTTGTAACACCTATAATTCAAGGTAAATATCATAAAGAGAGGAGACCAAGACTCCCAAAGTTCAATACAAAAAAAATATTTTTATTCATTAAAAATCACTTGTTTTAGTTTTTTGTTGTTTGGGTGCATATTTATTGCTTACAAAATGGTGATAATGGTGGTACCTCCAAAGGATTATATTTTGTATTGCTTCACTATCTTTGAATTTTTTTATCTGTGTCTCTTTACTTGTGGTAGGTTTTTGGAGCTTTATCTTGTGAAGATAAAAAAATTAGTCCTAGGAGTTTCAAAGCCTATTCAAACTATTTTTGAACCTATGCAAATGCAAATATGTGTTTGGGAAATACACTATTGCATTTGAGATCCTACACAAATGCATATTCATATTTAGAAACCTACACAAATACAACTTTATATTATAGGAGCTAGTGAAAATAGCAAAAGGAGTCCAGGTACATGATCTAGGCCAAAAACTTTAGTTTAAAAACTCATTTAAAAAAAAAAGGGAAAGAAAAATATTTTTGCTTATACCTCTATTTTAGTTGCTTTTTTTGTTAGGATTTGCATTAAATAGGTAGTTAATATTATATATAGCAGTCATAAGCAAAAATGAATCATGGCATAGCAGTACTAAAAAAACATAAACTAGTTTTTGATTCACCAGATCACTTATGCACAAGTGAAGAGCATACTACTAGTGTCAAATACTTTCTAGTTCACCAGATCATGTTACATGGCAAGAAAAGAGCATAATACCAACAAAAAAAGTGTGGCAAAAAACAAAAGGAAAAATATAAAATTTTATAAAAAATGAGTTAGGAAAGGAACAAAAGATATGAGATTGAATTTTATTTCTATAAGAAGTAATACAACATCAAAACTTTGAACATGTTTTGACCTATAGGTCTCATCATTAGAGTATGAACTTTGAATAGGTACAACCCCTCCTTATAAATCCTAACTATAGGGTGGGAGTCGAAGATTAATGCATGTGGGATAAAATAATACCCAAGCATTTAATACAATCCACAGGTTTATAAACCAAGATGGTATTTTGTTGTTGGCTAGATATTTAGTGCAAGAATCACATAGATACGGTTCTAAAATAAAAGTAGTTCCACTTCTTTTGAAATTGGACAATTGTAGATTTGCTAGAGACCTCCACATTAGGAGAGATATTATCTCTCCAATACCTGAAATATGAAGAAAATATAAGGAGCTCAAACACATTGCTCATGGCATCATTTGTTGGGGGAATAAAAAACCTATCAAATCTTATCTATGTAAAAATAAAATTATTTAAGGGACTCACTTTACCACCTTATACTTTTGTATTTGTTAATGCATTTTTACTTTTCTTGGGGTGGGTATTTTTATTGGGGGTTGAGCTTGGGCTTAAAAAAAATTTACTATCTTGGTTTATAGACCTACAATTTGTATTCAACGCTTGGGTATTATTTTATCCCACATGCATTAATCTTCAAATCCCCCCTAGAGTTAGGATTTATAATGAGGGGTTGTACCTATTTAAAGCTCATACTCTACTGATGAGACTTGTAGGTCAAAACACGTTCAAAGTTTTGATGTTGTATTACTTCTTATCGAAATAAAATTCAATCTCATCTTTTGTAGCTTTCATAACTTATGATTTTTTATAAAATTTAATAATTTTTCTTTTTTTTCTACCATGATTTTATTGTTGGTATTATGCTCTTCACTTGCCACATAATGGGATATGGTGAACTAGAAAGCCTCCAACACTAGTAGTATGCTCTTCACTTGTGCATAAGTGATATGGTGAATCAAAAACTAGTTTGCATTTTTTGAGTATTGCTATGCCATGTTTCATTTTTTCTTAAGATCTAAATCCTTTAATGGTGCATGTTGTTCATTCTATTATTGACCTCTCAAATTATGAATCATCTCCCATAGTTCATACTAGCCTCCCTAATTCTCTCATTTGGCTTTCTTGCAAGCATCAACGATATGTTAGCATATGTTATTATTAATATTGTTATTACATTATTTGGGCGTATCAAATTTGTTTGAACGTCCTATTAATTTAAGGATGTTACAGTTGATTAGGTCCAGATTCTATGGACTAATCCTGGCATCTTTTACATTATTTAATTAGCTTCTGATTAATGAAAAGAAATTGTGTTTCACAATATGGTATCAGAGCCATACATAGTCAAGCTCTCGTAGCTCGACCCTATGGTAACTCGAGAACTGGTGTGGGCAACTCCTAGACGAATGGGAAAACCTAAGCTGGAGCAGCTTCTGTAGATCTGGCCCTATGACGCACGGAGACTGGACAGACTAGACCGTGTAATGTGGAGGCATCGGAGAACGTGTTGAAAAAAAAAAAAAAAATTGGTTCGATTATTTGCAAGCCTGTGGAGAAGCGCCCCTCATCACAGCAGCTGAAGGTTGAGCCATCCGAGGAAGCCCGGAGGAGGAAGAATCCGCGTTGATTCACATTTTTTTGGAGTTTTTTTTTTTTATCGACGCAAACTTCTTTACTCAAACGCAGCGCTGTCTACACGTTTGGAGAATACACTGAACGCAAACCATTGTGTTTTTCTTCCCCGTCAATCGAAGCCCCAATATCTTTAGATGTTGACGCAAACGTAATGTTTGCAGGTGGAGACCGCTTGCGTTCACAATTGCAGATGAATCTTGGTTTTGTCGAGATAGCAAATGTTTTTGCAGTAGGGAGAAGACGGAGCAACTGTGTGAGTGTTTACCCCGTTGCAGGCGTTCTTGACGAAGACAGAGCATAGGATTTTTGAGGCAATCGGGAAGTCGAGGGAACAAGTGTGTTGTAGGTTTTGCTGCATCACCTTAGAGGAGGACGTGGCCGCTGATGGTTTCCTGAAGCACAGAACATGGATGCCGCACCACGTCGCGAGAGGAAGAGCGACGCCCATTGGAAGCACCGCCAGGTGGCGGAGGAGTGGCAGCGGCCATTTTTTTTGTTGCCTCAGACCGTTTTTAAGCCGCCGCCGCTGTGCATTGATATTTTTTTTAATATCATGGAGATTACCGCTGTGCATTGATATTTTTTTTAATATCATGGAGACCGCCGTTGTGCATTGATATTTTTTTAATATCATGGAGACCGCCGCTGTGCATTGATATTTTTTTTAATATCATGGAGATCGCCGCTGTGCATTGATATTTTTTTTAATATTATGGAGACCGCCGCTGTGCATTGATATTTTTTTTAATATCATGGAGACCACCGCTGTGCATTGATATTTTTTTTATCATTTCGATCACTGTGGAAAATCGTTTCGATCACTGTGAAAAATGGTTTCGATTTAGCAAAACTGTGGAATATCCCTGTGGAAAATCATTTTGATTTTGATTTTGATTTTCTTTTATGGCACAACACAGAGAGCGTTGCTTTGACGGCTTGGGGCACCCAATTTAAACCAATTAAATTGAGTTCGGTGTATTGGTATTTTTTTTACCATGAAAGTCGCAGCCGGCGAGCTAGTGGAAGGAGCCACCGCAGTCGATCCGTATCTGAGTAACTGCAAAGGAGCTGCGGTCAAGCGGCGCTCTTCCAAGCCCTCCGCACAGGTCGGGTAGAAATAAGGGGTGTCTTCGCCTTATTCCTGTCGAGCCGCCTAGCTCAGTTGGCAGGCGGCCCAGACGATAAAGCTTACGAGGAGCAGAGGTCGGGGGATCAAAACCCGCCGACCCCAAGGTATATTTTTTTTGTTATGTTTTGTTAAAAAAAAATTTATAAAGTTCTTTTTAAAAAAAAAAATTATTTAGTTTAATTAAAATTAAATTTTTTAATTACTTTTTTCATTATAAAAAAAATTATTTTTAATAATTTTTTATGAAACAAGTAATTATTTAATTAATTAAACTTTATAAAAGGAATTTAAAAAAAAAAAAAGACTTTAGAAAAGAATTTTTTTTTCAAAACTTAACAAGGGGGGATTTTTTTTCTCTCCACATTAAAGCAGTTAAAGAGGCATAAAATCATCAAACTTCAAAACCTGTTTTTTTAGACTTCATAAAAAGCAATTTTTTTGTTTGAAGTACTTCACACAGGGGGGATTTTTTTGGTGATATTTTGTGCTAATCTGCCTACGAGGCAAGCTTTGTAAGAGCCCTTTGAGGCTTAATAGTTGCATATTTTTTGCACTGAAAAGGGGGGATAAATTTTTTTTCTCTCCACCATCTCCTATCTTGCAAACAAGAGGGATATAATTTTGCAAAACCAAGGGGGGAAGACTTATAAGGGTGCATTTTCGGCAGAGTCCGACACCTTAGTCAGATTATTTTTGCAAAATTCATTGTAAAAGGTGCATTTTCGGCAGAGTCCGACACCTTAAAAATGGGCAGATCAAAGAAAAATATAGCCCTAAAAATTGATGTTGCTAAATCAGTTAAAGACCCATACTTTCCACCAGAGATGGATGGGTTGGATTTTTATGAGGAGGGCACATTCCTCACACTAAACAATGGTTTAGTAGCTCTCCTCGATGATTCTGAGTCTTGCATAGACCTTCAAAAAAATGGTGCTCAAGTTCCTATTGGCGTTCTAAGGGGCATATACCTGGTCTTTGTTGCACTTGACCATGCCCAACGTAAATTGGAAATAAATGAGGAAAACGAGGTCCTAAAGGCGAACGCTTGTTGTGACACAAGTGACCTTCAGCCCATTGTGGCACATGCTTGTTGTGATACAAGCGACCTCATACCTTCTATGGTAGATATCAGTTGTAGCACAGGTGATCTCATTTCAGTAGCAGATGTTGCTTGTGACACTAGTGACTTAAAAATTGAACCTCCTCAAAAAGAGCTCCATAATCTCATCAATAATGACAAATGCAATATTGTTAAAAGCATTGATGAAGATGATGAAATTGGGTGTTTTGAAAAACACACCAAAGGATTTGGTTCCAAAATAATGAAGAAAATGGGATTCAATGGTGAGATATTAGGTAAACAAGAACAAGGCATTAAAACTCCTATAATGCCAAATGTCAGGGCAAATAATGAAGGCCTTGGCTATACTGGACATGCAAGTACCAGTAATTCTATGTTTGTAAAACCTAAATCTCCTACATCTCCTAAAAAGCATTGTTGCAGTCATTGTGGAAATGCAGGACATGTTGTAGCTAAGTGTTGGAGATTACATCCTTGTGATTCATGTGGATGTACGAATCATTCTTCTTCAAAATGTTGGTACAAAGTGAAAATGGCCAACAAGGTTCATATTGATTGTGGATGGACAGATCTCACACAATGGACCATGATGAAAGAAATGTTGTATGGCTTCTACCAAAAAGGTAAAACCTATGGTAGACCCCAAGGAAAATCCAATGACAGACCTAGTGGTAGTCCCAGAGATAATGACCCAGAGACAGACCTAAATACAGACCCAGTGACAAAGTTCCAGAGGCAGATCTACAGGCAGATCCAGAGGCAATGATCCAGAGGCAATTTCATAAGAAGATCCCGAGATTGACCCAGTGGTACAGATCCAAAGGTATGCTTAAGGCCAGAGCCAGAGCCATGAGCCAGAGCCAGAGCCGAAGATAAAGCACGAGCCACCATTCTTTCATTTCTCTTATTATTTTTCACTGTATTGGGGCAGTTATATACTTTACCCAAATATTGTTGTATGGGGGGATGTTAGCATAGCTAGTAGTTATTACATTACCCAAATAATGTAATAAGGTGGGATGTTAGCATATGTTATTATTAATATTGTTATTACATTATTTGGGTGTATCAAATTTGTTTGAACGTCCTATTAATTTAAGGATGTTACAGTTGATTAGGTCCAGATTCTATGGACTAATCCTGGCATCTTTAACATTATTTAATTAGCTTCTGATTAATGAAAAGAGGTCATGGAAATAATGGAAATAATGGCAAATTTACAGTAATGGCTTTCGGAGCTCATGGAAATAATTTTTGGTTTAGATAAAATGAGTAGAGGTCTAGTAGAAATAAAATTCTATTTTTATAATGGTAGAATTTGTTCCTCACAAGATCGAAGGAATTTCATTGATGGAATCTATGCGATGCACGATATATTTGTACAACCTAACTCTTTGGATAAACTATTGGATACAAGGTTCAAAGAGTTTAAGGTATTGAGGAAAAAATTAAATAATGTCAATCCAGGATAGCTAGATTTGAAGAGAACCTTGGAAATGGAAGAGTCTATCATAGTTTATGAATGGAGAAACCATTATTATAACTTCTAGATGAAGAAATTAATAAGCAATTTTTGACGATTCAGAGGTACTCACTAAAATATTTTGCCTAGAGATGGCCAAAATTTATATCCGTAATTTTAAAAAATATACAAAAAATTGACTGCTCAAGCTAATGAGTACATTCCCATTGTCTTACTACTTGTAATCCAAGAACTTATCTTTTATTAAGTGAATAAGCATAAAATAATTTCTCAAGAAATTTCTATAGCTTGGGAATATCACATCAAGGAGCTCTTTGAAGGAAATATCCAAGATTGGAGAGTTGAATTATGGATCCAAAAATATGTGAAGTTGAAAGCTCAAGCATGTCATAAAAATGCTACCTGAGAATTCCTAGAAGCCAACATTGTAGAGGCTACAAAAAGTGTGACTAACTTGGTCAAAAAAATCAAGTAGCAGATGGACTGTTTAGAGAAACTTATCATGGGTGTGAAAAAATACCCCTGCATAGCGTAATAGGAATAGAAGTCATATAAGAGGTCCTAATCGTATGACTTCATCAATGGAAAAGTAGTGTATACAACACCAGCATCAAACATGCACAAACAAACAACCACCATGACAATAGTAACAAAGAAATAAATAAAAGCAACCATAATATCAAAGACATCATAATTTAAACTACCAAGGTCCTTCTCCATAAAAATAAAAGAAAATGAGAAAATTTTAGAACCACACTTTCTCTACACAAAAACAATCACGACAGAGCAATGGAGGAAATTTCAAAAAATAGTTTTAAAAATCAAAGATATGATTTTATACCATTTGTGTAGAAGAAACAAGGACATGAGTACTTCCATCACCAAAATGGTGGCAGAAACCAAAATAACCTCTTGGTCCACAATTTTTAGAACTCAAGACTATGGCCACCAATTTTTATACAAGAGTCCTATTTGGGATGTTGACAACAAAACTACAAATCTTGTCATCCACAATTTATCTTCTAGATAAATTACCCAGAATGAGATTAAGGCCCCTAGCCTAGCTTTAAATTTCCTCCCTATTCCACCTCCCATGGCCAAGGAAGCTAATAAATAAGAATTTTTTACTTTTTGGAGAGAACTTCATTGATTTTTTGGACCTAAAGGTGGCCTTCCTAACCCTCCAAAGCCCATTCACCATTTTTTTGTGTTCCCAACCCTAGTTACAATCCTCCATAGTTTTATAGGCCTTCAAAAGATATTATTAGTATGGAAGAAATATTTCTCAATAAGAAATTATCTATTTCCAACCCTTTTTTCCTTAATGCTTTCTCACCCCATATTTGGTCTACCATTTGCTCCCTTGCATATGAGAAATCACTTGTCATTAAATATAGAGATAAAAATTTGGATGTCTATGTTTTACCTATGGATTGGTACGTATTTGAAGACCTCTCCTTGATTTCAGATCATAATATTTACACAAAAGTTAACAAGGTCCCTTGGCTAGATATTTTTTCTCGACTCCAGAACCTACTTGGCCATGCTACTAGGTGGAGTTTTCTTTCACAAAACCATAAAAATTACATGCTTCAAATTACTCCTTCCATTTCCAAAGTATGTTTTTTTACTTGATTTCTAATATCCATAAGCCTAAGATTGATGGTTGATCCATATGCTCTTATTGTGGGTTTATGCTTGAACTAGCCTCCAAATAGCTCCACCATTTACTCCTGCCTATTTTGCCTAAGTAAGAAAACAATTTTCTGGATTCTATCTCCCTTATCAAATATTTTCATGACCACTCTTCTCAAGATATTATCCTTTTTTCCTTCTATGTGGAAAGCCTCTATCCTAGTATTTCCACTTCTCAAGGATTAGCCGCTCTTTGTAATTTTTTAGAATATGAATTTGACTTAATTAAAACCAATTTTGTGGTGAGACTTGTAGAAATGGTGTTAATCCAACACTATTTGGACTTCAACAATAAAACATACAAGCAAATAAGGGAGATAGCAAGGGGAAATAATTTTTTGTGGTGTATGTTTGCTTATTCCTCTATCATTTGGAAAAACAGGTATTTGATAAAGTTGTCGATTATATTGTATTTTATAAAATATATTGATGATGCCATTGGAGTTTGGCATGGCCCCAAAAATATCTTGATGTTTTTATTACTGCTTATGGTTCCTTCCATTCAAAAATCAAAATTTATACCTCTGTTTTTGACTTTGAGGTTACTCTCTTGGACATAGTGTTTTCCAAGGGGTCTAATTTTGCTTAGACGAGAGTTCTTTGCCCTAAATTATGCCAAAAACTAATGAATACCTACAATATACCCCTAATTCCTCCCATAATCCTATTCACCAAAAGAAGACCTTCATATTAAGTGAGCTCAATAGGTTCTTGGTTACATAAAGTTTCATGAGAGGATTTATATCTCTAAAAATATTTTTTTTTATAAACTCATAGCAAGGGGATATTAGATTAAATTTCTTCTTCCTCTATTTGAAAAATTCAAATTTGATAGTAGGTCCTCATTATTTCTTCTTCCTCCACATTAGCACATATATTATCTCTCCAATGTTTTAAATATAGAGAAAATATAGGGAGCTCAAACACATTTCTCATGGCATAATTTTTTGGAGGAATTAGAAACCTCTCAAATATTATCTATATAAAAATCAAATTGTTTAAGAAAATCACTTTTCCTCTTTGTAATTTTTCATTTTTAATGCGTTTTTACTTTTCTTGTGGTGGGTATTTTTATTGGGGGTAGATCTTGGGCTTAAAAAAACATTTACCATATTTGTCTATAAACCTACAATTTGTATTAAATTGGGTATTATTTTATCCCACATGCATTACTATTCAACTTACCCCTAGAGCTAGGATTTATAATGAGGGTTTGTAACTCTTCAAATCTCATACTCCACTTATGAGACCTGTAGGTCAAAATGTGTTTAGAGTTTTGATGTTGTATTACTTCTTCTTATAGAAATAAAATTCAATCTCATATTTTGTTCCTTTCCTAAATCATGATTTTTTATAAAATTTAATAATTTTCCTTTTGTTGGTATTATGCTCTTCACTTGCCACATAATGGGATCTGGTCAACCAAAAATCCTCCAACACTAGTAGTATGCTCTTCACTTGTGCATAAGCGATATGCTAAATCAAAAACTAGTTTGCATTTTGTAGACACCAAAGCAGCACCAATCCGATTATGTGACTACAAGCACTGATCGAATTGGCATACATACCCCCTAGGGCAGCCTCCAGAGATTAAACAATGGTCCTAACCACTCCCAAATCAGTTTTGGAAGGTCAGAGGTCATTTTTGCAGCTTTTAAGCACTTTGATCCCTATTAATCCCACCCTAGGATGATTAGAATCCTATTCCTCCCACCCCAGGACGATTAGCAACAATCGCTCCAGGGTGGGATGATTAGCAAGTTTGACTGGAAAAAAGTCAAACCTTGACAAATGGTAGCACAAATCCACCACCTAACTCCACCTTCAAGGCATGGGATTGTGAGGGAAGTTTTCAAATTAGAGAGGCTTCAATCAAGCTTACCTTGATCATGGAGGCCTCAATCAAGGAGGCCCTAATCAAGGAGGAATCTTCTCTCCCCCAAAAAAGCATAATGAGCCAAGTGGAACCCTCGCATGCGCATTCAAAGGAGACCCTTAGGTCTATAAAAATTTGAGCCTACTAACCACAAAAAATAAGAGAGCTAGAGCATTTGGAGCAACGAAGTGCTGCCAAACTATACCCCCACTCCTCTTTGTGCTTCCTACATCCCTAATCTCTCTCTTCTGGAAGAGAGGTTATCGGGTGAACACTAGGAACACAATCTAGATCCAAAAACCCAAGAAATAGGCCACAATCCCACCCCAAACTCATTGACACAACCCCCTAGGAAGTTTTGGACCCATCCCACTTGGATTGGTGTCAAAACTAGGCCCTAAATGGTGGGCGTCCCACCACGTGTGCCCCCCAAATTGCTACATTCCTAATCGTCCCACCCTAGAGTGATTATAAATATGTGCATGGTTTTGTTACTATTCTTTTTGCATTATTTTATATCTAATGTACTTATGTTGTTGTCCAAATTTTATTGCTTTCTAACATGATTTGACCTAGTTTCTGTCATTTTATGAGTCTACTAACCTATAGGGAGCACCTTTGGATACAAGATAACATAGGAAAAATATGCTAAATATGACCTTCTAGGTCATATAAAAATGTTGTTTTTAGTCTAACCACAAGTTTGTAGGAGTTTTGGAGGCCTTTGGGTGGTACATTTCCAAGGTCACTTTTTGTAGGTTTTGCGATAGTCCCCAGCGTCCCACCCCATAGATATTAGAAATATGTGCATGATTTCTTTACTATTATTTTTGTAATATGTCCCATATGATATACTAATGCCTCTGTTAAAATTTTAACTCATTCTGACATGATTTGACGATCGTTTTATTATTTTATGTATTAACTAGCTTGTAGGGTGCCCCTATCACATACATGAGAATCTGGGTAGGATATCCAAATTCTGAGCATCTGGGTAGTCTTAGAATTACATGTAATTCCTAACTCATGAGTTTCAAGTGATTTTGATAAGCATAGGTAGGACATTGGAGCACTCACTTTGGAGAGGCCCTCGATGAGCAAACGAGCATAACGGGGCCGTCCGACACCTCTTCGATGCAAAATAATGTGATACCCATTCTAGAATTTGTACTTTACATTTATATATCATTATGTAATCGATTTATCAATATTATCACTGATATACCACAAGCGCCCGCTGGAGGCCTTGGGGATTGCATGTTTTTCTAGATACGCATATGCTATTAATGATTTGTTGTCTTTCTATATATAGGATCTCACCACAAGAAATACTAGAGGTGAATCAAAGGAACAAAAAACACATAGACACAAGTGGTGACAAATTTTAACCCGCCCACTTCGAATTTGTGCATGCGAAAGATGCTGGAAGCGTACCGTCCAATTTTGGAAGCGTGGCTTCTTTCGAGCATCCATTAATGTAACAAATTATATCAAATGTTCTAATACCTAGAGGGGGGATGTATTGTAATCATATTAAAAGCAATATCAATAAAGGAGACCCCGCTTTGTTTGCTCACATCTCGTTTCTACGTCATTTCCTTCATGCATTGCTCATCGCATTCGTAGGACATAGCATATATATCTATTTTTGTTTGCATAATATTGGTACACCATTTTTTTACTTACTTCCAATGGAAATCATGGTGGTACCATGTCCCCTACTGTTAGGATCAAGTTTTTGATCCAAATTTTGTGGTTTTTCTTTGCAGGTGTTACTCATTCGGGCACTAGACTACTACTCGTGCCACCCCGGGATGAATACGTATTCATCCCACCCTATGATGAATGCAAACCTGCTATTCATCCCACCCTAGGATGATTATAGCTCTATGCATTTTCTGAGCAGAAACTCAAAGGCATTTGGTTTAGACAAAGAAGAGGTAGGCCTTCTGAATATCCTCTGTGTTTTTCTACTTTCTGTTTCTGCAATTTTCTGTTTTCTTTGCTTTATTTTTAGACACTTGCATAGAAATATTAAGTAGTTTGTTTTCCTTTCTTGCAATAAAGAAAAAATAAAATAAAAACATAGAGTAAATTAAATGGAAGGAACTTGATTAGGAATGCATTTTTCTCTAGTTTGCTTGCATGATACTTTCACAAATGGCAAGTCCTCACTATAGGTTTCAGTTCTAGTTAGGTTTTGTGATTTTATTTTTCTACTAATTGTCTTTGAAATATAAAACATACTTTAAAGCATTGCATTAGTGAAAATGATCTTTTGTTGTATGTTTTCTTTCTTTACACAATTAAAAGGAACCACACACACCACCTAATAAAATTAACATCAAGGAGTTGGTCTTAATACCCCAACACTTGATCAAGACCAATGGTGGGTTTCATCACCACCTTGGATTAGATTTTGCATACATATACCCTAATCATGACTACTGCTAGACATAAATCTTGATGAAAGCTGACCAAGTGTAGCAGGGGTGATTCCCCGTGCATGAGGATAAGTCTTCTAAGGTAGGTGTCAAAAATAGAGTGATCCCCCTTCCGTACCACCTATGTTCCACTTACTATTCTGCTCTCACATACCAATAGTTTCCCTCACGTAAGGGTGGGTATATTAAGAGGTTTGGTATAACGTCCTGGAAATGGTATATTGAAGGGGCGACCATTTTGGAGATACAAGAGCCCTCATTATGCATGTATAACAAAGTTTTCTTTACAAGATTTACATAACAAAAATCAAACACACTAAACCAGATCTAGGACACACATTTAATATGTAAACAAGATAATCATTTCTTTGTTTGTGTGGTCCCCTTTTGTTTGGTATAGCATAAAAATTGTAAAGGAGATAAAAATATACATATATTTTTAGAAAAACCACCACCATGGTGTATACCCATAGCCAAGCCCAATCACGGGAAAAATCTATGAAAAGTATGCAAGGAGGCACAAGTCCCCTCTGTTATAGCCCCAAGGACTTGGTTATACCACCTTGGTAGCCTGACCCACAACATAGTCCACACTATACCACTACATAACATGACTATAGAGGCACACCTTTGAGGGGTATTCCCATTCAACACAGACCCTCTCAAGAGGAGTACACACATGGGAAGGCCCCCTTAGACACTCATTATGAGTGGCCACTGCGCGATGAAGAGCTAGAGTAGCATAGGATTCATAAGGAGTGCCCACATGATTATATCATTCCTCCTCCACCCCCTATTATTGTTAGAACTAATAGGCCAAATATAGAGCGCAAGGATATTCAGATAGGGTGGCCAACTCCACCCATTCCTTTCACATGTATGAAAGAGAGCACGAGGAAAACTAGTATATTACTCAAGAGTAATACATCGCATGGGGGCAATGCGTCTTCGCACCTGCTAATTATCAAGATCACCTATTGAGGCCAGTGCCTCGGGTGAATGATGCTAACCTTGATAGAGGAAAGCAACCCATAGAGATATTAGATCACAACGACCGAGATAGATATGTAGGGGAGGCATCTAGGCCTCCTAGACCTAGGACGGTGGAACAAATTGACTTTGCTTTTGCCAAACATGCTACCTGCCAAGAGAAAATCATGTAACTTAAACAAGATCAGAAGTATTTAGAACAACTGTATCATATTAACAAAGAGCGCATTCATCGCCAGACAGATGAGTTGTTCCATAACACTATGCATAAGAGGATTCCAACCCCTTGCATGCATAGGATAGAAATTTATGAGGCACAACCCCTTAGTATGAGACAGGTCTCCACGACATTATAAAGCGTTACCTCCAAGACCTCCTAGACCTGAGCGGGAGGCCACTCCTAGAACCAATGATGGGCGCCTACCGCAAGCACCTGTCTATGTTTATATGTCATTCCCAAAAACTCATCAAGAGGCCTATGAGGAATTTGAGTGAGAAGAAGAGCGGGCTGAAATGCCTTACCAAGGTAGGGGGGGAATTATTCGGCTACCCCTCCATAGGCCTCAAGTTCCTCGCAATTCACAATGGGAACAAACCAAAGAAGAGAAAATCAAATCCTCTGATGCATACAAAGCACTGCTAGAGTGCTTATATTCTGTGAAGACTAAGAATTCAGGGCCCCAAAAGCCCACCTTATGCCAACTCTGCAGTCACCCTGTGCATCCTTCAGTTTTGGCACCCCCATACCCCAACCACTTCAAAGTGCCTCAATTGGCAATTTTTAGAGGGGATGAGGATGCCCAAGAGCACGTAACAAGGTTCCTGAGTAAATGCTTTGGCATTTAGGACAACGATGCATTGCTTCTAAGAATGTTTATAACCAGTTCGTAGGCCCTACCTCGAATTGGTTTACCCAGTTGCCGAAGTATAGCATTAATAATCTAGACCAGCTAGTGGACGCGTTCCTTGAAAATTTTGCCTTCAACACCAATAAGAAGACATCCTTAAGTGACCTAGTTGGCCTTAAGCAGTATGATGATGAGACCATGGCTTCTTATGGTAATAGGTGTAGGACATTGCTTTCAAATCTACCTTACCTACCTCCCATGGCCGACATGACTCAAATGTTTTCAAAGAGTTGCTTAAGGTTGATCTTTGTGCTATTGTAGCTGCAGCAATATGCCACCCTCGAAGAAACCCTGGTGAAAGCCAGGATAATTGAGGAGATCAAAATAGAATACGGCGAGATTGCCAAGCCACGTAAGAAAGAGTGGCCTAAAAATGCTAAAACTAGGCCCATGCAACTGAAACTCACTGTAGTCAATCAGGTTGCCATAACTATACCAAAGCCTACACAAATGACACAGCCACCAAAAGCTAATTATCAGGTAGTTCCTATTGATAACTATGAAAAGGAAAATCATAAACAAGAGCAAAATCATTAGTGTCGCCCTAGGCGATAATTCACACAATTCACAGAGTCTAGAGAATCCTTTTTTGACCACTTGTTCATGGCAAACCTAATAAAATTGTGAGAAAGTAGACCCATAGACCCCAACACGCCAAAACCTAAGGGCTATAGGGAAGACTTATATTGTAGATTTCACCGACAGAAAGGACACAAAATCTCCATTTGTTGGAAATTCAAACACTTAGTGCAGGACTTGATAGACAACAAAATGCTCATGATAGATAGTCCTGCAGCACTGAGCAACCAATAGAAGAAGGTATTCAAAGACCCCCTACCTACCCATGATGCGCAGGCAAAGACTTTACAAGTGAATGAGGTAACACAAAACTTTTCCATGCAAGGATACGTAGGGATGATAAGCATCATGACATGGAACAAAAGATACCCAAACACGACTGCACCCGTTGCAGCTACAGGAGATGTTTCATCAACGTCACAACCTCCAGAACACCCTACGCAACCTCCCCTTCCTAGACTAGTGGCCATGATTTGGACCAAACTTACTCAAACTTTAAGAACCACGTCAGAAATGCTCTCCATTTATGAGCTCATCCAACAATCACTGCCCCATCGGGAGGCTCTGATGGAGATACTCAAAACCATTGAGATACAACCCCATGAAGCCAATTATTTCAACAATTTCATGGGACATGTGAGATAATGCACATAACTAGTCATAACCTTCAGGGAAGACAAACTAAAACTGGTGACTGGTGATATGGTGGATCCACCCCTGCATGTCATTGCACGGGTCAATGGGATTCCATTAAAGAGGGTGTTGTTGAACACTGGATCATCCAACAACATAATCATGACAACGACATTAAAACACCTTAAGCTACTAGCATCCCACATTGTGGCGTCCACTTACACTCTTCGAGCATTCAACGATGCGTTATGCTCAATGGTTGGCACAATTGTCCTGCCCATCCAAGTAGGACAAAAGACCATTCCTACGTTGTGTCACATCCTTGAGGGTGAGATGGTCTACAATATCTTGCTAGGCTTGGATCAGGGACATGAAGTGTGTCCCTTTGATAGCCCATTAATGTCTCAAATACACATACGAAGGGCAAGTACATGTAGTCATAGCAAACTTAGAGCCCTTTAAGTTTTGCAATGTGATGCAACTGATGCCACAATCGACCCTCCCATAGACACATTTGGACTTTCAATTGAATCCATCTACACAGGGTCTGATTCCACCTACATCCTCACTGTTGAGTACCTCACCTCACCAACCTAGCCCATCTTTGTTGTCTATTCTTTCACCAAAAACACCACCTATGGTGGCCACATTGAAGGACAATGAAAAGAAGCCCCTAGAGGAGGTACCACCATTAGTCTCAATCATATCTACCGAAGAGGTGCCCAAACGAATGGAATTCGAGACACCTGGTTCACCCAACATGGAGTGGACTCAGGGAGAACTCCCATTCCCTCCCCCTCAACTACCGATGATTACCATTGAGATGGCCAATACGGGCCTAGGGGATTACCTAATGCAAAACATTGTGGCAACACCTGCGCTCAAATTGATGCAAGACTTGGGGAGACCTCACTTCCCCATTGAAACTATCATCCATTTAGGCTACCTACAAAATTAGACCAATTTTGTATATGGGGGCCTCGAGAATGGCACTATCCTCCAGAGTAACAATCATCTCCCTTATTGGGAGATGAAAAGTGCTGGTACGGGGATCCCACAGATTGATAAGGGTAGTCAAATATGCCCAATCCCCCACCACAAGCTCCAGAAACGTCATGTGCTTGAGCCCAAGGGCATCAAGCCACTCCCAATCCACAACTATCAGGGCATCCTGGGCATCAGATAAAACAATCAGTTGGCGGTACCGACTCTTCACAACCTGAAAAAAGAAAATAAAATAAAAAAATATATTAAGTACATACTTAATATAAACAAAAACATTAAAAAAAAAACTATACAACATAAGTACAGAATACAATTTACAATTGTACAACACACAAAAAATTAGGTTTTTAAAACCTTAAAAACAAAATAAAGCGAAAAAACATTTTATATGTGAGTTTTAAACTCCATATAAAACACACACGAATAATAGGCAGAGAGAAGGAACATCATACCAGTCTCACCTTGGCTACTCCACTTGAACATCCGGTTCTTGCACTCATGATGTCCACAAATTTTTAGCAGCACTCCGCTATGCACACTCGCACTCCTCCTCCTCATTGCTCCAAATCGCAAAGAAAAAAATATTGCAAATGAGCCCAAAACCTAGTTTTGGTCCTTATATAGGTTGTTAGGCCTGTAATAATTCCACCCTAGGATGAACACTCTAGTTAGTGCTCGTACCACCCTAGGATGATTACAAAATTGGTATTCGTCCCACCCTGGGATGATTACAGAGCAAGAAATAAAGCAACAAAAACTGCATCCAAAAAATGCACCAAAAATAGCAATAAATCTACCAAACAAAGGTGCCTTTGCACCTGACATTCATGGCATGAAAAACCATCATAGGGGTCACAAATACTTACTATCCTACTCCCTAATAAGGCTAGCATATCTGGACCACTCCATGGGAAGAAGGATTTTTGATAATTTCTACCCCAATAGGCATAAAAAAAAAAGGGTCAAAACCCACCAAAAACAGGTTTGATGGTTGGAAAACTGCAATAAGCATTCAACAAAAACAACTAAAGGCACCCTTAAAAATGTCATATTGGGTCAAGCGACTCATAAATTTTCTCATTTTTGGTCATTCCCTCATTGATTCGTCGCTTGAGGGGGTAGTCACACTTAGTCACCAATCAACAAATACACACCCAATCAAGGAAATGGCATTCATTCAAAGAATCATTGACAAAGACAATCACGCTTATGTTTGGGGTAGTAAACAAGCAATAATCATAGGATAAATAAACACTTGGAATTCTGGAAGCATAAAGAAAAGGTTCCTTGGACAAAAGGTTGTGCCCTTTGCCTATTCATGACTAAACAATGTCCAAGATCAAGTACCCATCATTGAAAAAGGTTACACTTGAGTTAAGCTCCTTAGCTCGTTAGAAGCAAGTATTCAAGAATGTGTGACCTTTCCATACTTGGGGAATCAAAATTTGGTTAGGTTATTGAGAAATCCTAATCATTAAGTGATTTTTTCATCTATTTTTGCTCAGCACTATGCCACACACAACGCATCCCAAAAAGGGGCATCTATAGACACCAAAACAACACCAATCCGATTATGTGACTATAAGAACTGACCAAATTGGCATACATACCCCCTAGGGGAGCCTAAAAAGGTTAAAAAGTGGTCCTAACCACTCAAAAATCATTTTTGGAAGGTCAGAGGTCAGTTTTGCACCTTTTAAGCACTTTGCTCCCTATTCGTCCCACCCTAGGACGATTAGAATCCTATTCGTCCCACCCCGGGATGATTAGCAGCAATCGCTCCAGGGTGGGACAATTAGTAGGTTTGACTGGAAAAAATTCAAACCTTGACAAATGGCAGCCCAAATCCACCACCTAACTCCACCTTCAAGGCATGGGATTACGAGGGAAGGTTTCAAATCAGAGAGGCTTCAATCAAGCCTGCCTTGATCATGGAGGCCTCAATCAAGGAGGCCCTAATCAGGGAGGAATCTTCTCTCCCCCCAAAATGCATAATGATCCAAGTGGCACCATCACATGCACATTCAAAGGAGACCATTATGAATATAAAAATGTGAGCCTCCTCACCCCAAAAAAGAAGAGATCTAGAGCATTTGGAGCAACGAAGTGCTGCCAAACTATATCCCACTCCTCTTTGTACTTCCTACATCTCTAATCTCTCTCTTCTGGAAGAGAGGTTATCAGGTGAACACTAGGAACACAATATAGATCCAAAATAATAAGCAATTGGCCACAATCCCACCCCAAACTTGTTGACACAACCACCTAGGAAGTTTTAGACCCATCCCACTTGGATTGGTGTCAAAACTAGGCCCTAAACGATGGGCGTCCCACCCCTTGGGCGCCCCCCAAATTGTTGTAGTCCTAATCGCCCCACCCTGGAGTGATTATAAATATGTGCATGTTTTTGTAACTATTCTTTTTGTATTCTTTTATATCTAATGTACTTATGTTGTTGTCCAAATTTCATTGCTTTCTGACATGATTTGACCTGGTTTCTGTCATTTTATGCGTCTACTAGCCTACAGGGAGTGCCTTCGGATACAAGATAACCTGGGTAGAATATACCAAATCTGACCTTCTGGGTCATCTCAAAATGTGGTTTTTAGTCTAACCACAAGTTTACATGATTTTTGGAGGCCTCTGAGTAGGACATTTGCAAGGTCACCTTTTGTAGGTGTTGCGACAGTCCCCAGAGTCCCACCCTAGATTTATTAGAAATTTGTGCATGATTTCCTTAATATTATTTTTGCAATATGTCCTAGATGATATCCTAATGCATTTGTTAAATTTTGAACTCATTCTGACATGATTTGATGATCATTTTATTATTTTATGTATTAACTAGCTCATAGGGCGCCCATGTCATATACAGGAGAATCTAGGTAGGATATGCAAAATATGAGCATCTGGGTAGTCTTATAATTACATGTAATGCCTAAATCATGAGTTTCAGGTGATTTGGATAAGCATATGTGGGACATTGGAGCACTCACTTTGGAGAGGCCCCCGACGGGCAAACGAGCATAACGGGGTCGTCCGACGCCGCTTCGATGCAAAATCAGGTTATACCAATTCTATACATTTTAATTTACATTTCCATATCATTCTATAATTGATTTATCAATATTATCACTAATATCCCACAAGAACCCGTTGGAGGCCTTGGGGATTGCATGTTTTTCTAGATACGCATATGCTATTAACAATTTTTTGAATTTTTGTGCATATGATCTTACCACCATAAATACTAGAGGGGAAACAAGGAATGAAAAACACATGGACACAACCTGTGACAACTTTTAGCCTGCCCACTTTGAATGTGGGCACGCGTAAGATGCTGGAAGTGTACCGTTCGATATTGGAAGCGCGACTTCTTTCGGGCATCCATTAATGTAAAAAATTGTATCAAATATTCGTATCCCTATAGGGGGACATATTTTAATTATATTAAAAGCAATATCAATAAAGGAGGCCCCTATTTGTTTGCTCACATCTCGTTTCTGCATCATTTCCTTCATGCATTGCTCATCGCATTCGTAGGACTTAGCATCTATATATATTTTTGTTTGCATCATATTAGTACGCAATTTTTCTACTTTATTCCACATTTTTTGAGTATTTTTATGCCATGTATTATTTATTTAAGATATAAACCCTTTAATGGTGCACACTACTCATCCTCTTATTGCCCTCTCAAATTCTGAATTATCTTCCATAGTTCCTAATAGCCTTCCCAATTCTCTCTTTTGGATTTATCTGAAGCATTGATGACAAGAAGATTCATGGCAACATGTTTGGGAGCTCGTGGAAAGAATTTTTGGTTCAAATAAAATGAGCAAAGGTCTAGCAGAAATAAATTTCTATACTCACAAGATCGAAGGAATTTTATTTATGGAATAGGTTTGAAGAGAACCTTTGCAATGGAATAGTCCCTCATAGTTTATGAATGGAGAAACCATTCTTACAACTTCTAGATGAAAAATTAACAAGCAATTTTTGATGAGTTAGAGGTACTCACTAAAATATTTCACCTGGAGATGGCCAAAATTTATATCTATAATTTTAAAAAATATACAAAAAAATTGATTGCTCAAGCTAATGAGTACATTCCCAATGTCTTAGTACATGTAATCCAAGAACTTCTATTTGATTCAGTGAACAAGCACAAAATAATTTCTCAAGAAATTACCACATGTTAGGAATCTCATATCAAAGAGCTCTTTGAAAGAAATCTCCAAGCTTGGAGAGTCGAATTACAAATCCAAGATATGTGCTATTGAAAGCTCAAGCATGTTGTGAAATTGTTGCCCAATAAATCCCATAAGTCAACATTGTAGAGGCTATAGAAAGTGTGGTTGACTTGGTAAAAAATAAATTATGTAGCAAATGGACCATTTAGAGAAACTTATTATGTGTATGAAACAAAATATCCCTACACAATATAATAGGAATAGAAGTCATAGCAGAGGTCCTAACCGTATGACTTCATCAATGCAAAATTAGTGTACACAACACCAACCTCAACCATGCATAAATAGACAACCACCACAACAATCACAATAAATAAATAAAAAAAAGCAACCACAACAACAACATCATCATAGTTTAAACTACCAATGCCCTTCTCCATAAAAATGAAAGAAAAGGAGAAACTTTCGGAACCACATTTTCTCTGCACAATAGTAATTATGATAGAGCAATGGAGGAAATTTCTAAAAAATTGGTTTAAAAAATAAAAGACATGATTTTGTCCCATTTGTGTAGAAGCAGCAAGGAGAGGAGTACTTCCATCACAAAAATGGTGGCAAAAACTAAAAATAACCTCTTGGGCCACAATTTTCAGCCCTCAAGACTATGGCCACCAATTTTTATACAAGAGTCTTGTTTGGGATGTTGACAGTAAAATTATAAATCTTGTGATCTACCTTTCTCTTCTAGAGAACTCACCCAAAATGAGTTTGAGGCCCTTAGCCTAGGTTTAAAGTTCTTGCCTGTTCCACCTCCCATGGCCAAGGAAGCTATTAAATAAGTTTTTTTTACCTTTTCCAAAAAACTTCATCTCGAGTGGTTTTTTGGACCTAAAGGTGGCCTTCCTCACCCTCCAAAGCCCATTGACCATTTGTGTGTTCCCAACCCTAGTTAAAATCCTCCATAGTTTTACAAACCTTTGGAAGATATTATTGGTATCGAAGAAAGACTTCTCAATAAGAAATTATCTACTTCCAACCCTTTTTCCATAATGCCTTCTCACCCCATATCTGGTCTACCATTCGTTCCCTTGCTAATGAGAAATCAATTATCATTAGATATAGAGATAAAAATTTGGGTGTCTATGTTTGACCTATGGATTGGTATGTTTCTAGAGGTCTCTCCTAGATTTCAAATCATAATGTTTACATGAAAGTTAACAAGGTCCTTTGAATGGATATTTTTTCTTGACTCCAGAACCTACTTGGTTGTGCTATTAGGTGGGGTTTGCTTTCAAGAAACCATAAAAAATTCATGCTTCAAATTACTCTTTCCCTTGCTAAAGTCTATGTCTTTTACATGCTTTCCAAAATCCATAGGGCTAAGATTTATGGTTGATCCAACTGATATCATTGTGTGTTTATGCTTGAACAATCCTTGAAATGGATCCACCATTTGCTCCTGCCCACTTTTCTTAAGCAAGAAAACCATATTCTAAATTCTATCTCCCTTGTCAAATATTTGCATGGCCACTCTTCTCCTCAAGATATTATCCTTTTTTCCTTCGATGTGGAAAGAATCTATCCTAGTATTTCCACTTATCAAGGATTGGTTGCTCTTCGTCATATTTCAAAATATGAATTTGACTCAGATAAAATCAATTTTGTGGTGAGACTTGCAAAAATGGTGTTAACCCAACACTATTTGGACTATAGTGATAAAACATACAAGTAGATAATGGGGATAGCCATGGGAAGTAAATTTGTTGTGGTGTACGCTTGCTTATTCCTTTGTCATTTGGAAAATGGGTATTTGATAAAGTTTTTTGTGGATTATATTTTATTTTATAAAAGATATATCGATGATGCCATTGGATTTTAGAGTGGCCCCAAAAAATATCATGATGTCTTTCTTACTACTTATTTTTCCTTCCATTCAATCATCAAAATTATTACCTCCATTTTTGATTTTGAGGTTACTCTCTTGGAAAAACTATTTTTCAAGGCACCTAATTTTTCTTAGACTAGAGTTACTTGCCCTAAATTATTCTAAAAATTGATGAATGCTTATAATATATCCCTACTTCCTCCCATCATCCTATTCACCAAAATAATACCATATTAAGTAAACTCAATACGTTCTTGGTTAGAGAAAGTTTCAGGGAAGGATTTATATCTGTAAAAAATATATTTTTTAATAGACTTAGAGCAAGTGGATATAAGATTAACTTTCTCCTTCCTCTATTTGAGAATGTCAATTTTGATAACAGAACCTCATTGTTGGTTAGATTTTTGGAGTGAGTAGCACACAACTATGGTTCTAAAATAAAAATAGTTCCACTTGTTTTGAAATTGGACAATTATAGCTTTTCTAGATACCTACACATTAGCAAAAATATTATCTTTCCAATGTTTGAAATATGGAGAAAATATAGGGAGCTCAAACACATTTCTCGTGACATCATTTGTTGGAGGAATAAAAAACCTCTCAAATATTATCTATGTAAAAATAAAATTTTTTAAGGGAATCACTTTACCACCTTGTACTTTTGTATTTTTTAATGTGTTTTTACTTTTCTTAGGATGGGTATTTTTATTGGGGGTTGAGCTTGGGCTTAAAAAACAAAATTACCATCCTGGTCTATAAACCTACAATTTTTATTAAATGGTTGGGTATTATTTTATTCCACATGCATAACTCTTCAAATATCCCATTAGAGTTAGGGTTTATAATGAGGGGTTGTACTTCTTCAAAGCTCATACTTCACTGATGAGACCTATAGGTCAAAACATGTTCAGAGTTTTGATGTTGCATTACTTATCGAAATAAAATTTAATATCATCTTTTGTTCCTTTTCTAACTCATGATTTTTTATAAAATTTAATAATTTTCTTTTTTTTTCAACCACGCTTTTGTTTTTGGTATTATGCTCTTCACTTGTGATATAATTGGATCTAGTGAACCAGAAAGCATCCAACAGTAGTAGTATACTCTTCACTTGTGCATAAGCGATGTGGTGAATCAGAAACTAGTTTGTCTTTTTTGACTACTGCTATGCTATGTTTCATTTTTGCTTAAGATCTAAACCTTTTAATGGTGCACATTGCTTATCCTCTTGTTGAAATGTCAAATTCAAAATTATCTCCCACAGTTCCTAACAGTCTCCCTAATTCTCTTGTTTGGATTTCATGCAAGTGCTAAAAACAAGCAGATTCATGGCAAAGGATTTAGGAGATCGTGGAAACAATTTTTGGTTTAGATAAAATGAGCAGAGATCTAGTAGAAATACAATTCTACTCTTATAATAGGATAATTTCATTCTCACAATATCAAAGGAATTTCATTTATGGAATCGGTGTGATGCATGATATCCCTCCACGACCTGACTCTTTGGACAAACTACTAGGTTTTGAGCAAGGTGCAACAACAGTATTGTCATTGTTGTCAACACATTCAGACATATCGGTTGATGCAGTGGACATGAGTTCAGAGGTTACTCAGAGTATGTACAGTGGTTTTCCAAAATATAGAAGTGGCCCATATACTAAAAATCAAAAGAAAATCACAAGGAAGAAAACTATCGTGATATCGCGACATGTTGAGCAAGAAAGAAAAATTGTCGCGATATCGCGACATGTTGAGCAAGAAAGAAAAACTGTCACGATATCGTGACATGTTGGCAAGAAAGAAAAACTATCGCGATATCACGACATGTTGAGAAGAAAGAAAAACTATCACGATATCGTGACATGTTGAGAAGAAAGAAAAACTATCGCGATATCGTGACATGTTCGGAGAGAAAGCAAGCAAGCAAAACTGTCATGATTTCATGACATGTTCGGAGAGAAAGCGCAAGCAAGCAAAAATGTCATGATTTCGTGACATGTTCGGAGAGAAAGCGCAAGCAAGCAAAACTGTCACGATTTCGTGACATGTTCGGAGAGAAAGCGCAAGCAAGCAAAACTGTCGTGATTTCATGACATGTTCGGAGAGAAAGCGCAAGCAAGCAAAACTGTCGTGATTTCGTGACATGTTCGGAGAGAAAGCGCAAGCAAGAAAAACTATCATGATTTCATGACATGTTCGAAGAGAAAGCACAAGCAAGCAAAACTGTCGTGATTTCACGACATGTTCGGAGAGAAAGCGCAAGCAAGCAAAACTGTCGCGATTTCGTGACATGTTCGGAGAGAAAGCGCAAGCAAGAAAAACTGTCATGATTTCGTGACATGTTGGAAGAGAGAAAGGCAAGTAGAAAAAGTGTCACGATTTCGTGACATATTGCAAGAGAGAGAGGCAAGTAGAAAAAGTGTCACGATTTCATGACATATTGCAGGAGAGAGAGGCAAGTAGAAAAAGTGTCATGATTTCGCGACATATTGCAAGAGAGATTGTACGGAAGAAAAAGTGTCACGATTTCGTGACATATTGCAAGAGAGAGAGTCCGAAAGAAAAAGTGTCACGATATCGTGACATGTCGGGTTTTCGCGACCCAAAGGCAAGAGAGAGTCCAGGAGAAAAAGTGTCACGATATCACGACATGTCGGGTTTTCGTGACCCAAAGGCAAGAGAGAGAGTCCAAGAGAAAAAGTGTCGTGATATCGCGACATGTCGGGTTTTCGTGACCCGAAGGCAAGAGAGAGAGTCTAGGAGAAAAAGTGTCACGATATCGCGACATGTCGGGTTTTTGCGACCCGAAGGCAAGAGAGAGAGTCCAAGAGAAAAAGTGTCACGATATCGCGACATGTCGGGTTTTCATGAACCGAAGGCAAGAGAAAGAGCAAAGGAGAGAAAGTGTCACGATTTCGTGACATGTCACATTTTCGTGACTAAAGGAGGAGAGAGAAAGTAAGAAGGCAGAAGTGTCGCGATATCGCGACAAAAGTAAAGAGGAAGAGCAAGGAGGAGAAAGTGTCACGATATCGTGACATGTTGTGTTTTCGTTGGTACAAGCCAAGAAGAGTAGCAAGGAGGCAAAAGTGTCACGATATCGTGACATGTTGTGTTTTCGTTGGTACAAGCCAAGAAGAGTAGCAAGGAGGAAAAAGTGTCGCGATATCGCGACATGTTGTGTTTTCTTGGTATAAGCCAAGAAGAGTAGCAAGGAGGTGAAAGTGTCGCGATATCGTGACATGTGTTTTTGTGGGTACAAGCCAAGAAGAGTAGCAAGGAGGCAAAAGTGTCACGATATCGCGACATGTTGTGTTTTCATGGGCGAAAGTCGAGAAGAGGACAAAGAGGTAGAAGTGTCACGATTTCATGATAGGTCGCTTTGGCGTGAGCTAAGAAGAGAACCCAGCCAAAATAAGATATGTGATAGTTAACTGAAGTTATACGATAGTTACAGGTGCAGTTGCAGAAGAAAATCATGCAGCTAAAATAAGAAGAGTTAACTAAAGTCAGTACGTCAGTTATAGGTGTAGTTATAGAGAAAAATCATGCAGCTAAAATAAGAACAATGAACTGAAGTCAGAACGATAGTTACAGGGCCAGTTACGGAGTGAAAGCATCGAGCGGGGGTTAAACTGAAAGTCATCAGTCGAAGACCAAACAAAGAGCCATAACTATTAATAGGATGCATGAGAGAATATTGTGAGATAAAGGAGTTACATATAGAAGTTTCTATTAATAAGTTGCATGCAAAAATATGGAAGCTAAAAATAGAGTCAGAACTTTGTTATAAAAGGAGGTCTACGTGAAGAATTACTTGCTGCTCTGAACTAGAGAGGAAGTGCTACTGAATAGAGTGAAAGTGCTACAAAAAGGAGGGCTGGAAGAGAGCCGTAAGAGAGCATTAAGCAGAGCCGTGAGGGCCGTAAAAGTGTAGTAAGCAGAGCCATAAGAGTGTGTGGTGTTTTGGTGAATAGCGAGAGAGTTTGGGTTAGCAATAGACCAGTCAGGGTCTTATACAAGTGAAGGCATTTTTATGTCAAACATATAGTTTCAAAATTGTAGTCCAAGTTGGTGCTTGGAATTAGGGGTTGGTGCTCCTTTCTGTTGGTGCAGATAAATTAGGGGTTGGTGCTCCTTTCTATTGGTGCAGATAAATTAGGGGTTGGTGCTCCTTTCTGTTGGTGCAGATAAATTAGGGGTTGGTGCTCCTTTCTGTTGGTGTAGATAAATTAGGGGTTGGTGCTCCTTTCTGTTGGTGTAGATAAATTAGGGGTTGGTGCTCCTTTCTATTGGTGCAAATAAATTAGGGGTTGGTGCTCCTTTCTATTGGTGTAGATAAATCAGGGGTTGGTGCTCCTTCCAGTGGGTGCTGGTAAATTGATTGTAAAATTTATATTTTGCAAAGGCTGGATTTGGATGGGAGTCCAAGCAGTCAATTTTTGAGGAGTAGCCAAAACTGGTGAACCTCGTTACATCTTGTGTTGTGTGATGCTCTCTTGTTATATTTTCTTTATGTGGTTTTAAGCTTTCATTGTTTTGGCTTTAAGAGTTGAAGTTTTTAAGTTTTAAAGAGCCACACTGATTCACCCCCCCTCTTAGTGTCATTGTGAGACTAACAATTGGTATCAAAGCCAAGTTCCTGAACAAAGCTTAACCAGCTAGGGTGATCTTGGATTAGTACGCAATGGCAGGTGGTGAAGGCTTCTCATCAAACAAAGCACCATTGTTGGACGGAACTAATTACACATTTTGGAAACTCAGGATGCAGACATATCTTTGTGCTTTGGGATACGACATTTGGGATTCAGTAGACAGTGGATACACAATACCCACCACTCCTCCAACCGATGCTGCCGATAAGAAAATGTTTGAGAATAACTCTAAAGCAAAGAATGCTATCATGTGCGGTTTAGTGGACAACGAACTGATAAATATTATGAGTTGTAAAATGGCAAAAGACATATGGGACAAACTAAGGAGCATTCATGAAGGAGACGACAAGATCAAGGAGGCCAAGTTACAAATGCATCGAGCTCAGTTCGAAGCATTAAATATGAATGACGATGAGAACATAGAGGCATACATGCTGAGAGTTAATGGAATCATTAATGCGATTAGAGGACTCGACGAGGAAATGGAAGATGTTGTCATCGTGAAAAAGGTACTAAGATCTCTTCCCCAAATATTTGATTCTAAAGTTTCAGCAATAGAAGAAGCTAAAGATCTAAATACTTTTAGTATGGATGAGATGCATGGTTCTTTGACTGCATATGAGATGAGAATAGGAAAAACTAAACCCACAGACATAGAAGCTGCTTTTAAAGCACATAAAAATATAAAAGCAAAACAAGAATCCGAGGAAGAAGAGACATCAGATGAAACGGAAGCAAACTTTGTTCGAAAACTAATAAGGGGAAAAGGAAAATACAGAGGAAAGCTACCGCTTAAATGTTTCAACTATGGAGGCATTGGGCATTTTGCGACTAACTATCCACTTAATGAGAAGAACAAAAATGATGAAGGATCGCACCAAGAAAGAAGTGACTGGAAGAAGAAAACAAATTTCAGAAAAGGCAACTTCAAGAAGAAAAGTTTCATCTCCAAGAATGTCAGCTCATCAGAAGACAGTTGTAGTGAGGATTCTGAAGAGGAAACAGGTGAAGCTCTTTTCATGGCATTTGAAGAAGTAAAACTAGAAAAGGTTGAAGAAGTGAATTCTGAAGTATATGATGAAGACCTTGAGGCTGAAGTAGATCTAGAAGGTGAGTTGATCGCTGCACTTGAAGAGTTGGGTATAGAAAGGAAAAAGAACAAAAGACTATCCAAGAAGTTGGAAGAATATGAGGATAATATTGAAGATCTCTTCTTACAAATTCACAAAGCCAAGAAAATAGAAGAAGCCTTGAAGTCACAGATCAATGAGAAAGAGATTGTTTGCTGCAAACAAGAAGAGGAGATTGTTTTATTGAGGAAACAACTAGAAGAGGACAATACAAATCTCAAATTTGAGAAGAGCACAGAGTTGCTAGATAAAATAATAAGGCAACAAAGAAGCCCCATGTGTAAGCTTGGTCTTGGATATGAAGCTGGACAACCTTCATCTTCTAAATCTGCAGAGAAGAAGAAATCCACTACTGAAGGATCAAAGCAAGAAAAGCTTGAAGCTGAATCCTCAAAAGGAAGAAAATCTCAAAGGAGATCTACAACAAAGCAACCACAACAAAAGAGGTTCTATCACTCTCACTCTATTCATAATAATGCTTTTAATGGCTATTGTTTTAGATGCAACCATTATGGTCACAAGGCAATTTATTGTGGATTGAATAATAGATCAAAGAGTTATGCTGGTAGAAATACATTTGTTATTCCGGCTGAACACCATGTGCAATGTTTTAAATGTAATGGTCATGGGCACATAGCAAGGTCTTGTCCAAGAACTTTTGTATCTAATCTAAGGCAAGACAGTAGATTTCATCAGACGCAAAGAGTGCAACATAGATAGGGAAGAAATCATGTGCATCAAAGAAAGGAGAATAATCATCCATCAAGGATGTACAAGAGACAACCACCCAAGAGAAATGTTCAAGTTCACGAAAAGGTTCAAAATAGGGATGGAGTTGAAAACCTTCAGCCTAAGTTCAAGAAATATTGGAGAAAGAAAGAAGAGAGGAAATCGTGTCTCCTTGAGTCGAAGGAGATTACTCCTCTATTGCACTAAGCAACTCCAGGTAGCACATCCTCAGGGGGAGCAATGTTAAAGTTTTATTTTAATGCTCCTATGTATTTGTGTGGTTATCTGAGGATGAAAGGAAAGTAGTCGGGGAGTTGTCGTATAGTTGTCAAAATGTGTTTCAGTTCATGTAGATGTTTGTGGAGATAGTATCAAACTGATGTGCTTTAGTAGAACAACATGGTGAACAACTAGGTTTTCAATGCAATAGCTGATAGGCGTTATCTGAGATAGAACATGTAGCACAGGTCGACGTGTCATGGAAGCATAAGCTGGCAGGTGCTGGTTTTGAAGCCTATAACATTCCCAATCTGTAGATAAAATAGAATCCATGTTGTGAATGGGAAGGCGTGCATTTCTTAACCAAAAATACAACACATCATTTGGTATAAGAGAGCATTAATTTTCTCTAAAGAAGTAGCAGTTGTCAAAGAGATGCCAGAATCAAAGCAAAGATATTGAGTAGCCCTGACATATGCCCTAGCAAGAAGCAGAATACCGAGTGTTGATGACTACGCGCAGATTGAGGTTCCAACGCTAGATGTAATGGTCCACTGTCAATACCTGTGTAGATGATGAAATCATTCATGGTAGCCGTTAGAAACCAGAGACTTTGAGTTGCACAACGGATGCGAGGCAAAGTCGTAAGTCATGAAGGAGGTGGCAGTCAAGAGGCTAAAGAAATTTGATTTGAGATTGCCATTCATTGTTGAGTTCATTTTGAGTACTACTTGAGCATGATTGATTGAGCCTTTGAGAAGGCCTTTGGGAAATATTTGAGGATAGTGTTGGGACAGACTTCTAGAGCAGATTTGGGCAAGTTCTTGGTGAGCTTACTAGAGTAGATCCACCAGTCAGTGTAGCAGAGAGACAAAGTCTTCTATAAAATAACAATTGGAGAGAGGTCCACCAGTCAGTAGCGGATACCTTCACAATAAATTGCGAGTGGTCATGTTTCCCAAGAACTGACTAGCTATCGGGACCACATTCTCAGGGGGAGCATTTATATATTTGATTATCTGTTTGCTCATATTTGTAATTTTTGCTAACTGTCATAATGTGTGCTTGAGAATGTTGTGCATGGACGGACTCAGGGGGAGTCTACAGCAGCCCTTTGGTATTATTGTCAAAGGGGGAGAAGAATTATAGGAAATTGCATGTGTGTTGCCAACAATTCCAAAGGGGGAGATTGTTGAGCAAGGTGCAGGAACAGTATTGTCATTGTTGTCAACACAGTCAGACAGATCGGTTGATGCAGTGGATAGGAGTTCAGTGATGCAGTGGATAGGAGTTCAGAGGTTACTTAGAGTATGTACAATGGTTTTCCAAAAGATAGAAGTGGCCCATATACTAAAAATCAAAAGAAAATCACAAGGAAGAAAACTGTCATGATATCGCGACATGTTGAGCAAGAAAGAAAAACTATCACGATATCGTGACATGTTGAGCAAGAAAGAAAAATTGTCGCGATATCACGACATGTTGGCAAGAAATAAAACATGTCATGATATCACGACATGTTGAGAAGAAATAAAAACTATCATGATATCGCGACATGTTGAGAAGAAAGAAAAACTGTCGTGATATCGCGACATGTTCGGAGAGAAAGTGCAAGCAAGCAAAATTGTCACGATTTCGTGACATGTTCAGAGAGAAAGCGCAAGCAAGCAAAACTGTCATGATTTCACGACATGTTCGGAGAGAAAGCACAAGCAAGCAAAACTGTCATGATTTCATGACATGTTCAGAGAGAAAGCGCAAGCAAGCAAAACTATCATGATTTCGTGACATGTTCGGAGAGAAAGCGCAAGCAAGCAAAACTGTCACGATTTTGTGACATGTTCGGAGAGAAAGTGCAAGCAAGAAAAACTGTCATGATTTTGTGACATGTTCGGAGAGAAAGCGCAAGCAAGCAAAACTGTCACGATTTCGTGACATGTTCGGAGAGAAAGCGCAAGCAAGAAAAATTGTCGCGATTTCGCGACATGTTCGGAGAGAAAGCGTAAGCAAGAAAAAGTATCATGATTTCGTGACATGTTGGAAGAGAGAAAGGCAAGTAGAAAAAGTGTCATGATTTCACGACATATTGCAGGAGAGAGAGGCAAGTAGAAAAAGTGTCACGATTTCATGACATATTGCAGGAGAGAGGCAAGTAGAAAAAGTGTCACGATTTCACGACATATTGCAAGAGAGATTGTACGGAAGAAAAAGTGTCACGATTTCGTGACATATTGCAGGAGAGAGAGTCCGAAAGAAAAAGTGTCACGATATCGTGACATGTCGGGTTTTTGTGACCCGAAGGCAAGAGAGAGTCCAGGAGAAAAAGTGTCACGATATCGCGACATGTCGGGTTTTCGCGACCCGAAGGCAAGAGAGAGAGTCCAGGAGAAAAAGTGTCACGATATCGCGACATGTCGGGTTTTCGTGACCCAAAGGCAAGAGAGAGAGTCCAGGAGAAAAAGTGTCGCGATATCGTGACATGTCGGGTTTTCACGACCCGAAGGCAAGAGAGAGAGTCCAGGAGAAAAAGTGTCGCGATATCGCGACATGTCGAGTTTTCGTGAACCGAAGGCAAGAGAAAGAGCAAAGGAGAGAAAGTGTCATGATTTCGTGACATGTCACATTTTCACGACTAAAGGAGGAGAGAGAAAGTAAGAAGGCAGAAGTGTCACGATATCACGACAAAAGTAAAGAGGAAGAGTAAGGAGGCAAAAGTGTCGCGATATCGTGACATGTTGTGTTTTCACTGGTACAAGCCAAGAAGAGTAGCAAGGAGGCAAAAGTGTCACGATATCACGACATGTTGTGTTTTCGTTGGTACAAGCCAAGAAGAGTAGCAAGGAGGTGAAAGTGTCACGATATCATGACATGTTGTGTTTTCACTGGTACAAGCCAAGAAGAGTAGCAAGGAGGCAAAAGTGTCACGATATCGTGACATGTTGTGTTTTCATTGGTACAAGCCAAGAAGAGTAGCAAGGAGGTGAAAGTGTCGTGATATCGTGACATGTTGTGTTTTCGCGGGCAAAAGCCGAGAAGAGGACAAAGAGGCAGAAGTGTCACGATTTCATGACAGGTCACTTTGGCACGAGCTAAGAAGAGAACCCAACCAAAATAAGATATGTAACAGTTAACTGAAGTTATATGACAGTTATAGGTGCAGTTGTAGAAGAAAATCATGCAGCTAAAATAAGAAGAGTTAACTAAAGTCATTATGTCAGTTAGAGGCATAGTTACAGAGAAAAATCATGCAACTAAAATAAGAATAGTGAACTAAAGTCAGAATGACAGTTACAAGGCCAGTTACAGAGTGAAAGCATCGAGTAGGGGTTTAACATAAAGTCATCAGTCGAAGACCAAACAAAGAGTCGTAACTATTAATAGGATGCATGAGAGAATACTGTGAGATAAAGGAGTTACATATAGAAGTTTCTATTAATAAGTTGCATGCAAAAATATGGAAGCTAAAAATAGAGTCAAACTTTGTTATAAAAGGAGGTCTACGTGAAGAATTACTTGTTGCTCTGAACTAGAGAGGAAGTGTTGTTGAATAGAGTGAAAGTGCTACAAAAATGAGGGCTGGAAGAGTGCCGTAAGAGAGCGTTAAGCAGAGCCGTGAGGGCCGTAAAAGTGTAGTAAGCAGAGTCGTAAGAGTGTGTGGTGTTTTGGTGAATAGCGAGAGAGTTTGGGTTAGCAATAGACCAGTCAGGGTCTTATACAAGCGAAGGCATTTTTATGTCAAACATATAGTTTCAAAATTGCAGTCCAAGTTGGTGCTTGGAATTAGGGGTTGGTGCTCCTTTCTATTGGTGCAGATAAATTAGGGGTTGGTGCAGATAAATTAGGGGTTGGTGCTCCTTTCTATTGGTGCAGATAAATTAGGGGTTGGTGCTCCTTTCTATTGGTGCAGATAAATCAGGGGTTGGTGCTCCTTCCAGTGGGTGTTGGTAAATTGATTGTAAAATTTATATTTTGCAAAGGCTGGATTTGGATGGGAGTCCAAACAGTCAATTTTTGAGGAGTAGCCAAAACTGGTGAACCTCGGTACATCTTGTGTTGTGTGATGCTCTCTTGTTATATTTGCTTTATGTGGTTTTAAGCTTTCATTGTTTTGGCTTTAAGAGTTGAAGTTTTTAAGTTTTAAAGAGCCACACTGATTCACCCCCCCTCTCAGTGTCATTGTGAGACTAACACTAGGTACAAGGTTCGAAGAGTTTAAGGTATTGAGTAAAAAAATAGATAAGTGCCAATACAAGCTAGCTAGGTTTGAAGAGAACCTTGGCAATGGAATAGTCCCTCATAGTTTACGAATGGAGAAACCACGCTTACAACTTCTAGATGAAGAAATTAACAAGCAATTTTTTGATGAGTCAAAGGCACTCACTATAATATTTCTCCTGGAGATGGCCAAAATTTATATTTGTAATTTTCAAAAATACACAAAAAAATTGATTGCTCAAGCTAATGAGTACATTCCCAATGTCTTACTACCTACAATCCAAGAACTTCTCTTTGATTCAGTGAACAAGCACAAAATAATTTCTCAAGAAATTACCACATCTTGGGAATCTCAGATCAAGGAGCTCTTTGAAGGAAAGCTCCAAGCTTGGAGAGTCGAATTATAGATCCAAAAATATGTGCATTTGAAATCTCAAGCAGCTCATGAAAATACTACCCAAGAAGTCCCAGAAGTCAACATGGTAGAGGCTACAAAAAGTGTGGTTGACTTGGTCAAAAAATAAATCAAGCAACAAATGGACCGTTTGGAGAAACTCATCATGGGTATGAAACAAAATACCCCTGCATAGCGTAACAAGAATAGAAGTCATAGTAGAGGGCCTAACCACATGACTTCATCAATGCAAAAGCAACGTACACAACACCAACCTCAACCACGCACAAATAGACAACCACCACGACAATCACAATAAAGAAATAAACAAAAGCAACCACAACAACAACATCATAATTTAAACTACCAAGGCCCTTCTCCACAAAGATGAAAGAAAAGGAGAAACTTTCAAAACCACACTTTCTCTGCACAACAACAATCACGATAGAGCAATGGAGGAAATTTCCAAAAATTTGGTTTCAGGAATCAAAGACAGGATTTTGTCCCATTTGTGTAGAAGCAACAAGGACAGGGGTACTTCCATCACCAAAATGGTGGTGAAAACAAAAAATAACCTCTTGGGCCACAATTTTCAGCCCTCAAGACTATGGCTACCAATTTTTATACAAGATTCCTATTTGGGCTATTGATAGTAAAATTACAAATCTTGCCATCCATAATTTATCTTCCAGAGAACTTACCCAGAATGAGATTGAGGCCCTCAACCTAGGTTTAAAGTTCCTCCCTGTTCCACCTCCCATGGCCAAGGAAGCTATTAAACAATAATTTTTTACCTTTTGTAGATGACTTCATCTCGAGTGGTTTTTTGGACCTAAAGGTGGCCTTCCTAACCCTCCAAAGTCCATTGACCCTTTTTGTGTTCCCAACCCTGGTTACAATCCTCCGTAGTTTTATAGGCCTTTGGAAGATATTATTGGTATGGGAGAAAGATTTCTCAATAAGAAATTATCTGCTTCCAACCCTTTTCACCATAATGCTTTCTCACCCCATATCTGGTCTACCATTTTCTCCCTTGCTAATGACAAATCAATTGTCATTAGACCTACAGATAAAAATTTGGGTGTTTGTGTTTTGTCTATGGATTGGTATGTGTTTGAAGGCCTCTCCCAGATTTTAGATCATAATGTTTACATGGAAGTTGACAAGGTCCCTTGGTTGGATATTTTTTCTCAACTCCAGAACCTACTTGGCCATGTTGTTAGGTGGGGTTTGCTTTCAGAAAACCATAGAAAGTTCATGCTTCAAATTACTCCTTCCCTTGCCAAAGTCTATGTTTTTTACTTGCTTCCCAAAATCCATAAGCCTAAGCTTGTTGGTCGACCCATCTACTCTTATTGTGGGTTTATGCTTGAACCAACCTCCAAATGACTCCACCATTTACTCCTGCCCATTTTGCTTAAGCAGGAAAACCATCTTATGGATTCTATCTCCCTTATCAAATATCTGCATGGCCGCTCTTTTCCTCAGGATATTATCCTTTTTTCCTTCGATGTGGAAAGCCTCTATCCTAGTATCCCCACTTCTCAAGGATTGGCCGCTCTTCGTCATTTTTTGAAATATGAATTTGACTCAGCTAAAACCAATTTTGTGGTGAGACTTGCAGAAATGGTGTTAACCCAACACTATTTGGAATTTAGGGATAAAACATACAGGCAGATAAGGGGGACAACCATGGGAAGTAATTTTGTTGTGGTGTATGCTTGCTTATTCCTCTATCATTTGGAAAAATAGGTATTTGATAAAGTTGTTGTGGATTATCTTTTATTTTATAAAAGATATATCGATGATGCCATTGGAGTTTGGCATGGCCCCAAAAAATATCTTGATGTTTTTCTTACTACTTATGGTTCCTTCCATTCAAGCATCAAAATTACTGCCTCTGTTTTTGACTCTGAGGTGACTCTCTTGGACACGATGTTTTTCAAGGGGCCTAATTTTGCTTAGACTGGAGTTCTCTACACTAAATTATTCCAAAAAATGATGAATGCTTACTAGTATATCCCTGCTTCCTCCCATCATCTTGTTCACCAAAATAAGACCTTCATCTTAAGTGAACTCAATAGGTTCTTGGTTAGAGAAAGTTTTAGGGAAGGATTTATATCTATTAAAAATAATTTTTTTAATAGACTCAAGGCAAGGGGATATCATATTAACTTTCTCCTTCCTTTGTTTGAGAAAGTCAAATTTGATGGTAGGCCCTCATTGTTGGCTAGATTTTTGGAGCGAGCAGCATGCAGACATGGTTCCAAAATAAAAATAGTTCCACTTCTTTTGAAATTGGACAATTACAACTTTGCTAGAGACCTCCACATTAGCACAGATATTATCTCACCAATGTTTGAAATATGGAGAAAATATAGGGAGCTCAAACACATTGCTCGTGGCATCATTTGTTGGAGGAATCAAAAACCTCTCAAATCTTATCTATGTAAAAATAAAATTGTTTAAGGGACTCTCTTTCCCACCTTGTACTTTCGCATTTTTTAATGCGTTTTTACTTTTCTTGGGGTGGGTCTTTTTATTGGGGGTTGAGCTTGGGCTTCAAAATTTTTACCGTCTTGGTCTATAAACCTACGACTTGTATTAAATGCTTGGGTATTATTTTATCCCACATGCATTACTCTTCAGCTCCCCCCTAGAGTTAGGATTTATAATGAGGGGTTGTACCTCTTCAAAGCTCATACTCTATTGATGAGACCTATAGGTCAAAACATGTTCGAAGTTTTGATGTTGTATTACTTCTTTTTATCGAAATAAAATTCAATCTCATGTCTTTTGTTCCTTTCCTAACTCATGTTTTTTTATAAAATTTAATATTTTCCTTTTGTTTTCTACCACACTTTTGTTGTTGGTATTATGCTCTTCACTTGTTGTGTAATGTAATCTGGTGAACCAAAAATCCTCCAACACTAGTAGTATGCTCTTCACTTGCGCATAAGCGATCTGGTGAATCAGAAACTAGTTTGCATTTTTTGAGTACTGCTATGCCATGTTTCATTTTTTATTAATGAGATTTAAACCCTTTAATGGTGCACACTACTCATCCTCTTATTGACCTCTCAAATTTTGAATCATCTCCCATAGTTCTTGATAGCCCCCCTAATTCCCTTGTTTGACTTTCTTGCAAGCATCAACAACAAGCGGATTCATGGCAACAGGTTTGGGAGCTCATGAAAACAATTTTTGGTTTAGATAAAATGAGTAAAGGTCTAGAAAAAAGAAGTCTATTCTTAGAATAGGAGAATTCCATCCTCACAATATCAAAGGACTTTCATTGATGGAATCGATGTGATGCATGACATCCCTCCATGACCTGACTCTTTGGATAAACTATTGGATACAAGGTTTGAAGAGTTTAAGGTATTGAGTAAAAAAGTGGATAAGTGCCAATCCAGGCTAGCTAGGTTTGAAGAGAACCTTGGCAATGGAATAGTCCCTCATAGTTTACGAATGGAGAAACCATGCTTACAACTTCTAGATGAAGAAATTAACAAGCAATTTTTTGATGAGTCAGAGGCACTCACTGAAAGATTTTTCCTGGAGATGGCCAAAATTTATATCTATAATTTTCAAAAATACAAAAAAATTGACTACTCAAGCTAATGAGTACATTCCCAATGTCTTACTACCTACAATCCAAGAACTTCTCTTTGATTCAGTGAACAAGCACAAAATAATTTCTCAAGAAATTGCCACAACTTGGGAATCTTAGATCAAGGAGCTCTTTGAAGGAAAGCTCCAAGCTTGGAGAGTCGAATTACAGATCCAAAAATATGTGTAGTTGAAAGCTCAAGCAACTCATGAAAATGCTACTCGAGAAGTCCTAGAAGTCAACATGGTAGAGGCTACAAAAAGTGTGGCTGACTTGGTCAAAAAATAAATCAAGTAGCAGATGGACCATTTGGAGAAACTTATCATGGGTATGAAACAAAATACCCCTGCACAATGTAATAAGAATATAATTCATAGCAGAGGTCCTAACCGTATGACTTCATCAATGCAAAAGTAGCGTACACAACACCAACCTCAACCATGCACAAATAGACAACCACCATGACAATCGCAACAAAGAAATAAATAAAAGCAACCACAACAACAACAACATCATAATTTAAACTACCAAGGCCCTTCTCCACAAAGATGAAAGAAAAGGAGAAACTTTCAGAACCACACTTTCTCTATGTAGCAACAATCATGATAGAGCAATGGAGAAAATTTCCAAAAATTTGGTTTCAAGAATCAAAGATAGGATTTTGTCCCATTTGTGTAGAAGCAGCAAGGACAAGGGTACTTCCATCACCAAAATGGTGGCAAAAACCAAAAATAACCTCTTGGGCCACAATTTTCAGCCCTCAAGACTATGGCCACCAATTTTTATATAGGAGTCCTATTTGGGCTATTGACAATAAAATTACAAATCTTGTCATCCACAATTTATCTTCTAGAGAACTTACCTAGAATGAGATTGAGGCCCTCAGCCTAGGTTTAAAGTTCCTCCCTGTTCCACCTCCCATGGCCAAGGAAGCTATTAAACAAGAATTTTTTCCTTTTGCAGACGACTTCATCTCGAGTGGTTTTTTGGACCTAAAGGTGGCCTTCCTAACCCTCCAAAGCCCATTGACCCTTTCTATGTTCCCAACCCTAGTTACAATCCTCCATAGTTTTACAGGCCTTTGGAAGATATTATTGGTATGGGAGAAATATTTCTCAATAAGAAATTATCTTCTTCCAACCCTTTTCTCCATAATGCTTTCTCACCCCATATCTGGTCTGCCATTCACTCCCTTGCTAATGACAAATCAATTGTCATTAGACCTGGAGATAAAAATTTGGGTGTCTATGTTTTGCCTATGGATTGGTATGTGTTTGAAGGCCTCTCCTAGATTTCAGATCATAATTTTTACATAAAATTTGACAAGGTCCCTTGGCTGGATATTTTTTCTCAACTCTAGAACCTACTTGGCCATGTTGTTAGGTGGGGTTTGCTTTCAGAAAACCATAGAAATTTCATGCTTCAAATTACTCCTTCCCTTGCCAAAGTCTGTGTTTTTTACTTGCTTCCCAAAATCCATAAGCCTAAGCTTGTTGGTCGACCCATCTGCTCTTATTGTGGGTTTATGCTTGAACCAGCCTCCAAATGGCTCCACCATTTACTCCTACCCATTTTTCTTAAGCAGGAAAACCATCTTCTAGATTCTATCTCCCTTATCAAAGATTTGCATGGCCACTCTTTTCCTCAGGATATTATCCTTTTTTCCTTCGATGTGGAAAGCCTCTATCCTAGTATCCCCACTTCTCAAGGATTGGCCACTCTTCATCATTTTTTGGAATATGAATTTGACTCAGCTAAAACCAATTTTATGGTGAGACTTGCAGAAATGGTGTTAACCCAACACTATTTGGAATTCAAGGATAAAATATACAAGCAGATAAGGGGGACAGCCATGGGAAGTAATTTTGTTGTGGTGTACGCTTGCTTATTCCTCTGTCATTTGGAAAAATAGGTATTTGATAAAGTTGTTGTGGATTATATTTTATTTTATAAAAGATATATCGATGATGCCATTGGAGTTTGGCATGGCCCCAAAAAATATCTTGATGTTTTTCTTACTACTTATGGTTCCTTCCATTCAAGCATCAAAATTACTGCCTCTATTTTTGACTCTGAGGTGACTCTCTTGGACACGATGTTTTTTAAGGGGCCTAATTTTGCTCAGACTAGAGTTCTCTGCACTAAATTATTCCAAAAATTGATGAATGCTTACCAGTATATCCCTGCTTCCTCCCATCATCCTGTTCACCAAAAGAAGGCCTTCATCTTAAGTGAACTCAATAGGTTCTTGGTTAGAGAAAGTTTTAGGGAAGGATTTATATCTATTAAAAATAAATTTTTAATAGACTCAGGGCAAGGGGATATCATATTAACTTTCTCCTTCCTCTGTTTGAGAAAGTCAAATTTGATGACAGGCCCTCATTGTTGGCTAGAGTTTTGGAGCGAGCAACATGCAAACATGGTTCCAAAATAAAAATAGTTCCACTTCTTTTGAAATTGGATAATTGTAGCTTTTCTAGAGACCTCCACATTAGCACAAATATTATCTCTCCAATGTTCGAAATATGGAGAAAATATAGGGAGCTCAAACACATTGCTCATGGCATCATTTGTTGGAGGAATCAGAAACCTCTCAAATATTATCTATGTAAAAATAAAATTGTTTAAGGGACTCTCTTTCCCACCTTGTACTTTTGTATTTTTTAATGCGTTTTTACTTTTCTTGGGGTGGGTCTTTTTATTGGGGGTTGAGCTTGGGCTTCAAATTTTTTTTTACCATCTTGGTCTATAAACCTACGACTTGTATTAAATGCTTGGGTATTATTTTATCCCACATGCATTACTCTTCAACTCCCCCCTAGAGTTAGGATTTATAATGAGGGGTTGTACCTCTTCAAAGCTCATACTCCGTTGATGAGACCTGTAGGTCGAAACACGTTCGAAGTTTTGATGTTGTATTACTTCTTTTTATCGAAATAAAATTCAATCTCATGTCTTTTGTTCCTTTCCTAACTCATGTTTTTTATAAAATTTAATATTTTTCTTTTGTTTTCTGCCATGCTTTTGTTGTTGGTATTATGCTCTTCACTTGTCACGTAACATGATCTGGTGAACCAGAAAGCCTCCAACACTAGTAGTATGCTCTTCACTTGTGCATAAGCGATCTGGTGAATCAAAAACTAGTTTACATTTTTTGAGTACTGCTATGCCATGTTTCATTTTTCATTAATGATATTGAAGCCCTTTAATGGCACATGCTGCTCATCCTCTTATTGATCTCTCAAATTCTAAATCATCTCCCATAGTTCCTGATAGCTCCCCCAATTCCCTCATTCGGCTTTCTTGCAAGCGTTAACGGTAAGCGGATTCACGAGAAGAAGTTTGGGAGCTCGTGGAAATAATTTTTGGTTCAGATAAAATGAGCAGAGGTCTAGCAGAAATAAAAGTATATTCTTAGAATAGGAGAATTTTATCCTCACAAGATCGAAGGACTTTCATTGATGGAATCAGTGCGATGCATGACATCCCTCCACGACCTGACTCTTTGGATAAACTATTGGATACAAGGTTCGAAGAGTTTAAGGTATTGAGTAAAAAAGTGGATAAGTGCCAATCCAGGCTAGCTAGGTTTGAAGAGAACCTTGGCAATGGAATAGTCCCTCATAGTTTATGAATGGAGAAACCACGCTTACAACTTCCATATGAAGAAATTAACAAGCAATTTTTGATGAGTCGGAGGCACTCAGTGAAAGATTTCTCCTAGAGATGGCCAAAATTTATATCTATAATTTTAAAAAATACACAAAAAAATTGACTGCTCAAGCTAATGAGTACATTCCTAATGTCTTACTACCTGCAATCCAAGAACTTCTCTTTGAGTGAACAAGCACAAAATAATTTCTCAAGAAATTGCCACAGCTTGGGAATCTCAGATCAAGGAGCTCTTTGAAGGAAAGCTCCAAGCTTGGAGAGTCGAATTATAGATCCAAAAATATGTGCAGTTGAAAGCTCAAGAAACTCATGAAAATGCTACCCTGAGAAGTCCCAGAAGTCAACATGGTAGAGGCTACAGAAAGTGTGGCTGACTTGGTCAAAAAATAAATCAAGCAACAGATGGACCGTTTGGAGAAACTCATCATGGGTATGAAAAAAATACCCTTGCACAAGTAACAAGAATAGAAGTCATAGCAGAGGGCCTAACCACATGACATCATCAATGCAAAAGTAGTGTACACAACACCAACCTCAACCACACAAAAAAAGACAACCACCATGACAATCGCAACAAAGAAATAAACAAAAGCAACCACAACAACAACAACATCATAATTTAAACTACCAAGGCCCTTCTCCACAAAGATGAAAGAAAAGGAGAAAATTTCAGAACCACACTTTCTCTGCACAGTAGCAATCACGACAAAGCAATGGAGGAAATTTCCAAAAATTTGGTTTCAGGAATCAAAGACAGGATTTTGTCCCATTTGTGTAGAAGTAGCAAGGATAGGGGTACTTTCATCGCCAAAATGGTGGCAGAAACCAAAAATAACCTCTTGGGCCGTAATTTTCAGCCTGCCCCCCCCGGGTGGCCTTCCTAACCCTCCAAAGCCCATTGACCCTTTTCGTGTTCCCAACCCTAGTTACAATCCTCCATAGTTTTACAGGCCTTTGGAAGATATTATTGGTATGGGAGAAATATTTCTCAATAAGAAATTATCTACTTCCAACCCTTTTTGCCATAATGCTTTCTCACCCTATCTTTTTCCTTTTTCCCCCTTTCTTATGAAATCAATTGTCATTAGACCTGCAGATAAAAATTTGGGTGTCTATGTTTTGCCTATGGATTGGTATGTGTCTGAAGGCCTCTCCCAAATTTCAGATCATAATGTTTACATGAAAGTTGACAAGGTCCCTTGGCTGGATATTTTTTCTCAACTCCAGAACCTACTTGGCCATGTTGTTAGGTGGGATTTGCTTTCAGAAAACCACAAAAAGTTCATGCTTCAAATTACTCCTTCCCTTGCCAAAGTCTATGTTTTTTACTTGCTTCCCAAAATCCATAAGCCTAAGCTTGTTGGTCGACCCATCTGCTCTTATTGTGGGTTTATGCTTGAACCAACCTCCAAATGGCTCCACCATTTACTCTTGCCCATTTTGCTTAAGCAGGAAAACCATCTTCTAGATTCTATCTCCCTTATCAAATATTTGCATGGCCGCTCTTTTCCTCAGGATATTATCCTTTTTTCCTTCGATGTGGAAAGCCTCTATCCTAGTATCCCCACTTCTCAAGGACTAGCCGCTCTTCGTCATTTTTTGGAATATGAATTTGACTTAGCTAAAACCAATTTTGTGGTGAGACTTGCAGAAATGGTGTTAACCCAACACTATTTGGAATTCAGGGATAAAACATACAAACATATTAGGGGGACATCCATGGGAAGTAATTTTGTTGTGGTGTACACTTGCTTATTCCTCTGTCATTTGGAAAAATAGGTATTTGATAAAGTTGTTGTGGATTATCTTTTATTTTATAAAAGATATATCGATGATGCCATTGGAGTTTGGCATGGCCCCAAAAAATATCTTGATGTTTTTCTTACTACTTATGGTTCCTTCCATTCAAGCATCAAAATTACTGCCTCTATTTTTGACTCTAAGGTGACTCTCTTGGACACAATGTTTTTCAAGGGGCCTAATTTTGCTCAGATTGGAGTTCTCTGCACTAAATTATTCCAAAAATTAATGAATGCTTACTAGTATATCCCTTCTTCCTCCCATCATCCTATTCACCAAAAGAAGGCCTTCATATTAAGTGAACTCAATAGGTTCTTGGTTAGAGAAAGTTTTAGGGAAGGATTTATATCTATTAAAAATAAAATTTTTAATAGACTCAGAGCAAGGGGATATCAGATTAACTTTCTCCTTCCTCTATTTGAGAAAGTCAAATTTGAGCAATAGGCCCTCATTGTTGGCTAGAGTTTTGGAGCGAGCAACACACAAACATGGTTCCAAAATAAAAATAGTTCCACTTCTTTTGAAATTGGACAATTGCAACTTTTCTAGAGACCTCCACATTAGCACATATATTATCTCTCCAATGTTCGAAATATGGAGAAAATATAGGGAGCTCAAACACATTGCTCGTGGCATCATTTGTTGGAGGAATAAAAAACCTCTCAAATCTTATCTATGTAAAAATAAAATTGTTTAAGGGACTCTCTTTCCCACCTTGTACTTTCACATTTTTTAATGCATTTTTACTTTTCTTGGGGTGGGTCTTTTTATTGGGGGTTGAGCTTGGGCTTCAATTTTTTTTTACCGTCTTGGTCTATAAACCTACGACTTGTATTAAATGCTTGGGTATTATTTTATCCCACATGCATTACTCTTCAGCTCCTCCCCTAGAGTTAGGATTTATAATGAGGGGTTGTACCTCTTCAAAGCTCATACTCTACTGATGAGACCTGTAGGTCAAAATGCATTTGGATTTTTGATGTTGTATTACTTCTTATCGAAATAAAATTCAATCTCATATCTTTTGTTCCTTTCCTAACTCATGTTTTTTATAAAATTTAATATTTTCCTTTTATTTTTTGCCACACTTTTTCTGTTGGTATTATGCTCTTCACTTGCCACGTAACGGGATCTGGTGAACCAGAAATCCTCCAACACTAGTAGTATGCTCTTCACTTGCGTATAAGCGATATGGTGAATCAAAAACTAGTTTGCATTTTTTGAGTACTACTATACCATGTTTCATTTTTGCTTAAGATTTAAACCCTTTAATGGTGCATGTTGCTCATCCTCTTATTGACCTCTCAAATTTTGAATCATCTCCCATAGTTCCTGATAGCCCCACTAATTCTCTTGGTTAGCTTTATTTCAAGCATCAACGATAAGTGGATTCATGACAACAGGTTTGGGAGCTCGTGGAAACAATTTTTGGTTCAGATAAAATGAGAAGAGGTCTAGAAGAAATAAAATTCTAGTCTTATAATAGGAGAATTTTGTCCTCACAATATCAAAGGAGTTTCATTGATGGAATCAGTGTGATGCACGAAATCCCTCCATGACCTGACTCTTTGGACAAACTACTGGATACAAGGTTCGAAGAGTTTAAGGTATTGAGTAAAAAAGTGGATAAGTGCCAATCCAGACTAGCTAGGTTTGAAGATAACCTTGGTAATGGAATAGTCCCTCATAGTTTACAAATGGAGAAACCACGCTTACAAATTCTAGATGAAGAAATTAACAAGCAATTTTTTATGAGTTAGAGGCACTCACTAAAATATTTTGCCTAGAGATGGCCAAAATTTATATCTGTAATTTTAAAAAATACACATAAAAATTGACTGCTCAAGCTAATGAGTACATTCCCAATATCTTACTACCTGCAATCCAAGAACTTCTCTTTGATTCAGTGAACAAGCACAAAATAATTTCTCAAGAAATTACCATAGCTTGGGAATATCAGATCAAGGAGCTCTTTGAAGGAAAGTTCCAAGATTGGAGAGTCGAATTATAGATCCAAAAAGATATGCAGTTGAAAGCTCAAGCAACTCATGAAAATGCTACCCGAGAAGTCCCAAAGTTCAACATTGTAGAAGCTATAGAAAGTGTGGCTGACTTGGTCAAAAGGAAATCAAGTAGCAGATGGACCGTTTGGAGAAACTCACCATGGGTATGAAACAAAATACCCCTGCACAAATTAATAGGAATAGAAGTCATAGCAGAGGTCCTAACCGTATGACTTCATCAATGCAAAAGTAGCATATACAATGCCAACCTCAACCACACACAAATAGATAATCACCATGATAATTATAACAAAAAAATAAAAAAGCAACCATCTTTTGGATTCTCTCCCTTATCAAATATTTACATGGTCGCACTTCTCCTCAGGATATTATCCTTTTTCCTTCAATTTGGAAAGCCTCTATCCTAGTATTTACACTTCTCAAGGATTGACCACTCTTCATAATTTTTTGAAATATGAATTTGACTTAGATAAAATAATTTTATGGCGAGACTTGTAGAAATGGTGTTAACCCAACACTATTTGGACTTCAACGATAAAATATAAAACCAGATAAGGGGGATATCCTTGGGAAGTAATTTTATTGTGGTGAATGCTTGCTTATTCATTTGTCATTTGGAAAATAGGTATTTGATAAAGTTATTGTGGATTATATTTTACTTTATAGAAGATATATCGATCTTGATGTTTTTCTTACTACTTATGGTTCCTTCCATTCAAGCATCAAAATTACCACCTCTATTTTTATTTTTAGGTTACTCTCTTGGACATTTTTTTCAAGGGACTAATTTTGCTTAGATTGGAGTTATTTGCCCTATATTATTTCAAAAAAATATGAATTCTTACAATATATCCCTTCTTCCTCCCATCATCCTATTCACCAAAAGAAGTCCTTCATCTTAAGTGAACTTAATAGGTTCTTGGTTAGAGAAACTTTCAGGGAAGGATTTATATCTGTAAAAAATGTATGTTTTAATAGACTCAGAGCAAGGGGATATTAGATTAATTATCTCCTTCCTCGATTTGATAAATTCAAATTTTATAAAAGGCCCTCATTGTCGATTAGAGTTTTGGAGTGAGCAACACATAGATACGGTTCCAAAATAAAAATAGTCCCACTTCTTTTGAAATTGGATAATTACACATTTACTAGAGACCTCCACATTAGCATAGATATTATCTCTCCAATGTTTTAAATATTGAGAAAATATAGGAGCTCAATTTTAGATTGGTCAAAACCATGTTAGCAGAGATACCTCATCCAACGATCATAACTCATATTGATCAAAAGTCCTTAAAATGAGTGCTAATATATATCAAATCCTCTATCAAAATTATCACAATACCTTCTACCTTTATATATTTCTAGCTACATCATTACCTTATGATATTTTAATGACACCATGTGCTCTATAGTCAGAACAATTATCCTTCTCATGTAGGTAAGATTCAAAACCATTCAAACTATGTTCCATATCCTAGAAGGGATAATATAATATAACATACTCCTTAGGTACCTATAGATTAGGGACATGAAGAGTGTACCCTCAATGTTACATCAATTCTTGAAATATGTGCATGAGGGAAAAAATCATTGTATACCTATAGATGAAGAACCTTTCAAGTACTATAACTTTATTTCCAATACATATGTACCATCCTTGCCATCCATCCATATATCCATCACATTTCTAACCACTCCATCAAACCCAAGACAAAACACATCATCAAAAGCACTAATTCAAGAGGCTCTTCCCATAGTTGATCATGCCTTCACATCCCAAATCATCAACCTGAATCATGCTTCATATTCCACCTCATACCATCTTTCCATCACATTTAAACACCCTAGAAACCATCACCTTCATCAGGCCACATCCCTTCATCTCACCCAAACAATAAAATTCTCACCCCTCTAACCATCATATAGGGGGGAAAGCTTCCACATCACAAATTCAACCACCCAATCAACTAATAATAACCATCACCTCACCTTGTCCTGAACCCCAAAATATTAGTCACATCACCCAATTAAATCATTTTCCATCTACATCATCTGAGACATAGGTCCCTCCTCAAACCTACATCCTCACATCTATATCATCCACATACATACCTACCCAAGTTGTAGTCCATCTTTCCAACCCTAGTATTAGTGAATATAAAGTTCAGAATGTCATAATTACCCCACATACCATCAAGAATGTTAGAGACTATGGTTTCCCATGTGATCCACTTGTAGCTATAGGTGATATATATAACATGGGTTCAGCTCCAAATAAGATCAACTTTATGTATGGTGGAGTAGATTCTACATCTGATCTACCTCATTTCGATGAACCCCAGCAAATTTTTTTTGCTAATATTGAGTATTTATCCAATATATGTTTCCTAATGCATTATTTATGATGGGTTAATTAGCAAGGATATGGTCTAGGGTGACATGAATAGGGTATTTATAACATCTTTGAGACACACTATCGAGAGGCACATGATTGATATGGCTAAGGATATAGGCCACAATACTCTACATCTTACTTTTAGGAGATATTTCAATAACTTACCTTAAATTCTAAAGAGGATGATGATGAGGATAGTGATAGTAGTGATGATAGTAATGACAAATATATAGACCCTGAGTTTGTGCCTCTTTTATATAAGGAATTTGTAGAAATACAACTACACATTACCATGATTGACTCCATTTTTGATGATATCTCTAAGGAAGAATTTTATGAGAAATTTTATGTACTCTCAATCACCTCTAACAACTCTAAAGAAGAGTCAGCCCCATTATGTCCTTCACCAATGGGGATGAGTTTTACCTTTGAATGTTTCCTATCCATTGACCCGTATTTTATCTCCTCCTCTCTCTTGAGTGACCCAATGCACCAATTGACCCACTCTCCACATCATAGTCACTCTCCAAATCATAGTCACAACAAGTCCTTCAACTTACAACAAGTCCACTCATATGATTTAGAACCCACTCTCCATATCGTAGTCACAACAAGTCCTTCAACTTAACTTTATTTTTGTTGACTTTGTCACCCCTCTATAACTCATACAATTTAGAAAAACCAATTTCTATTAACATTAGCCTTATTTACATGGATTATATCTCATCGTTGGCATCCATATCAGAGTTCATATTTTTTAATGAATTGCAAAGAGCTTACAATGCTTATATAACTCCATAATCCTCATCTTTTTCTTTTCCTGTGTTTCATACCGAAGTAGAGGAGATAGTACTAAAAATATTTGAGAATGTTGTTGATGATATTCATTTAGTCCATACTTTCCATAAGTTGAAGGAAGGTTTGTAGATGCTCATCGAAGACACTTTCAATGTCAACCTTAGTACAAATGTAGATAATTTATAAATCATAAAATTAGGAAATAATTTGACTAAAGAAGAAAAAGTGTGCCTAACAATATTTCTAGTGGCAAAGAAATAAGTCTTTTCATAGTCATACGAAGACATATCTGGCCTTAACCCTAATTTGGTAGTCCACAATCTAATCTTGGGTCCTTAAGCAAAGTTGATCAAACAAAAAATTAGGAAATTACATTCTACCATTGCCCTCATGGTCAAAGAAGAGCTTTGGAAACTATTAGATGTGTATTTCATTCAACTTATTGACTATTCTAAATGGATCTCAAACATGGTACCTATTCATAAACCAAATGGAAGGATTCACATATGTAGATATTTTAAATATCTAAATAAAGCATATCCCAATGATGACTTTCCCTTGCCAAACATTGATAATCTCATAAACTCTATTGTAGGCCATGAAATACTATCTTTAATGGATGGTTTTCAAGATAAAACCAAATTTGAATCAGTCTGATGACCACCACAAAATAATATTCACAATATCTTGGGGAAATTTTTGTTACAAGGTGATGCCATTTGGACTTAAAAATGTAGGATCTATGTATCAACGTATCATCACATATATCTTCCATGACTACATGCATAAAATTATTGAATATTATGTGGATGATTTAATAGCAAAATATAAAACATATCTAGATCATATAAATGCAAAAGTCTTTGATTGGATTATAGAACATAAAGTGAGATTAAATCCTAAGAAGTGTGTTTTTAGAGTTACATCCAAAAAAATTCTAGGATTCATTGTTTCAAAATGAGGCATTGAAGTGGACCCAAACAAGGTCAAGGCCATTACAAAAATGCCACCCTCAAGAAAACTTAATTATTTGTGCAACTTGCAAGGAAATATTCAAGTGATTTGTTGTTTTATCATACAACTATATAACAAATGTAGGCCATTAAATCACTTTCTAAAAAAGGGGTTCACTTTTTCATTAAATAAAGAGTGTCAAGAGGCTTTCAATGATATTAAACAATATATAGCCTCACTGACGATTCTAACACTATCATGACTTGAAATCTTATTTACTATATATATATCAACTACAGATTTTGCACTAAGCACAATGCTTGCACAAAAGAATGAAAATCATAGAGAGCAAGTTATTTATTATATCAATCTAACATTAGTGAACTATGAAACTTGATACACATATGTGGAAAATTTGTGTCTAGCAATGGTTTTTGTGACCAATAAACTAAGATATTACATGCTAAGTCACACCACTTATGTCATAGATTGTGATAATCCTTTGCATTATATGATGACTCACACATACAACAATACCTGTATAGAAAAAAGTATAATGCTCTTAATGAAATTTGATCTTGAATTCATTAGCCAAAAATCCAATAAGGATCAAGTGATAGTTGATCAATGTGTACAAGCTCTATTTCCTAATAATAAACCTTTGTTTATCTAGCTACCAAATGATTCAAACTTTACCATAAATGAACATAAAGAAAACATCGATCCTAAAGATGACGTTGACATCACTCTATTCTTTGATGGATCAAAGTGCGAGAAAAGAAAAGCTGCAAGATTCATGTCGTATACATTACAAGGGATGTCTATGCCTTCATATTTCAAAATAAAATTCTAATGCACAAATAACAATGTAGAGTATGAAGTCTTAATCACATCATTCATTTGAAAATATTCTATAACTAATGCAAAATATATATTTATATATACATGGCTAAAAGTAATAATAACAATAAAATATCATTTTTCACATTGCATTTCATATATCCACTCATGCACTCATAAATTCTAAATACACTGCATTCATACATTCATAGCATTTACAATTTTACATATCGCTAGTCGTATTGATAGTCATTCAATTAGTTTAGATAATTGTTAGTCCACTGAGTCTTGTTGCCTTAATTAGGGGCACCTTCATCCTAGTATTGGTTTCATTCCACCATCCACCATCAAAAAAAGAGAGCAAAAATAGCAATAAATGCCATAGCACCTTATCATTATAGCAAACCTCCATTGAATGTCAAACAATCCTTAGGTGCTATAGGTTTTTTTTTGGATTAAATCAGGTTTCTTCTTGGACCACACACATTATCTCAAACATTAATAAAATTGGGATGCATTGGAATGATAAACTCATGAGTAGCTATTACCATAAAGTGAATAATTTCCCTCACTAATCCTATCATGCACATACTCTAACCTTGAGAATTTTTATATTTCTTGGCATCCCCTTTGCCTTTCACACTTCTTCCTCTCCTCCTTGGAAATTTTTAATTTCTAAAGATGAGAATAATTTATAGAAATGGTTTTCAAAACCATTGTATTTATCAATCAAATTCCAAGTTTTCTCTAATGTGCTAACTACAACCCATGCATATTAATCCTCTTATAGGGCTCCCTCCAAAGCTTCCTACCATAAGCTTGAAAAACTTCTTAGAGTAATTTTATGAGATTTATTTGAGCAAGGGAAACTATTTAATCATGTTGCATGGGAATTTTGTTGTCTCTCATGTGACTTTAGAGGTCTTGGACTATTGGAAATACATCACCAAATGCTTTCCCTATAATGGGTCATTCAGTCCTTGGAAGGCAATACATCTTAGAAATTTTTGCATCATCATTGAATTACTTTAAAAAATCCACATGGATGATAATCCTGGAAGGATATTGGACTTCACACCATCATTACTCTTAAGTCTCCTATCCAAATCCAAGGCACCTTTATGGATAAAATCATTTGGAAATCTTGTGAAGCAATTAAACCCTAGATAATTTAGAATGGAAAATAATTAAGTATTGGACTATTAGTAAATGAATAGTATTTATGGTGATTTTCTATAATTACTCACCAAGAATAATCTCTTTCTAATATCCTATGGATTCATACTTTAAAATTATTTCACCAAGGGATTCAAGTGGTTTCAAGACTCTTTTCTAGAGCAATAAAAAAAGGGCTTTTCAAACCTATAGCCAAAGCCAAATTTAAAGTGGCTAATTAGGGTATCGAATCCTTCCAAATAGTTGGGACTCTATTAATCTATAATTACTTCATAGAATTGGGATTAAAACCTTACTATCCTAGTAGAAAAAACTAGAAATGGTTTCCAAATACCCCATTTTATAAGTACAAGCCCAAAAATGATATAAATGGTTTTCACCTCATATCTTGATGGAGGCTACAATATATCAATACAATTTGGTAATTGAGAAATATAAATTTTTGTTTTCCATCATGGAATCCAAGCTTGCCCATTTTTCTTGGTGTATTATTTATTAAGGTCTCCCACTTGGTGATAGTCTAACTCTATTAACTATCGTTAATCTATGATATCTATTATGTGGGTGGCATGAAGACATCAAATATTCATTTTGGTTTTATCCTAGAGCTCAAATTGCATGGACATGAATTCATTATTTTTTCAAGGCTTTCAAACCTGAGCCTTTCTCCTAGCACATGATTCTTCTAGGTGATTTTCCTAGCATGCCATCCACATACACCCAAATATGGAATAATTTTACAGCATATTTTCTATTTGATATTTAGAATGAAAAAAATATAGCTATTTTTTTAGAGCATGTATTGACACCCATTTGTCATTGACTGCTAAAGCTAAAATTTATTCTAATGTGCTTTTATACTTCTAGGTATAGAAAAAATATGACAAAATTGGAGGTGGATCATTTACAAACTCTTTTAGACCAATAGGTTAATACCCCATATATAGTGTACTACATCCCATAGCCACCATAGTCCCACAATTAGGCTTTGAAAGCTCCTTACAAGGGTCCTGAACATGTAACTAGGGACTAGAATCACTCACTACCTCATTTGTCTTAACCCTATGACTAGGGATCCTAGAGGAGGATGCAAAAGACAACCAAGTAAATGAATAAATTGTAAAATATGGGAATAAGGGATTTGATTCCCCATGAGACACTCATGATCCACATATTTAAACACATTATAATTTGAGCTCATTCCCTATGATTTTTTAATTGGCTATATGAGATTGAAAATAAACCTCATGTTATATCATCGCTACCATGTTACCATGGTGTTTAAATACAAATTCTATTATCATGACATCACATATTATCTAACTATATTTAAATATGAGTCTTCAATTGAAAGTTTACATTTTAATCAGTTTGAAGTTATGACATTTAATGTTTTAATATTACTTTTAACTAAATTTATTATCATTAAAATTATGATGCTTTCATATAATAAATTTTATTTTGTGTGTTTCTATGGTAGTTGATGTGTTTTATTTAGAGCATTGAGGGTGTAAGAGCATGAAAAACCATGAAAATATGCAACATAGTAGATTATACTACTAGAGGCAATAGAGTGTGAAACATAGACCAAGGCAGATATATATTGATTATGGAGCCTGATTTGCTCTCTAATTCAAAGGTCTTATTTTCAGTCGCACTTAGACCCACTCCACGAAGAGGGGTATAGGGGAAGCAATGCTTCCCTTACTTGTATCACTGTGGAGGGTCCAAGAATACCCCTAAAGCCAAAAATATATATTTTTTCTCTATGTAAATCTAGACCATTTATTATTAGGTCATAGATCATAGGATGGATAATGAGTGAGAGAGTGTGCATATTATAATGGCAATAGAGCGAAGAGGAAGTTACAATAGATATATTGTAGGTTGTATCCCTTCATTTTATTGATGGAATAAAATGTTTGGTTAATTTATCCATGGACATAGCCCTCATTGGTTGAACCATATAAATATGTGTCTCATAACAACTAGTATCATAACAACTAGTATCAAATCCTAGGGTTTAAAAATAGAGTTGAAAGGAGGTTTTACTAGTGCGAATGGGAGCAATGGTAGAAGAAGGAAAGTTTAAGGTGGAGAAATTTAACAACCAAAATTACCATCTATGGAAGATGCAAATGAAGAACTATATTTATCAGAAGGATATTTAGGTAGAATAGCAAAAAATCCAGTGAAGATATCAGATTAAGAATGAGAAGTTCTTGATAGAAATGCATTAGGAATAATATGAATGCACCTAGCAGCATTAGTGGCCTTCAATATTTCAAATAAAGTGATAATGGAGGAACTAATGAAGGCACTAGCTAAACTATATAAAAAACCCTTAGCTTCAAACAAGGTATTTATTATAAAGTATTTATTTAATATGCAGATGTCATAAGGTGGGTTTGTTACTGATCATTTAAATGAGTTTAACTGATGCAGGAGCATCCGGCGACAGTAGAGCAATCTTGCATCTTCCAAAATTTTTTCAAATTTTTCTAAGTACTTTGCATTTTGATTTGTTTCAGTTTTTCCCAAGGGGGAAGTTTTTGTAAAGCAAGGGGGAAGGGGTTGCGAAATCACAACCTCAAAAGCTGTGACATGGCATAGGCAAGTTTCATCACGATATTACGACCTATCACGATATCGCGACCAAATAAAAGCTGCCATGTGGCAATGTTATCATGACTTCAAAGCTAAGGCAAGGCGAAAGACAAGGCAAAGGGCTACGGCAAAGCAAAATCAAGGGGGGGGTCTCAAAATCATGACATGTCATGATTTCATGACATGTCACAAAATCGTGACCCCAAGGGGCTACGGTAAGACGAAGGCAAAGGGGGGTCGCAAAATCGTGACATGTCGCAATTTTGTGACATGTCACGAAATCATGACCCCAAAGGGCTACGATAGGGTGAAGGCACATTTGGTCACGATATCGCAACATGTCACAATTTCATGACCTGTTGCGATATCGAAACATGTCACGATTTTGTGACCTGTCGCGATATCGCGGCCAATAAGAAGACAGGCCAAAGTATACATGCAGATAGCCAAGTAAGGCCGAAATAGACACATGGCTGCCATGTGTGATAAAGCAACATAGCCAGTTGAAGACAAAGCCAAAAATAGACATGCAGACTGCCACGTAATTCAAAACAGAGTTGACGGTCACGTATATTAAAATGGAGATAATCATCTTAAGGAAGTTTTCGGACAAGTATGTTAGCCATGCATATTTTTAAATTCTGAAAAAATAGCAGTTGTAGAGCATGGATAGTATGGGTGAGACGACGGTTCAGAAGAACAGTCTGACCAAAGCGGCGGTTGCAGGACAAGGGAGGTCTTTAATGCGAACTTTGTAGCGGATCGGGGCAGTGGCCTATTAATGGAAGAAAATTCGAAAACTTGGTGGAGGGAAGGAATTTTCTGGTTTTGTTTGGTGAATTCTCTCAGGTGGGGCATTAATTTCCTGGAGGGCCGAGACCTCGATAAAAAATCAAAAATTGTAATGGAAAGGGATGGTGAGTTCGGGATTGAGAGGGGAAAGAACTATGCCTGGAAACGATATTGTAAGACTATGTTAAGCAATTTGCAAAAAATTAATTCGAAGTTCTGTTGTGTGAATCTCGACTTGCCATCAAGTGGTATCAGATCCGGAGCTCCTGAGCATGTAATAGATCACCGAAAGAGAGGCAGTTACACCAGGATCTGTGGAAGGAGTGGTAAGGGAAGAAAGAAAAATGCCTCCACAAAGAAACCGTGGTGGAGTAGGAAATGTGGTGCCCACCAAAGACTTTCGAGCCTTGCAGAGGCAAGTTCAAGCCCTGCAAGAAGAGCTATGCAGAAGGCACGAGCCCAGAAGGGATGAGGGAAGTGAAGACGAAGTTGATGAAGAAGAAGATCAGTCGAGGAAGAAGAAGAGGCTGTGGATCCTGCACAAGCCAGGTTGTACAAAGCCATCTCTTAGATTGGAAAGCAACCAAAAATGGAGGTTTCTACATACTCGAGAAACCTAAATCCAGAAGAAGTGATTGATTGGATAAATGACTTAGAAGAATATTTCGAATATGAGGAGGTTGAAGACCCTAATCGGGTCAGATTTGCTAAGACCAAGTTGAAGGGTCATGCCAGCATTTGGTGGAGGGTAATAGAGTTGGAGAGGAACAGAAGAGGGAAGGAGAGAATAACAAGATGGGATAGAATGGTGGAAAAGCTGAAAAGATAATTTATTTCGGTAGATTACGAGTTGGATCTGCTAAGGAAAATGCAAAGTTTGAGACAGACAAACAGAACTGTACAAGAATACACCGAGGAGTTTTACAAGATCTTTATTAGAATTGGACATTTAGAGGCAAACAAAGAAAATATAGCCCATTATATCAATGGGTCGAGACTCGGTATCCAAGAAGAGCTGAGCCTAGTTCAGGTAAGCACCATTGAGGATGCTTACCAGTTTGCCTTAAAGGTGGAAGAGAAATTGAATAGGCGGTTTGAAGGCAAGCAAAGAGGAAGGGGTCATGGTGGAAGAACTAGTGGGAGAACCATTGGAGAAAAATATAAAGATCTGAAGAAGACCGGTGAAGCCAGTAGTAACCAGGATCAAAGGGAAGAGGATGTTTATGAGCCCCGTGATCAGAACAGCTACCCAAGAGTACGGGGTGGATCTAGAAGATGGTTTGGAATAGGAGTATTTTGTGGGACATGTTTCCACTATGGTGAAGAAGGACATCGGGAATTTGAGTGTCCACAACATCTAGAAAGGACGAACAAGAGGCCTGAGGGTCCAGCCAGAGCTGTTGTGGCAGAGGAAGATGCTGAGTCTGAACATTCTAAAGAAGTAGAGAGAGGAGAATCAATGATCATAAGGAGAGTCCTATTGAATAAGGAGGACACAAATCAGAGAAGAAGTTTATTCTACATAAGGTGTAAATGCACGGGAAATATTTACAATATTATTATTGATAATGGTAGAATGGATAACCTGGTTTTAGAATAAATGGTTACCAAGCTACAGTTAGAGAGGAAGAAGCACCCGCATCCATATCGGGTCGCATGGCTATAGAAGGACCATAGGGCCCTGGTCAGTGAGCAGTGCTCCGTTAAATTTAATATTGGGAATTATTATGATGAGGTCCTCTGGGAAGGCCCTGGCAGTACGATTGGAGTGTAGTGCATGACGATCGTGCCAACACCTACTCATTGACGAAGAATGGCGTGTGCCATAAGCTAAAACCCTTAAAGGAAGCGGATGAAAAGGTGTGTAATAGCTCTAGAATCTATTTAGTTGAAGGGAGAAAGTTTTTGGATGGTTTGAGGCATGAACATTTATGTTATGCAATAATTCTGAGAGTTAGGGGGAAGGAATGCCAAGATACCCCAACAGAAGTCCTAGATTTTTTGGAGGAATTTCTAGATATTGTGTTTGATAATGTGCCTGAGGGTTTACCCCCAGTAAGGAAAATCAGCCACCATATAGATTTGGTGCTAGGATCAAGCTTGCCAAATAAAGCTGCACATAGAATGATGCCTGTAGAGACTAAGGAGTTAAACAGGCAGGTCCAGGAGTTGTTTGAGAAGGGATTGATTCGAAAAAGTTTGAGCCCATGCATAGTACCTACAGTGTTGGTGCCAAAGAAGGATGGGGAATGAAGAATGTGTACAGATTCACGGGCCATCAACAAGATCACTATCAAATATAGATTCCCATTGCCAAGGATGGATGATATCATGGACTATTTGAGTGGAGCTGAGTACTTCACGAAGATTGACCTAAAAAGTGGTTATCATCAGATCCGTATCTGATAAAGAGATCAGTGGAAGACAACCTTCAAGACAAGAGAAGGCTTGTATGAGTGGTTGGTCATGCCATTTGGGCTATCCAATGCACCAAGTACCTTCATGCGGCTGATGAATGAGGTACTAAAGGAGTTTTTGGGAAAGTTTGTCATTGTTTATTTAGATGATATATTAATATTCAGCAGAACCCTGGAGGAGCACCTGATGCATATCAGGAGGGTTTTTGAAAATCTGTGGGAGGAGCAGTTATTAATAAATCTAAAAAAGTGTAATTTTTTCAAGAAAGAGTTAGTATACCTGGGATTTGTAATCTCAGCAAAAGGTATGAAAATGGACCCAAAGAAGGTGAGAGCCATCATCGAATGGCCTACCCTAAGAAGCACAACAGAGGTAAGATCATTTCATGGTCTAGCCAAATTTTATAGGAGTTCATAAGAAACTTCAGTAGCATTTGTGCACCTCTCACAAAAACAATGAGAGGGGATAAAAAGAGTTCAAGTGGACATTAGGGGCTGAAAGGAGCTTTGATGCATTAAAGAAAAAGGTCACAGAACAACCTATTTTGGCACTCCCAGACTTTAACAAGGTATTTTAGGTGGACTGTGATGCCGAGTGGCGATGCAATAGGGGTCATCTTGAGTCAAGAAGGCAGACTTGTTGCGTATTTTAGTGAAAAGCTCAATGATGCTCGAAAAAAGTATTCAATGTATGACCAAGAATTTTATGCTATAGTTCAAGCTCTGAAGAAGTGGAGGCATTATTTTTTGCCAAAATATTTTGTTCTATTTACTGATCATCAAGCATTGCAGTACATCAACAGCCAGACAAAACTGAATCAATGACACATGAAGTGGGTCAAGTTTCTCCAAAGCTATACCTTTGTATTAAATCACAAGAGCGAGAAATCAAACAGGGTTGCAGATGCTTTAAGCAGAAGGCAGAATCTGCTAATTGAAATGACAGTGGAAGTAGTTGGATTCGAAGAACTGAAGGGTCTTTATCCTGAAGATCCTAATTTTGCAATAGCCTGGACGGCTTGCTTGGCACCTGTTACTATGGATAGGACAAAATGGTTAGATTTCTTAATCCAAGATGGAATGCTGTTCAAGGGAAGTAAATTATGAATTCCAAGGAGTTCCATGCAGGAGAACTTGATCAAGGAAAAGCACATCGGAGGACTGGCTGGGCATTTTGGTAGGGATAAGACCATTGTCCTGGTGGATGAAAATTACTACTGGCCACAACTACAACAAGATGTGAGGAAGTTTGTGCAAAGTTGCAGAATATGCCAGATGGAAAAATGCGTAAGGCAAAACACAGGATTATACCAGCCGTTACCTGTACCTAAGCGGCCATGGGAGGACATAAGCATGGATTTTATTCTTGGATTTCCAAGAACACAGAGGGGAAATGACTCTGTATTTGTGGTGGTTGACCGATTCTCCAAAATGGCACATTTTATTCCCTGCTAGAAGACAAGTGATGTAGTTCACATTGCAGGGTTATTTTTCAAGGAAGTGGTACGACTTCATGGTCTACCAAGAAGCATAGTTTCTGACAGAGATACAAAGTTTGTTGGGTATTTCTAGAGAACTTTGTGGAAGAAGTTGAAGACAGATCTGAAATTCAGTTATGTATACCACCCACAGATCGATGGACAGACAGAGGTGGTAAATAGAAGCCCGGGCAATTCTTCGAGATGCTTGATAGCAGATCAACCCACGGGATGGGATTTAGTTTTACCGCAGGCAGAATTTATGTATAACAATTCAGTCAATAAGAGCACAAATAAATCTCCATTCCAGATAATATATGGAAACATCCTAAGAAATGTGTCTGAACTGAGAAAGTTGGATAAGAGAGAAAAGTGTAGTGCCGAGGCAGAAGAATTTGCAAAACATATGAAAAGTCTGCATGAAGAAGTAAGGAAAAAAATTATAAAAATGAATACTCAATAAAAGACAAGAGCAGACCAGAAGCGACGGTTCAAAGAGTTCGAAGTAGGAGATGAAGTCATGGTCCATCTCAGGAAGGAAAGATTTCCTGCCAAAACTTATAAAAAATTAAAGATGAAGAAGTTTTGGCCATATAGAATACCGGAAAAACGGGAGTCAGGAAATGCATATGAAGTGGAATTGCCAAGTTGGCTTGACATTTCACCTGTTTTTAATATTTCAGATTTAGTGGAATATCATGAGGGAGAGAGTACAAAGGTACCAAGTACAATATTATGGCAAATTCCAGCATCTACTCCAACTACCGACGAGGTCAAGGAAATATTAGACACTCGTGAAGGCAGAAGCACTAGAAACAAACAATATTCTGAATATTTGATAAAGTGGAAGGACAGACCTGTTGAAGATGCAACTTGGTTGTCGAAAACGGAGGTTGACCGCCTGGGTCTTCCCCTAACAAAACAGAAGTGAGGATCACTTTTAATTTACTCGGGTGTTTGATGCAGGAGCAGCCGGTGATAGTAGAGCAATCTTGCATCTTCCAAAATTTTTCCAAATTTTTCTAAGTACTTTGCATTTTGATTTGTTTCAGTTTTTCCCAAGGGGGAAGTTTTTGTAAAGCAAGGGGGAAGGGGTCGCGAAATCGCGACATGTCACGATTTCACGACATGTCACAAAATTGTGACCTCAAAAGCTACGACATGGCATAGGCAAGTTTCGTCGCGATATCGTGACGTTGTGATATCGTGACGTCGCAATATCGCGACGATATTTCAGAACTAAGGCGTAGGGGGGAGTCTCGTCGTGATATCACGACCAGTTAAAAGCTACCATGTGGCAATGTTATCACGACTTCAAATATAAGGCAAGGTGGAAGACAAGTCAAAGGGCTACGACAAAGCGAAGGCAAGGGGGGGTCGTAAAATCATGACCCCAAGGGGCTACGGAAAGACGAAGGCAAAGGGGAGTCGCGAAATCATGACATGTCGTGATTTCACTACATGTCACGAAATCGTGACCCCAAAGGGCTACGGTAAGGTGAAGGCGCATTTGGTTGCGATATCGTGACATGTCATGATTTTGTGACCTATCACGATATCACGACCAATAAGAAGATAGGCCAAAGTATACACGCGGACAACCAAGCAAGGTTGAAATAGACACATGGCTGCCACATGTGATAAAGTGACATAGCCGGTTGAAGACAAATCCAGAAATAGACACGCAGACTACCACGTAATTCAAAACAGAGTTGACGGTTGCGTATATTAAAATGGAGATAATCATCTTAAGGAAGTTTTTGGACAAGTATGTCGACCACGCATATTTTTAAATTCTGACAAAATAGCAGTTGTAGAGCATGGACAGTATGGGTGAGACGGTGGTTCAGAAGAATGGTTTGACCAAAGCGGTGGTTGCAGGACAAGGGAGGTCTTTAATGCAAACTTCGTAGCGGATTGGGGCAGTGGCCCATTAATGGAAGAAAATTCGAAAACTTGGCGGAGGGAAGGAATTTTCTGGTTTTGTTTGGTGAATTCTCTCAGGTGGGGCATTAATTGCTTGGAGGGCCGAGACCTCAGTAAAAACTCAGAAATTGTAAGGGAAAGGGATGGTGAGTTCGGGATTGAGAGGGGAAAGAACTATGCCTGGAAACGATATTGTAAGACTGTGTTAAGCAATTTGTAGAAAATTAATTCAAAGTTTTGTTGTGTGAATCTCGACTTGCCATCATTAACATGGTCACAAATTAGTTAAGTTTTGTAGGAGTAAAATTTGGTGATGAGGTTAGGGCTATTTTGATATTGTGCTCATTTCTAGAAAGCTAGAATAGCTTGGTCATGGCTATGAGTAATTCTATCTCTAGTTTAAATACTTTAAAGTTTGATGATGTTATTGGTGTTATCCTTAGTGAGGAAATACGATAGAAAAGCATAGGTGAGATATCAGGTAATGCTTTAACTATTAAGAACGGGGGGAGACAAAGGGAGAGAGGAAAGATTCTAAGGAATCATGGAAAGTCAAAGAAAGATAGATCCAAATCTAGAGGACAAAAGCTAGGATATTGGCATTGCGGGAAGAAAGAACACTTGAAAAGAGATTGTTGGTCTCAAAAATTAAAAAAAGGGAGAAGAAAAACAAGATAATAATTAGGATGTAAATGTAGCAGGTGATGTGTTACAATATGCTTTAATTCTTTCATTAGATAATATTAATGATTTTTGGATGCTATATTTAGGGGCTTCATATCATGCCACACCCCATAGGAAATATTTTCTACACTATGTTCAAGGTGATTTTGGACATGTTTATTTGGGTGATGATCGACCATATAAAATTGTTGGAATGGGTAAGATACAGATAAAATACTAAATAAAAAATAATGGTTTCTAAAAGAGGTAAGGCATATTCCTAATTCTAGAAGAAATCTAATTTCAACAGGGCAGTTGGATAGCAAAGGTTGTATAGTTATATTCTTAAAAAATTAATGGAAAGTTACTAAAGGATAATTGATATTAGAAAAATTAAATAAGGAAGGTATGTTGTATGTATGTACTGATAATACTGATATTTCTATTGCTTTAGCTTATATAGGAGTGGATACAACTTTATGAAATCATAGGCTTGGGCACATGAGTGAGAAGGGGATGCACTACTCAAGGAATTTTTAGTGATGCAACTAGAAAACTTGGGTTTATTGTATTTGAAGGAAATATAATTTCTTTAATACTTTTAAGAAATGGAAAGCTTTGGTTGAGAATGAGATAGGAAATAAGTTGAAGTATCTTAGATCAAATAATGGAGGAGAATATTGTAGCAAGGATTTTGATAGTTACTATTCATACCATGGGATTCATAGAGTGAATATGGTTTCAAGAATACCACAAGAAAATGGTGTGTCAGAAAGGATGAAAAATACAATCATGGAACGTGCTAGGTGTATAAGATTACATACAAGATTGCCCTTATATTTTTTGGTAGATACTATGGATATATTTTTTTACTTTATAAATAAAGGACCTTCAAGTTCCTTGGATGGTGGTATTCCAAAAGATGTATCAAAAGGTAAACCTGTTTACTACTCATTTCTAAAGACTTTCGATTGTGAAGCATTTGTTTATATTGATAAAGAAAATAGAAAAAAATTTGAGGTAAATTCTAAGGAGTGTAATTTCATTGGATATGGAGTTAATGATTTTGGTTATCACTTTTGGGATTATGAAAATAACAAAATCATTAGGAGTAGAGATGTGGTATTCAATGATAAGGTCATGTATAAAGATCAGTTATAGAGAAATAAACAAAAAAATACAAATAGAAAAATATAGTGCTTGATGAAATCACAAAAAAATAGAACTCCAAAGGTGCTATAAAATCAAAATATTCAACAACAACAACATAAAGCACCTCAAACTCTTGCAAGTGATGTTAGAAGATCTACCAAGTAGACCCATTGATCGTTACTCTCCTTTAATATATTATGTATTATTGATTGATTTTGGTGAACCATAAACATATGGAGAAGCAATGTAGGTAGAAACTAGAAAGAAGTGGGTGTAAGGCATGAAATAGGAGATGGAATCTTTGGTACATAACAAGACTTGGGATTTTGTTTGGTTACTTGTAGGAAAAATAACATTGTAGAATAAATGGGTTTATAGGGTGAAAGAAGAAGATACAAGTGAAAGTAGGTATAAGGATAGACTTGTTGTAATGGGGTTTGCATAGAAGAAAGGTATAGATTATGATGAAGTTTTTTCTCCTGTTGCTAAAAAAATTTCAATTAGAACAATTTTAAGTCTAGTGGTTATAGAAGATTTGTATATTGAACAATTATATTTAAAAACAAATTTTCTCCATGGGGATTTGGAGGAAGAGATTTATATACATCAGCTTCAATGTTTTGAGGTAAAAGGGAAGGAGGAATTAGTATGTAGGTCAAAAAAGATCTTATATGACCTGAAACAAGATCCAAGATAGTGGTATCTAAAATTTGACAGATTTATGATAAAACAAGGATATAGTAGATATTATTCTAACCACTATGTTTATTTTAAGAGATTTTATAATGGTAACTATATTAACTTGTTATTGTATGTAAATGACATGCTTTTTGCAGGGTCTAACATGTAGGATATAAATATGCTCAAAATAAAATTAGCAAATTTATTTGCAATGAAGGATTTGGGTGTTGCAAAGCAAATACTTGGTATGAGAATAACAAGAGATAGGAAAAATTATAAATTAACATTATATCAGGGTGAGTACATTTATAAGGTGTTGAAAATATTTAATATGTAGGATGCAAAACCTATTAGTACACCTATGTCCAGTTATTTCAGACTGACTAAATATATGTTTCCTAAGATAGGATGAGATAGACTACATGTCCAAGGTTCCTTATTCATCGACAGTTTGTAGTTTAATATATGTGATGGTGTGCACAAAGCCATATATAGCACATGCAGTGGGAGTTGTGATAAATTATATGAGAAACCCAAGAAAAAGGTATTGGGAGGTAGTAAAGTGGATTCTTAAGTATTTAAAAGGTACTATCACTCAAGTATTATGTTTTGGAGGTACTAACACTGTTTTATAGGGATATGCTGATGCAAATATGACAAGTGATATAGATAGAAAAAGGAGTAACATAGGATATGTATTTACTATAGGTGGAATTGTAGTAAGTTTGATTTTAAAATTACAAAAGGTTGTTGCACTTTCAACCATGAGAGAAAAGTATGTTGTTGTTATAGAGGCTAATAAAGAGATGATTTGATTACATAGGTTTATGGAGGAATTGAGAAAGAAGCAGGATACTAGCATTATATATAGTGATAGTCAGAGTGTCATTCATCATACAAATAGCTTATTCTTCAATTCCAGAACTAAATATATACCGACCAAGTACCATTTCATATGATCATTTTTTGAATATGGATAATTGAAACTAGAAAAGATACACACTAGCCAAAATCCTATAGATATGCTAACAAAGGCAGTAACCAAGGAGAAACTAAACTCTTGCTTAATTTTAGTTAGTCTTAAAGCATGATAGTAAAGGTGATAAAATTTCCAGGAAGGTATAGTAGTGGTGGAGTTACTGTGATCAGTATCCAAGTGGGAGATTGATGGTTGTGGAGCCTGATTCACTCTCTATTTTTGAGGTCTTATTTTCAGCCACACTTGGACCCACTCCATTAAGGGGGAGTGTAGGGAGGAAACACCCCGCTACTTGTATCACCATGGGGTTCAAGGGGCATTTCGAAGGCCGTGTTCTTGAAGCCAAAAATAGATGTTTTTTCTTTATATAAATCTGATTCATTTATTATTAGGTCACAAATTGGACGATAGATTTTAGTCATACATTTTTTCCCTAAATTGTAACTCTATTTTTTATAAAGAGGTTTTCACATGGTGGTTGGATAGTGAGTGAGAGAGTGTACATATTGTAATTGACAGCGATAGAGTGAAGAGGAAGTTACAACAGATCTACTATAGGATGTATCCCTTTGTTTTTTGGATGGATTAAAAGGTCTAGCTATTTTCTCCATGGATGCAACCCTCATTGGGTGAACCACTTAAATTTGTGTCTTGTATATTACTTTATTATTCTACGTTTTATTTTTGCATTTATGTATTTCTTGTGTTTTATTATTTTAATCCTAACAATATAGCCCCTCAACTTATCTATTGAGCCATAATAATAACTTTATATTTAATTTTGAATTTTGTTATTTATAATAAAATATTATTAAATTTCTTAAGAATGGTTTATTTTTGTATATTACTATTTTAAATATATTTTATCATGTATTCCAATAACTAAGTTCAATTATAATAAATTTTACAATGTCTATACATAATTTTCCTTGAGTTGTTCAAATATTTTATGTTTTGTAAATTATATAACTAAAAATCAATCATAAATAATATGTCACATATCAAACATATAAATTTAATTACATAATATGTTAACTCAACAATGAAATAAATGAGACTTTTATCATACACATTTCATTAGAATACCTTTTAAAAACTTTTGTTTTTAATTTTTATCAAATTTTTTATATATACATATAATGAAATTAAAATTATTTTATCTGTCTATCTATCTATCTATATGTATATGACATACATATAATTTTAATATTATATAACCATTAAGTAAGCATAATGTGGAACCAAAATCCAACCTACAAATATGCCACTATATATAAATAGCTTGTATAAGAAGGGCATCACAATGGACTAGTTAGAAATCAAGAAAGCCAACTACCTCCACACACATGTTATAAGTCAATGTTAATAGTGGTAAGGAATACCACATGAGCAAGATGAAGGGGTTACACCTTTAAGCTTGATACCCCATTGAAAATGAGTTTGGTAAGTGATGGGGCTCATAAACCACTCAAATCCTGCAAGTGACTTAATATTGGATTATTAACACATCAACACACTACACTAACTAAGTAAAATAGGTATTAACATGAAATACAATTTGAATATAAGAATATGCCACTATAAATAAATAGCTTATATAAGAATGGAAACATAATGGATTGGATAGAAATCAATCCACATAGATGCTATGAATGTTAAAAGGGATGAGGAATCCTATATGACCAGGACAAAGGGCTTGAAAATTTAAGCCTGCTATCCTATTTCCAAAGTTTTTTGTAAGTGGTGGGGCTCATAAACCACTCAAGTCCCAAATAAAATTAATATGGTATTATTAAAATATGCACACACTGCATTAACTAAGACCAAAAGGTATTAATATGGAATAAAATTCCAACTTAAGAATATGCCATTAAAAATAAACAACTTATATAAGAAGGACATCACAATGGACTAGCTGGAAATCTAGAGATTCAACTACCCCCAACATATGTGCTAAAACTCAATGTTAATAGGGATAAGGAATATTCCATGAATGATACCAAGCACTTGTACCTTTAATCCAACTATCCCATTGGAATAGAGTTTGGCAACTTGTGGGGCTTATAAACCACTTAAGTCCCATAACCAACACAATATAGTATTATTAACACATGCATACACTACAATAAATGAGAAAAAATATATATTTATGTGGAAAAAAATTCCAACATAGGAATATGCTACTTGAAAAATATCTTGGGCATCATAATGGATTAGTTAGAAAGCAAGATATATAACTACCCCCATACATAAGTTATGACTTGATGTTAATAGGAGTGAGGAATACCACATGATTAGGACCAAGGTATTGTACCTTTAAGCCTTCTAAGCCATTGTAAAAGAGTTTGACAAGTGGTGGGCCTCATGAACCATTCAAATCCCATAACCAGCTCAATATGTGATTATCAATACATACACACGCTACACAAACTATGTAGAAGAGTTATTAATATGGAATAAAATTTTAACATAGGAATATGCCACTACAAATAAATAACTTGTATAAGAAAGGCATCATAATAGACTGGTTAGAAATAAATAAGGCCAACTATCATCCAAACATGTGTTGTGACTCGAAGTTAATAGGGGTGAGATTGTAATAAACTTATTATTGTCAAATATAAGTTTATTTTACAATCATGGGTAATTGATAGAAATATTTAATTTGATTTATTATTATGTTTTAGTATTATTTTACCTTTTTGAAGTGGCACAACTTAAATATTAAGTAACTCATTAAAATTTAACCTATGATGGTGGTTTAGTAATTTTTAAAATCTACAATTAAATGTTTTAAACGAATGGTTTATATAGTCAATTTTATTTTTACAAAGCTATTTGGAAATATGATTGAGAATATAATAAACGAGTGGATAGAAGAAAATGAAAGAGAAAATAATTACGAGCAAGAAAAAAATAATAAACCACATTATAACTTTACTACATATCATTGAAAATATATCGAACTAAAAAGGAAAATCCTATTATTGTTTTATGGACTTCAAGAAAAATATTGGTATAGTACCTAGAAGTAAACTATATCTTGGTACAAAATCTGCCTAATTGGACAAGTTGCACCCCCAAGACCTCCAAGATTAGATGCTCAGAAACATGATTCTTTGAGTAAATCTATGGAGAATGCCAAATCCTATGTGCCTAGCTAATCTACCTAAATAGAGAATTGTAGACTAAAGTAAGAACCATGAAAGGGTTAAAAGGCTAAGCTAAAATGGTGCATATTCAACAACATCAAGAGACATAATACATAGTCTCACAATTTGAACTTAAACTAAACTACCTAAAAAACCAGCTTACTTTCATTATGCTTTTAAAACAATTAATCATGATAAACTTTGAGCTATGTTAAGTCATTCCATAACTACAATTATAAATCCAGGGAGAAATCCATAATGTAAAATAATTGTAATAGAATCATTTGTTCCCACCTTTAATAGAAAACATAACTACTCAGTGAGACATACATACATGTTTTGTAAAATAAATTGAGCAAGAGGCCAAACAATAATCTAATTTTTACTCAAAATTCATATAGCCTCAATAAATATAGTTATGCCAATTATAAATGCCAAAAATCCAACCCTTAGAATGACTTAGTTTCTAGTGTATATAGAGATACAAATACAATTAATTATCTAGCCATGATTGATTTATAGGCCTATCAAATTAAGCATAGAGAGTGGTTGTCACATTCAACTCAGTTGTGTTTAAATAATTTAGGCATGTTCTATTATCATGTGGAACACAAATTTTTGTGATACTAGCTTGCATGTTGCATCATTGGATTATAACCATCTAATGATGGTCCACTCCTTTTTGTTGTCCATAACCAATTGAGTAGAGATATATGTGTGATGGATAAGGCTTCAACCATTGAGATATTTTGACAAAAATGATACCTAGTGACTGATTGGCATGCGTGCTTCTATTGATTAAGATAATTTTAGATCATTTGTGTAGAGGTTGTCAATGTAAAATCTTATTTCCTACTACCAAGTGGTTCACCTTGGCTGAGAATTGCTTATTTATTTCTCCACTTCAAGTGTTAGATATTTTTTCCTCCTTTGATGGTTTCATTCCTTGAAAATTTTAGCAACTAAATTTACTTACATCAAACACTAGACATTGAATTTTCTATTTTAATCCTTAAATGCTTCATTGTCGAATCCCTTGCCTTAGGTTTGTTTTGCATCTGACATTCTATTTGGTTTGTTAGGAATTTTAACCTTTGATGATGACATCAATGCTTTCTAAAGGTTGGTGCTTTTTAGAAATTTTTAGATCATGACAATGGATGTTGAATGTTGAGTTCAATACCTTGGAATATGTCTTGCTTAGGGATTGTTTAATAATACCTTGAACATTTTATGCTACATTGTTGATGTCATCACTATTATTTGTCTTGATTACTTTATCCTTTTATTTTTTCTTCAATTTTAGGTGTTTGAGTCTTCTCATGATTTAATTTTATTCCTTTTGTTAGATACTAAATTTATATTATACTATGCTAAAATCAGCTTCACAAATATCTAGTTAGATTTCTTAATTAGCCAAATTTCATGTTTTTACCATGTATTATTAGATCTAGTGCCTTAGCAAAAAAATACCATCCAACACTCTTTTTATTGTTACTTTGTCATCTACCTTTCCTATTTTTTTTGGCTATAAATTTTCTACTCCTTGCATCTCTCTGTGATATTTCAACTTACTTTATATCCTTTGATCTTTGAATACACTACATGGTCTCCATCTAGGGCTATTCTAGTTATATTTTGTATTGTTACATGCCCTTTATTGCACCAATATGTGCAGATAAAACAAATACATTGTCTAAACCATACAACATAGTGGATATAGGTGATGAAATTTACCTACATTATTAGTGACTTTATAGAACTTTTGCTTGTAAAATTAACAACCCAGTAAGACTTATATATGGTGATTAAAAATTTGAGAGGAAATGAAGCTTGAAGATAAGATGATTAATAGTGAGGGTTATTGGGATGAATAATGGCTATGGTTATCAAAAATAAAATGATTTTAGAGCTAGGATGTAAATTAATGTAGATAAAGGGAGAGGTAAAGGTTGCAAGAGGCGAGGAAGGTGAATGAAGAAAAGTATGTGAATGCTGGATTTTTATGGTAGGATATTTAGGTAGGTAGGATAAGAATATGATTATCGAATCCCATGAGTATATTTCTCCATAAATGATCATTATTTTAGGTCCAAGTATGTATATTTAGGTGAATATTCACTCGTGTAGGAAGACTTAGGAAAATATTTCAAGTTATCAATATATTTCTCTCTTTTTTATTTTCTTCTTTGCAAAATTGCATAGGTAGGCCCCCTTTGTACCGATGAAATCCATTTGACTCTTTTTTGGCTCAATAGAATGTAAGGATTTCCATAATTATCTCGGAACTATATGCATTAGGAAGCTTCGTACATCCTTTTATAACCACTTTTTGAATTTAATTATAGCTAGGTATTTTAATTGAACTAACTTTTATTAGAGTTGGCACTAATTTCTTACATATCATTGCCCATGTGATCATGCAAGTCACTTTACTTGCCATTTTATTTAGCCAATCAGAGCTTTAAACCATGGTATTTTTATTAACATAGCATGCATTTTCTTTCATCACTTTGCCATCACAACATGTGGTTCTCAATTTAGCATGATGTCTACCTTTTCAAACTTTGTTGTCAGGGCCATATGTGTTGAGCTCACACATGTCAATTTGATTTGTGATATCATCATGATAAACTTTGATACCCATTTCTATCATGAAAATACTGAGAAAATTAATTCTATATGCTACCACAACCATGAGAAATGACTATAGTTACTTGCAAAAGATGAGATAGGTTAGTTCTCAATTGGTCTATGAAGTAAAAAATATGGAAGGAATAAAGGTGAAGATGAAATATTTACAGGAAGAGGTGCAACATAAGGATATGGATGAGCAAAAAAGGAGGATATTGAGAAATGTAAAAGAAAAGAAAATTAAAAAAATATCCAATGAATATATAGATTATTAGGTTCTCCTAAAAATATAGCTTAGCAGTGCAACAATAACACAAAAATATACAGCTACAAATGCTCTTAAATTAAGCCTATAAAACTTGTTCCAAATAGCAATCATCTTCTGTCAATTAGCCTCTAAGTCTCTTTAGATTATCCCTTTCTTTTTCCTTCTTCTTGTGCCCCTTAACTTTTCTTTTGTTGTGGCCTGCTATACTTTGGGTAACAAGAAGTAGGAAAAGGAAAGGGGGTGATCAGAAGGAATATTCTATTATTAGCATCCTTCTTCATCTACTATAAAATCAGTTGATATTTTAAGGTAGTGGAGCAATATGAAAGAAGAGTGTTTCTTATAGGCTTCATGAGTCGCCAAGCTTCCTCTCCATTGGCTATTGCTTTCTTTGAAATATATTGCATGTGATTTTTCTTAGTTATCTTTAAAATTCCCCTTTGTGTAACAAGCTAACTTTATTTAGTTCCACTTATCTATTGTAGGATTTATTTATGTATCATCTATTTACATAAAATTATGGCATACTATTTCATGCCATTGGAGCAATTCTACTCATTCACTAAAATTTATAGTGGCCTAATCATATTATGTTATATTTGATATTTATTCTTTGGTGCATCCTCTTAGGCATATAATTGGCATAATACTATTCTTGATATTGATATAAACTTGAGACAATTATAATTATAATAAATATCTAACATTGTACATGAGAAACTAGTGCAACCAACTACAATTTTCCAATTTTTTTATTTTTGGATTGTATAAATGGTATGCCTTTGAAGGGTTCCCAAAAGTATCCTTGTTGTCCACTTTGGATCCATCATATCATAATTTATTGCCATGTTTTAGTGATTATTCCTTACTTTCCTGCCACATATGTTGATTTATGAGACCTTGTAGACCCTTAATTTGGATATGCCTAGGTTTTGATTTTTATTGGTCTATACAATTTGACTAGTCTTGCATCTTGGGATAGTTACTACTCAATATATTAGTAGTATTATATTTTTTCTAAGGAGTAATGAATATGTCCACTTGTATGTTCTTAGCAATTTTATATATTGGACATGCTTGTTGCTTTTTATATCTCTCGGTATGGTATGACTTGATTTTCTAGTTGAGAATCCTAACCATCTATTTGACCCATGGTAGTTCAATGTAAGTATGGTTTAAATCCAAGTAGGCCCTTAACTACTCAAAAATTGGATAAGCATACCCCAAAGTATGGTGACAACACAACCATCATATCCTACACTACTACAAAATTTGAGCATTTAAGCAACAAGATTGAAACCTTTTCTATGATGCCAAATGTTTAGATCTAAATACCCTTATAGAGGAAGTTTTCTAGAGTCTATTTAGGAATAATTCAAGCCCATAGCCTCATAGACTACCTGGGACATGATTGTGATAGTACTTGTTAAGTCTATTATACAATTATGTATAATCCAACATTTTAGGCACAAGGACATGTAGAATAGTGGAGAATGAGTTTCATGCTACCCAAGCAATGACTGCTTAGATACAAATTTTTTTGGTGAGCAGTGTTTCTACTTGTTGACCATTTTATGGCAACTTCAAATAGGTCCACCTATTTTGTAACCAACAAATCTTCTCTTAACACTTTGATATTTTTGGAAATATTGTCTTCTACCTTGTGAGATTTTTTTTTGAATAGTTTCTTATATTATTGAGTTATTTCTAACCTTTGATCTTTAGTGATTGCTAGATAATACTTCTTGTAGGCTTATATTATATATTGATTGACATCCTATGGCTCTAGATTTTTCTTTTGTTCCTCCAACCTTGTATCTTGTTGTTGTTTCTCTTGTAGATTTTATACTATTTTTGGCTTATCATATCTTTATTTCCCAAAATTTTATATTTTATCCAAGCCATTATCAGTATTTTTAACATATGGTGAAAATAAGCCATGCTCAATTTATACTATGTTTTCTTGATAGAGTACAAAGGTCTCTCTTGTTGCTATAGATGAATCAAGGTTTACTACATAGGCCATGAAATATCTTGAACTTAGACTAGGGATTATTCTTTTATTCTCATTGGGATTTAATTCATATGCACCTTCTATATCTACCCTTTGATACTCTATTAGGGCATCCTTTTTATTATGGACCCTATTTTTACCTCTTTGTTCTGTTGTCTAAGGCTATTGGAAAAGTGTTGGATTACAACTTTTAATTCTTCAATTATCTAAGACTCATTGATTGTAGCAATGGGAAAATCCTTTCATATTGTATTTCTAATAGGGATGGCTTCTATTAGAGTAGGAAACTATGAGGAAGGTATGGCCAAGACCATAATTCGTGCATTCATATGATGGATTTCATGGGAATTTTTCAGGATATTTATTGGTGGTAATTTTCCCAATGAGACAAGCATATTTTTGGCCATGATACCCTTGTGCAAGACTTTTGGGAATCCTTTTCCTTTGTACTATAGGGTTTGTAGGCTTAATTCTAAATCTAAAGCTTGAATTTCATACATGTAAGTATGTTCTTATAATGGTCATATTTCACAAGGAATCTTACTCCAAAGCTTTTTGAATTGAATATTAAAATCTAAGAGCTTTTATTGGGGGTGAATTAAGATATGATATAGTTGAGTGAGAAACAAGAAAGGGTCCCTTAGATTATAAAATACTATTATGAAGGGTTCAACTAGATCTATCCAAGCTATAATATTATTGTCTTCTAAGGATATATACCATTCCAACATCTTGCATTGAAAATATTGAGCCATTAGTCTTAATACTACATCCTCAAAGACAATATTGCAGAAGGTAGCCAAGGCTAAGATATCTTTAAAATGGTCATAGGCAGTATTTCCATTACCATCATAGATGGACAATTTCTTTAATGTAGTTTGAGGAATTTCATGGAGAATTGGCAAGTTGAGTGGCTCAGTACTATTCCAGGTTGGAAAAATTTGTCTAACCATAGCTTTGAAGATTTTTCTAATGTGTTAATAGAGCCATATTATTGGTACTTGGTGTGCTATTTAGGCTTTCTAGAATTTTACTACTTTAATTCTTAGCCTTCTTTTCTAGTAGAGTTGCCACTTATTTTGGATTTTGATTCTTTAACATAGTCACTAGATGAATATATAGTCTTTGTAAGTCAATTCATGACTACACCAAAAATATTTGTGTATAGTCTTTGGATTTTGGATTTTGAGTTCTCTAGGTCATTAAAATAATATTTGTGAAATAATGTCCCACAAGGTATACCAAACAAATTTGAGTATCATAGTGGGTGGAATTTTTTGTGAAGTGGGATACTCATGTCTCATTTGACACACCAAAAAACTCTTGGCATATTATATAGCTTATGTGTGTTTAAATTTTATCACTATATGTCAAGGAAACACTACCTAATCATGTGATTATGGGATTCAAGTCCCACAAAGTGTGCCAAAAAACTCCTGGTCTAAAATCTAGCTAAGTGCATGGGTTGTACCCTCAAGACCTTGGCCAATATTGGATGCCTCAAAAATAGATATTTCTAAGTCAAAATTTTGATAATGTTGACTCATATGTGCCTATATAATCTAACTAAATGGGGGTTTGTAGACTAAATATAGAATTAAAAAAGGGTTAGAAGGCTAAGATGAAAGTGGTGCAAATTCAACAACATCAAGAGATATAATGCATTGAGCCTCACAATTTGAACTTAGACTAAACTACCTAACAAACCAAATTGCTTTCCTTATATTTTTAAAATAATTAACCATGATAAAATTTGAGCATTGTTAAGTCATTCCATAAATACAATGATAAATCTAGAGAGAAATCCAAAATGAGTATAACTATAATAGGACCATTTGTTCCTAGATTTAACAAAAATACCTAACTACTTAGTGAGATATACATACATATTTTGTAAAACAATTTGAACAATTTGCTAGACGATAATCCAATATTCATTCAAAATGTATATAACCTGAATCAATATAGCTATACCAATTGTAAATACCAAATACTTGAACCTTAGAATGTATTACATTCTAGTATATATAGATTTATAAATACAATTAGTTATATGACCATGATTGCTTTGTAGACCTATAAGAGTAGGAACAGAGAGTGGCTATCACATTTAGCTCAACTATACTTAATTGCTTTAGGTATATTTTTTTGACATGTGTGATACATATTTCATTGTGAGGCTGGCTTATGTGTTGCATCTCTACATTCTAACCATCTGATGAAAATCCACTACTTCCTATTATGCATATCCAACTGATTAGGGGTAGATGTGTGATGGAGAAGGCTTTGGTTATTGAGATATTCTAACATCAATGCATTTGGTAACTGATTGATACATACACTTCTATTGATTAGGATGATTTTGGATCATTTATGCAAAGGTTAGCAACATGAAAGTGTATTGTCTATTGCTAGGTGGTTCACCTTGGATGAGTATTGCTTACTTTGTACTTTCTTCATATTGGGTGCTAGATATTCCTTCCTCCTTTTATGATGTCATTTATTGAAAATTTTGGCAACTGCATTTACCTACATTGAATGTCGAATTTCCTAGTTTGATCCTTAAAGTACTTCAATATTGAATCCAACGCCTTGGGTTTATTTTGCATCTAGCATTCTATTTGGTTGTTGGGTATTTTAACCTTTGATGATGACATTATTACCTTCCGAAGTCAAGAACTTTTGAGAGCTTTGTAGATCATGATGTTGGATGTTAGATGTTGGGTTTAATACATTGGAATATTTCTTGCTTAGTCATTGTTTAATAATGTGTTAGAAATTTTATGATACATTGCCAATGTTATCACTATTATTAATTTGGCTTGATTTATCCTTTTTATTTTCTCTTCAATGTCAAGTGTTGAATTTTAGAGCCTTCACATGATTTAATTTTCTCCTTCTATCAGATGTTGAGTTTATATTGTACTCCTACTGACTTTAGCTTCTCAAATATTTGGCTAAATTTCTTACTTAGCTAAATTTGATGGTCTTTACTTTGTATTGTTGGATCCAATGCCTTAGAATAAAAATTCCATCCAACACTCTTCTGTTTATTGCTTTGTCATTTGCCTTTTCTATTTTTGTTTTTGGCCACATATTTTTTGCTCCTTACATCTCTCTATAATGTTTTGGCCTACTTTATCTCCTTTGATATTTGAATCTACTATAAGAGCTCCATCGGAGGCTATTTTGATTACCTTATGAGTTGGTTTATACCATTTACCATGCCACTGTGTGTAGGTAAAATAAATACATGGTCTAAATGATACCACATAGTGTATGTAGGTGTTGAAATTTACCTACACTATGCAATAAGAATAGAAAATATAAGCATACCAAAATGTTATAGAATAATAATGTACACTCTCTACAAAGAGGTCTAAGATAAAATGATAACACAAGAGGATCTTTCAAAATTATTTATAAATGAAATAAACAAGGATGTTTATTATATCATATCTTATTTGATTTACATATTGATAAACTAGAAGAAGAGATACATCTAAATGATGGAAATATTGTTCATTTTAGAAGATATATAGAATGGTATGCAAATAATTTAATTTTGATTCTAAAATCAACATAGGGTTTAGGAGAGCATTTAAAGACCTTAGAGCACCTTTACAATGAGGTTAGCATGTATGTAAATACAAATAAAATGAAAATTATAAAATTCTCCAATCAAAAGAAAAAGATTAATTATATTTTAAGTTTGAAGAAGTAACAAAGTACAAGTATCTTGGGAAAAACTTCAATAATAAGCATGGTTGGATATTGAAGAAAAAATTTGGAGGATAGATACCATTTTTAGCATTACAAATAAAAGTAGAATGAGATTGCATTATGGTACTAATAGACTATGTAGGTTTTATTTGGAGTACAAGTGGTACCGATAATATTTTATGGGTGTGAAATATGGGCTAGTAGCATATTATACTCAAAATGAAGGAAAATAGAGAGAATTCAGACACATTTTATTAGAAAAATATTTAAATTAAAAGAGTATATTCTTTATGAAATAATTCTATTCAAAATAGGTACCTTCTCTATAGAGGCAACTACTATGGTTTGTCTTCTAGGATATTTGAAAATTTTTAAATAGATGGATGGATCTCAATGACCTAAATATATAACAAAACAAAACTTGAAGAAAAAAAGATAACATGGATGAAGCAAGACAACAAGGGTATGAACAAATGGAATATCAACTTATATGAATACCCAAATAATATCAAAGACATAAAAATATTTATTATAAATATTTTAAAGCACTTGTACAAGAAAAGATGTTAGGAGGAAAGATAGGATATTATCTTTGTAAATTTAATCCATCATATGATCACAATTAAAAGGTATATATAGGTTCAAACATCAATTGGAGAGTGGAGATAATTAATGATAAACTAACAACTAGAAAGTATAAATATACATATAGAAGAGACCAAAAGAGGAATTGAAGGAGAGGATATGTACCTTTTCTACTTCATGGGAAGTTGATATAGAGAAGATTTTTTTTAAGAAAATGAGATATATAGTGATATTCAAGCTAGTTATATTGATAATATAGAAGTAAAATTATTTTAATAATTATTTGTAGCGAGAAACTAGAGATAATTGGAGAATTCATCATCAAAATTAGTAACCAAAGATGAAATTTATAGAAAGAAAAATGATTGGTCTAGATTTTAGGGTTGGTAGCTATGGTTCTATATAAATTTCTTGTCCCATATGTTGCTTTACGACTCATAGATATTAAAGAAAATAAATATTAGTGATGATAGAGATAAAAATGATGATAGGAAGGATGATATTGAATAGATATATTTACTTATTTAGTATAAATTTTGAATTCCATTCAAATATACAGTTACTTGTTTTTTATATGTTGTTAAATAGACTTGGCTAAAAATAACCTAATTCCCCAACTAAAGAATTTCTTGAACTACATTCTTTGATAAAAATTGATAGGAAATATAACCATTTCCTACACCATGCAATTATTCGAATAATCATCTCCTAGTGTCCCAATTAATCATTGTCCATTTATAGAGTTCATGCTTTATTCGAATCACCCTCAAAATAAATAAAATCATAGTATGATCTTGTGAATCACATATTTTGGAAACTAGCTTAGTAGCTAATAATCTTTCAAAGGATATACCTTTTTTTTAACACCTTACGGATGTTTTTTCTCAAGAAATTTTGAATAGAATCCCCACCACTTCTCCTCTTGATATGATCAGCTAAAAATGCTTTATAGGTATTGTTAGAAAATGAAAAATTTACATCTCCTCCAATCACCATAGATTGGGAAACAATATTTTATAAGAGGAGCCTTAAAACCCATGACCTTGAAATTAGTAGATGGAATAAAAGTATCAATATTAAAAATATAATACTAGAAGGGTATAAGGATTACAAGGAGTTAGAAACAATGAAGAATGGATATTAAGCCATAGAATAATTTATCACTACCAAATAAGAATCAACATAACACACTTTAATACCATGACAAAAAAATTCATAAAACTAGCACCAAAGGATGATAACAAGCAACCCTCAACTTTTTCTATTGAGTAGCATCCCACCACAAACAACTTACCATCAAATAAAATGGGATCGACACTTTACAAAGAATAAAATATTTTTATATCATTATCCAGGCTAAAATTTCCCACATGTAACATAACTTGATTTCTAAAACACCCATCTAGACCTCTAAATATGACCATTTATCCCAAAGAAACACGTGCCTTGATAGATCAGACTCTAATATTACATTTGTCAATGTAAAAAACTAATGAATACCATTACACAATTAAAAATCCAACCCATGATTGAATCCCTTAAAAACACAACCATTTACATCCTCTTCTTCAAACAAGATGTTGTATAGTATTTAAAAACATGATAAATAACATTAAAAAATACCATTAAAATATGAAATTTTGGATTTGCAAGGGGGACATTAATTTATGGTCTCAAAAGGTGGAATGTGTGGGAAGGAAATTTTTATTAGTTTTATAATTGAGAGGGTAGCTAAATTTTCTAGGAAGAAAAAAATTAGGTAATGGAGTGTGACCATGGTACAGTAGACTCGGTTTGCTTGACTTGGTTACCATGATTTGGACAATGTAATGGTAATATTGATTTTTTAGAAAATGGTTAAGATGGAAAAATATGTGAAATTTAAAGAGGTCTAAAAAGCATGTATACTTGTATTATTATGTGAAAAGTTTTGCAAACATGTGAAGTGTGACAAATATTATGATAGTGTGTATAAAATATTTTAATTAAACAAACAAAATATTAATATATAATATTCTATATATTGCCACATTAAAAATAATTTTTTTATTATGTGATCTAATATGAACATAGATCCAAAATGTACCCCACCTGCACATTCTAACTAGCTAATAAAAAAGAGTATGAGATATTATAAAAGAGCATATTTCTAACAATAGATAAATGAAGAGCATATTCTTTTTTTATTATTATTACATTAGAGGAATTGATAACTCGTTACAATTTTCTACTTCGTGGGTTCGAATATTGTTCCTTATCGCCACTATAACTTCCAGTTGCATTGGGTAAAACTTTTACATAGTCAGCTATGTTGACACAACACACCCATTGGTACTATAGGACTTGAGGGATTGGATTGCTAGTCTCTATGCTCCTACAAAAGCATTTTGACCATTGAACCAAACCATCGGACCCAATCAAGAGCATATTCTTAACATGAGTTATAAAGACGAAAATAAAAACTCAACATTTTTTAGTCCCCTTTCATGAATTTACAAAATATTAAAATTAATTTTAGGGTTAATAGATTTTTAAATTCCCTAAACTTGGTGGTTGTCCAAAGGAAACAATCGTATTAATTTGATGATATTATCTTGAGATTCATTGGGTACCTTTCGGTTTATTTGGTTAATATCCATATCTTACAAATAATGTCACTCTTACTCCTTATATATGGATCAAATAACCCTCAAGAATTATACATAGTGAGACTTGTTATATTGCTTTTCTTGTGAGGACTATTTTGTTTGGTTGGTGTAAAGGATAATAAGAATATTTATATTTAACAATGGTAAGGCATTCAAAGCATCATAGTTGAACTATCTTTGATGGGAGTGCTTGTACTATTTAAAAAAAAAATTAGAAGATTATCATTGTTGTTGCAAAGATAATTAAAAAAATAATAATAATAGTTCTATGACTGCTCCACCTACACAAAATTTAGGCACAACACTACCTAAGGATTATAGTCAAACAAGTAGTCATTGTCTCAACCCTACTCTATCATGTTGTGTTAATGTTTGAAAAATATATCAATATACTTTATCAATCTTATGAAGGTGTCTAGATTATATGTCTATTTATATATAGTTTGTTGTTTATTTATTCAATTTGTGCTATCTAGAAAAGAATTTACTTTTACAAAGTATTTTTTATTACATGTGCATAATTACATGTAATTGGATTAACCACTTACATAATCATCAAATTCAGTTGTGAATGTATAAATACCTAAATATAGAAGATTTGTACCACTTATATAAAAAGATCATTAATATAATATTTTTAACAATTATATAGATTTGTACCCTCTAGAGCAACTATGGTTTTGGAATGTTGTTTGATAACTATATTTCTCTTAGCAGACTGCAAATTTGATTGACATCTAAAATCTAGATTCACCACAATTTTCATTTTTGTTTGTTGAATTCCTCATCAAGCGGGAACTTGGAATGATTTCAAAATTGTCATACTTTTATGATAAAATTTCATTTTATTTTAATAAGTATTTCTTTTTAGTTAATACAGTACATACTTGTATTAATAACTTTATATTTTTCTCATTGTAAAACTTCACTAATTTATAAGATCCATTACTTAACAAACTATTTTATAATAAAATAAAATACTTTAAAATACAAACCCTTTGATCTTTCTTGTATGGATTCTTTATCTTATTAACATTGAATAGTAACATATGTCAAGATAGATATTTGACCCTACTAAACCATACTAAAATGAAAATGCAGTTCTGCTGAGCATGATAGCCTTCTAATGATTGGATCAAAAAACACAAAATTACATAAAATTCCATAGAAGTCCAAGAATGAACTTCCGTAGAAGTCCAGGCATCATTATTCTTTGCATTGTATTATTATTATTCCTTTTAGGGCTTTTACTAAGATTTGGAGAATTTGATATATTCTAAAGGAATACCTACAAACTTTGCAATGAGCACCTATTTGCTTTTACATCAAACAACGATAACAATAGTCACACATACTAATTTGTGTATTTCAAATATCAGACCATAAGCTTATTCGAACTGTCGTTGAATGGTAGATCAATCATCTCGATTGTGTTAGAGTAAATCACTATATAAAATATAGAAAAGCAATTATAGTGTTTCAAAATTTAACAACAGAATTAAAAAAATAAGACAAACACACAGTAGAAGAGACAATGATTTTAACATGGTTCACCTAATGTGGATTACATCCACCAAGAATTTTCAGTTCTTTCTTTCTCAATCCAAGCAATAGAGGGTTACAACCTACATCAAACATCTATTGTAATTTCCTCTCTATATTTACAAGGAATCAACACAGTAATTTTCATTGTATACTCTGTTTTTCCTCACAACTATATATAAGAAAAAAAAAAAAAACAAAACTACTTTTCTTAATACATTCCAAGATTAACACTGAGTTCCCAGCACTTAATTTTGGGATAAAAACAAATAAAATTTCCTTGGCTATCCTGTTGTAAATCTGAAAACTTTCTCTGGTAGACTAACAGACTGTAAATTTGGAAACTTTCCCTATCCATCTTGCAGTAAATCCAAAAACTTTCTCTGTTTAGCCTCCTCATAGTTAGGCTACATTCCTAAAAATATCCCACTTGGAGACTAATTCCATTGCACCATACTGCAACCAAGGCCTGAAAATTTCTCATCATGGCCTCTTATTACTTAAGGCCAACTGAAGTTGAGGAAAATATCAAATTTTCTCTTGAAACCACTTTTGTAAGCATATCAGCAGGATTTTGTGATGTGTGACCTTTCCCTAATTTCAAAGATCCATCTTCCACTACTGATCTAATGAAATTATACCTGAGTTTGATGTGTTTAGTTTTTGAATGGAATGCCAAATTATTCACAAGGTGTATAGCACTCTTGCTATCATTCCATAACCTATTATCCTCTTGCTTCTTCCCCAGTTCGTCCATTAATCTTTGCAATCAAACCATCTCTTTGTTTGCTTCTGCAGCAGCAACATATTCATATTTAGTGGTTGAAAGGGCAACTACGTATTGGAGTTTAGAAATCCAACTAACTGCTCCTCCTTCTATAGTAAATATGTAGCCAATAGTGCTCCTTCCACCATCAATATCACCTGCCATATCAGAATCTACAAAATATTTCAAGCATATATTAGAGCCTCCAAAATTCAAAGAATAATTTGAAGTTCCTCTCAAGTACCTGAGTATCCATTTTATCGCTTGCCAATGTCCTTTTCTTAGATTACTCATAAATCTAATCACTACTCCCTCTGCGTGGGCAATGTTTGGTCTTGTACAAACCATTGCATACATCAAGCTTCCAACCGATGATGCATAGGGAACCTTAGCCATATGCTCTTGTTCATTTTGTGTCTTGGGACACAAATCTTTGGTGAGTTTGAAATGCTTTGCCAATGGAGTAGCAATAGCCTTTGCATTGTTCATGTTGAATCTCTTAAGCACTTTTTCAATGTATTCTGCTTGTGATAATTTTAGAGCGTGACTCTCCTTGTCTCTTGTTATCCTCATACCAAGGATTTGTTTGGCTTCTCCCAAATACTTCATGGCAAAGGATTTAGCCAACTTCTTCTTGAGCATGTTTATGTCTTGCATATTTGTTCCTACAACCAACATGTTGTGCACATACAATAGCAAAATAACATAGTTACCATTTCCAGTTTGCTTAAAATATACACAATGATCACTTTGACATCTTTCAAACCTTTGATTAGTCATGAACTTATCAAATTTTAAATACCCCTATCTATGAGCTTGTTTTAACCCATACAAGCTCCTTTTCAGTTTACATAGCCAATATTATTTACCTTTCACCTAAAAGCCTTCTGGTTGCTACATATAAATTTCCTTCTCCAAATAACGATAAAGAAATTCTGTCTTCACATCCAATTGCTCCAGATACAAATTTTCTATAGCTAAAAGACTCAAAATAGCTCTAATAGAGGTCATTTTTACAACTGGAGAAAAAATCTCATCAAAATCAATACCTTTTTTCTGAGCGAATCCCTTGACCACTAGTCTTGCTTTGTATCTCTTATACCCTTCATTCTCCTCTTTAATCCGGTACACCCATTTATTGGTCAAAGATATTTTACCTTTGGGTAGCACAACCAAATCCCAAGTTTGGTTTTGGAATAAAGAGTCCATTTCTTCATTCATTGCAAGCTCCCACTTATTCCTGGTATCCATTTGTAATGCTTCTTGAAAATATTCTGGCTCACTAGCATTAGTATACAAAACATAATCAGAGAAACATTGAGGAATTCTACTTATCTTGGTAGATCTTCTAACAACACCTTCTGGAGATTGAGGTGCTTGATGTTGCTGCTATTGTACATTTTGATCTTCTACCACTTTTGGAGTTACCTTTTCTATGTTTCTATCAAGGTCTATGTATTTAGTATTTTCCTCTTTCTATTTCTTTCCCTGCAACCGATCTTTATACAAGTTTTTTCATTAAATATGACATCCCTCCTTCTAATGACTTTTCGGTTATCACAATCCCATAATCTGTAACCCAGGACATCAATACCATAACCAATAAAATAGCACTTTTGGGCCTTAGCATATAACTTATTTCTATTCTCTTTGTCTATATGCATAAAAGCCTCACATCCAAATACCTTAAGGAAAGAATAATTTACTGGTTTACCTTTCCAAAGCTCTTCCATAATTCCTCCATCCAAGGCACTAGATGATCCTCTATTAATCAGATATACTACAGTATCAACAACATGAGCCCATAAAAATAATGATAAGTCTGCATGTATTCTCATGCTCCTAGCACACTCCATGATGGTTCTATTCATTCTTTCTACAACCCCATTTTCTTGAAGTGTTCTTGGAACTACCTTGATTCTTCTAATTATATTTTTAGAACAAAACACATCAAATTCTCTACTGCAATATTATCAACCATTATCTGACTTTAGACACTTTAACCTTTTTCCAGTTTTATTTTCAACTAATGCTTTCCAATTCTTGAAGGTATTAAAAACATCACTTTTATTCTTAATGCAATATATCCATGTTTTCCTTGTTGCATCATCAATAAAAAGTACATAGTAAGAGGAACCTCCAAGAGAGGTTATCTAAGCTAGGCCCCAAACATCTGAGTGCACCAGTTCCAATTTCTCTTTCTTCCTTTCCTTGCTATCCTTGAGAAATATAACCCTCTTTGCTTTACCATAAACACAATCCTCACAAAATTCCAAATCAATCTCTTTTAACTGAGGCAATAACTTTCTTGAATGTAAAATTTCTATACCTTTTCCACTCATATGGCCAATTATTTGGTGCCACAAAGATGCACTCTCACCTATAGAAACTAAATTCATGGAGCAGTGAGAAAAATCAGTAAGTAAATAAAGAGTATCCATCAATTTACCTCTAGCTACTATAAATGAACCTTTAGTAACTTTCCAAGCATTTTCTCTGAATGCAACCGTGTATCTTTCACCATCAATATTACTTTCCGATATAAGATTTCTCTTTAAATTTGGTATGTGTTTCACCTCTTTAAGAACTCATTGATATCCATTTGGGGATTTAATCAAAATCTTTCCAATACTCATGATTTTATACGGTTGGTCATTTCCCAATAGAACCTGTCTATAATCTCCAGAAACATAATCTATGAAGTATTCCTTATGTGAGGTAGCATGGAATGAAGCACCAATATCAATTACCTAATAATCACTATTTCTATCAAGAGATAATATTAAAGCATATTGTAGAATTTTTCCAGTAATATCGACTTCTGAAGTGTTACCATTATTATCATTACCTTCATTTCCATCACCCTTTCTTTGCCAACAGTCCTTCTTGAGATGAACCTTTTTGCCATGGTGCCAACATTGTAGCTTTCCTTTTCCATGTGATTTGGATCTACCTTTGGATTTGCCACGATGTGAACTATTGCCTCTTTATCTTCCTTTTCCTGTATTCTCAATAAGTAAGGCGGTGCTAGATGATTCTCCTGTGGTTTTTCTTCTCATGTCCTCACTGAGTATCACACCAACCACATCATCAAATTCTAATTTATTTGAACTCGAAGCAGAGTTACTTATCGCCATTACCAAATTGTTCCAACTTTTTGGAAGAGAGCATAAGATTAATAAGGCCCTAATCTCATCATCAAAATCCAATCCTACTGAATTCAATTGATTAGTGATAGTATTAAAATTATTTAAATGATCCGGCACAAATCCTCCTTCACTCATTCTCATGTTAAATAACCTTTTCATTAAGAATACCTTATTTGATGCTGATGGTTTTTCATGCATCTTGGCCAACTTATCCATGACTCCCTTGGTAGTCTTTTCATGGGAGATGTTGAAGGCTATGGTGGCTCCCAAGCACAACCTCACAGTACCCAATGCCTTTATATCAAGGAGACTCCACTCCTCATTAGACATAGTTGAAGGTCTCTATGTTTCCTCCTGAAGAGTAGGCATCTTCCAGAATTGAAAGTTCTGGCCATTGAATTTTTCAACTCTAAACCTCCCTTCTTCCGCAATTACTTCCACTTTATCTAGAAATTCTCCTTCTGTCAAGTGCACCCAACAAAACCTCGCTTTGATACCACTTGTTAGAGTAAATCACTATATAAAATATAAAAAAACAATTATAGTGTTTCAAACTTTAACAGCAGAATTAACAAAATAAGACAAACACACAGTAGAAGAGAAAACGATTTTAACGTGGTTCACCCAATGTGGGTTACATCCACCAAGAATTTGCAGTCCTTTCTTTCTCAATCCAAGCAATAGAGGGTTACAACCTACAACAAACATCTGCTATAATTTCCTTTCTATATTTACAAGGAATCAACACAGTAATTTTCATTGTATACTCTGTTTTTCCTCACAACTATATATAAGAAAAAAAACAGAAAAGAAACTGCTTTTCTTAATACATTCCAAGATTAACACTGAGTTCCCAGCACCTAATTTTGGGATAAAAACAAAAAAACTTTCCCTAATTGTCCTGTTGTAAATCCAGACTCATAATTAAGCTCTATTCCTAACAGATTGGTCGTGGAGAGAGAGAAGTGACCATCTCGAAATAAAGTTTCAACACCACTACCAGATCCACCGGATTCTTAGGCGCCTCCACCCAACTGAAGTGATAAAGGAGGCAAGCCAGCCACAGGTGCACCGTTGCCAGTCCCAGAGCTCTGCCAGGACAAAACCGACGGCCAACACCGAAGGAAACCAACCTTAAATCCCTTACTCTCACGTCCACCTCTTCGCCTCCTTCGCTCACAATCAAGCGCTCTGGAACAAAGTCATTTGGTCGTGACCAGAGGCTTTCATCATGGGTGATAGCCCACATATTCACCATCGCCGTTGTACCACGAGGAATGAAGTGGCCGGAAATATGAGTATCGTTTCGGGACAGCCTTGCCCACGACAGAAGTGGCCCCGGTCGATGTAGGCGTAGAGTTTCCTTCACAACTGCCTGCAGGTATGGGAGTCTGGGTATATCTGAGTCTGTCGGGTGGCCAAATTTCCCAACAAGTGAGTCCAGCTCGTCCCGCAGTTTCAATTGAATCTCTGGATGTAAAACTAGTTCCGCAAGAACCCATTCAGTGAGAATGGCCGTGGTGTCAGAGCCTCTGAAGATCATTTCCTGCAGCAACATACACGCATTTACTTTGTAGAACATATATCGTTTTAGTAAAAACAGCGAATAATATCACTCATGCCAGGATCTACAAGTTATGAACAGTTCACATATGGTATAGCCATAGTCTCACATTGAAAATCATATCAACTTATAAGATTAAAACAGTAAATGAGTAAGAAGTAAAATATCACATTAAAAGGAAAGCAATTACAAATTTCAAGTCTCTTCATTGTTACGCAACCCACTTCAAACGCTCAAGAATTGTAATAATCCTGATGTTACGTTATAAGAAACTTACCCATAAAATGATGACCATGTCATCGTCAGATAATCTCTCTTTCTCTTTGAGTGAAATCAAGATGTCCACAAAATCGAATGAATTGGAGGTAGCGGAAGGGAAGCTCCGCCCTTCACGGTGATCTTCAATGATGCGCTGTACGTATGATTTCACTTCGGAAACGAGTTTACGACAACGCTCATGAACACTGCTCAGGTTCCAACGCCCCCAGCAAGTCGAAGCCTTCCATTGCCATCTGTCGAAACTGCATCGCCTCCTCGTCTTTGCTTCCAAAATCATAACATCGCCCGAACACCGTCATCATAATATTATTAAGGGCGGCTCTCTGCAGAAACGGGCGGACCTCCACAAGTTGCGAATGGGAGTTCCATATGTCCACCAGAATTTGTGTGGTTTCTTTCTGTCGGAACTCCTTGTGGGCAACAATTCGGTTGGTCGAGAACAAGTGAGTCGCCGCAATCCTTCGGAGATTACGCCAGTACTCTCCATACGGAGCGAAGCCGATGGCTCGACCAAACAATAGCAATTTGGCGGACGCCTTGAGAGGCCGATCTGCGAAATCGGAGCTGGAGAGGAGATCGCGAGCAACGTCTGGTTTGGACGTAATAACGACAGGGATGATCCCTAGATTGAAGGCCATGAGAGTTGTAGCCTTATGACTTCCAGCAAGGGTGCTCATAGGGTGGTCAGATTTCTATGAGCTAAGCCCCTCATCTCTAAGAGGATTCCTATAATGGGCAACCCTGTTGACCCGGGAATTTTACATTCGGGGTTCTTCTTCAGTGCAACTAAAATCACAACACAAAATCCCACACACGAATCCGGCCACACAAAACAGCTTTGCTGACAAAGATGAAGCATTTTGTATGGCACGTAGTTCTCCTTTGGCGAGGAGAAGAATCAGCGAGCTCTACGGTGAATGTTTCTTATTATAAAACAAAAAAAACATTTAGACGACAGTAAAGTTTGGAGGAACCGTAGTATATAACATTTTAAAAGTTTTTGTTTTTAATTTAAAAAATTAAACTTTTTTATGTTTTTCCACGTATTTGCCTTAACACACATTCCCATTTATAGTTTGAACTATATTTTTTTAATTAAAAGGTCAGTCGAAGGTGATAGAGAATAGAGAGCATTGAAAAATGAAACCACAAGGAAATCAACTATAAAATGGAATATCAAGATGGATAAAGTCCAGCGGCCTTACTATTAGACACATCATTGGGTCAAGATGTGTAATATCTTAATGTTCGTTAAATAAATCCACAATTCTACGTTTAATTAGCGGCGACACGCAACGTTTCCCCTAGATACAAAACCACAGATCCTGGGGACGTCGCGCTTTGTAACTATACAAGAATATATTAGTGTATGATGAGCACGATTTATTGATTAATTGCAGTTTTGACAATGTATGACAAGGCATTCACCAAACACAAGGTGAGATGTCACGTTAACTTCTTGATTTAGGTTTATGCGGGAGATTAAATAGAGAGATTTGTTATATACGAACGTAAATGTATGGATTGTTAATTCTTATTGCCTTTATAGCCAAGGCTTCACATTGACAACACCTTATTTTTAAAAATTTACTATCTAAAACCTGTGAATCATCACGATGAAAATAAAATTTTGGCATAAATGTGTAGTCTAAAGGATTTGAAAAACAATATTTGTATTTAATTTGAAGTATTATTAATAATATATTTTATCATTTTATTAGATGATATTATTTTAATTTATTAAAGTTTTTTAAAGAAGAGATTAAAGTTGAAATTTTGTTAAGTGATACATACAGTTCAACTTGTTAAATTTTTTAACTTAGAAAAAAATATTAAAGTTCAAATATTCTACTATATGATCATAATGTAATATAGATAAAACCATTTAAATACCACATTCAATATAAAAAAATATACTTATTAATTAAAAACTAAAAAACTGTTTAAATTATATTTTATTTCAATTATTTTTAAAATATAAGGACAAGACCATTTCATTATTTTTGTGGCCCATTTATTGTTAATCATAATTGTTTACCATAATTTTTTAATGTTAAACAATATTATTTTTTTCAAAATATAATAATAATAAAAATATATTAAATATTTAAAAATATTATAATTATTATAAATATTATATATAAAAATACAATTTTAATACTTATACCATGTATAGATCTTAGATATAAATAACAAAAGTGTGCATCAAAATTTTTAAACCTTTTAAATATTTACAACAAATTTTAATTTCTTAAATTTAAATAATAATAATATCCATGTTATTTATAAAAATTCTTATCAAGCACCTAATTTAAATGATTTATTTTATTTTTTTATCTAAGGATAGTCATCACTGTCTTACCACATCTAATTGTCATTTGTTAAATAAATTTACATCGTAAATGTTAACAAGACTTTTATAACCCATTTTAACACTTAAACATCCGTCTAATTTTTAGACAAGAAGTTTTTATAAAAGCAATAAAAAATGCAATATATATGCATACACGGATGGGTGCTTTTCTAAGTATTACGTTTGTTCTTTGAATCCCTGTAACTTTATTAATATTTAATTTAACTTACACGGATGGGTGCTTTTCTTAGTTTTACGCTTGTTCTTTGAATCCCTATAACTTTATTAATATTTAATTTAACTTAGTCAATAGATTTTTATCAAAGTTAAATGAAGAATTTCATCTTATTATATATACAATCTAAATCTAGAATTCATGTTAAACAGATGTTTATATGACTACTACTCAACTTGTTTGCACGTGTGTATTGATGTCCAAACTTTTAGAATATGTGTCAAAGCCTAACCTATTATGACAAATATGTGTTCCTTATTATTATGAGTTATTTTTGAAAGATTTTTTTTTTTACCTCTATCATTCAATTAAAATTAATAGGAAAAGAATGTAAAATTTGAGGGTTCATTGCTTTTCCATTATTTCATATTTCTCTTTTTTTTAGCTTTTAGTAGTTATAGCTAATTTACACTTAACTTAGTTTTCTTTATAAATATTTGTATGCATAATTTGTTGTAGATCACATGAGAGGATATTATCAATTATGTCTTATCATAAAAAAGAAAACATTGATTTTAATGACCTTGTGTATTGTAAAATAGATTTAAAAGTGAATATATCTCCTTATAATCTATTTATGTTTTATTTATTGTATTTTGAATTTTCACAAATAATATACTTAATATTAAATATATAATAGTAGGCATAGGAAAATTTTAAAACAAATGATTGTTTTGAAATATACACTTTTTACATTATCATTTTAAAATTTTACTCAAGGGGATATGAGTTGTTTTTTTTTTTGAAAACATCGTAGAAGGGATGCCACTTTTGGGTAAGACCCAAAGAGATAGGGGTATCTATTCCGCCAAAAATATCTAGGGTTCTTCATCAAATTGTACCTACATAATAACTATTTTCATTTGACAATCCTCATCATCTCCTTACTCATCCATGGAGATAATTTCAAAGGTGTTAGGATAAATAATTGTTTTCTCTTTTGTTGCTATTTTTTTGTGTTTTTTTTAGGGATTTGAAACCCTTCCAATTCCATATCCTATTTCTCTTTTTTAGGGACCTTATGTGGACAATCCTTGACTATATGACCATATTCATGACAAATTTTACATCTAAGTGTAATATTTTCATAATCTGCTACTTGGTCCCATATTTCTTCCAAATATTGTAATGTAATATTCTTTGGAAGTGGTTTGTCAAAATAATTCAAAACATAAATTCTTGCATAAATCATATGCTCTAAGTGTTGGGTAAAATAAGAAGTCATCATGTAAACTCCTAAATAATTTCTAATTGTTTCGAATATCTTTGGATGCTATTATTTTATCGTAAGACCAAATATACAGACCCAAATATGAACATTAATGACATATCTTCCTTAGTTTTAAACTTGCTAATGAAGATCCCTACCCTACCAAAAGATCATGGCCCCCATTGAAAAATATTTTCTCTATCTTCTTCATTTTAAAAAAAAAATAAGAAATTAGCCATTAGGGTGTGTGAACATTTGGAACTTACCTTTAGTGCTCCAGTTATTGGTAGCTCATTGCTTGAAGGTAGCAATAGTTGGTAGGAATCCCATGAGTAAAAAAATTAGGCTTTTCCTCTCAATCACATCTATTATTTTATGAACATCCATTATTTCCTACTTCACTACTAGGATCTATTATTTGCTTTTATGCAACCCATATTTATTTTCCTTGGATCGACCTTTGGCATCCTCAATGGTTTCCTTGACAATCATTGATTATGTTCCCCTCCTATTTGAGGTGGTCCTCCACAGATTGCTTCTCTAAAATTTATTTTTAACTTAATGCATGCATCTCTATTGAAACCCTTCATCCCAATATCCAAAAGATAAAATTGCATGAAATCCTAAATTTTTACTGTAAACCCTAATGCAACCACTTTCCCCCTCAAATAATTATGCTATAAGAAGAATTATAAATCCATAATCTACGTTTTTAATTCCTTAACCTTTAACAACATCTGTTGTCCACAATTTTTTTTTCACCAGCCGTCAACAAAATCCATTATTCCAAAAGTATTCTCGACTGCCCCGTTTGTGTGCAGTTGTTGGCCATAGTGCTAGGAAACCGTTCAAATTTCCTTTTTGATACTCAAATCATCCTCTTCATATCCAGATGCTCTCCCTTACTATAGAGCAATCATGCACAAAAACCACCGCCTGCTCCTAAAATATTAACAAATAAAAACTTTAAAATTGCGGGTTTCATCATTTGAAATAGCAAGGGATATGAGTTATTTGTCAAAATATTTTGATTGAATTCCTAACTTATATGAAGTAAGAATTGGTTGACCCTTAATGAAAGAGAAGATGCAATTACCAATCTAACTAAAATAATTCTTCCTTTTAAATGTAGAGTATGGATCATTATAATTCAATGTATAGCTTTTTAATATTAAAATATATTAGAAAGTGATCATATATAGAATGAAAGGTTTGAGTTTTAATCCAATTTTTTTTTAAATTTAACATTAAATACATGATAGAATTAAACATTAATAATATATATTTGTATGATAAAGGATTACTTTGGTGGGGTAAAATAATTTACATTATATATAAAGGAGGTGGCTTTTAGAATTGTAAAATTAGACTCTTTTTAAAAGGGCTTAAATTTATAAAGTTTTTTAAACTTAGAAAAATAAATCACGGTCTAATATTAAACTGATCTTATGGCAAGTAATTGCATGTGGTTTTTTAATTATATAAATAAAGATGAATCTTTACCATTATTATTTTAGTTTTAATTCAAGAAACTAATAATTTTATTTTCAATTCATTTGAAATATTTATCATCTTTGTTACAAAATAAAATTATTTGTATATGAATTTAAGTTTTATATTGTTAGAATTTCAGAATAATAGATATGCAAAGTGTTACATAAAATATTAAGATAAGAATAGAACCGATTGATTTACCTTTAGGATCAACTCTAAATAGCAGAGTTGATCAATGGGAACCATTGGATTACAACAACTAATCAGACCTGATGAAGACACAACTAAGAGTTCTCTTGACACATGGAGGAGCAAAAAATCAATAAGATACCATTGAGAGTTCTCCTAACACATGGAGGAGTGGAAAATTAAGTGTCTATCCTAGTGGAACTTAAAAGAATATTTACTTATTCTAATACCCCCCTTAAGTGATACTAGGGGATATTTTTACAAATGAGTCTTGGCAATAAGGCCTGATTAGGTACTCATGTACAATATGGATAGTTGGTGGAAAAAACCCCTATTGGGAAAAACCAAATTTAACCCCTTTGTTTTGAAGTGATGGTAAAAAACCTAGTGGGAAAATATATCAATCAAAAAACAAAGAGGTATGAAAGAGGCTTGTCTTCAGATGATGAATATTGTCCTCTTTAACAAATAAAATATGAGTCCTAGCAACAAGGCCTGATTAGGTAGTCATGTACAATATAGATAGTTTGTGGAAAAACCCCTATGGGAAAAAATCAACTATCATCCCTTTGTTTTGAAATGATGGTAAAAACCCAGTGGGAAAAACCATCAATCAAAAGCAAAGAAGTATGAAAGAGGCTTATCTTCGGATGGCAAATATTTTCCTCTTTAACAAATAAAATATGAGTCCCGATAAGAAGGCCTACTGAGGCACTCATTTATAATATAGTGATAGGTGGAAGACCTCTTTCTCAATGCCACTGTAATACTCCAAGTTTTTCTCACAACTAAAGGTAATGTGGAGAAGAAATTGACTTGGTGAATATGTATGCAATTTATACCTCAGTTGGAATATATTCCAATTGTATGTCCTCGCTCTGAATATGCTATCGAATGAAGAGCTTCTAATAATAATAAGAAGAATGAGAGAGAAATGAAAAAACACTATGTACCAAGATACTTTAACACCCCCTCTTAAGTGATAGTAGGGGTAAGTAAAAAAAAGAATAAATAATATGTGGCATACCTATATAAGATGAGTCCCGATACCAAGGTCTGATAAGGTACTCATGTACAATAGATATGGTATAGCCACAAATATGAGTCCTGATAGCAAGACCTGATAAGTGAAAGCACGAGATTCCGGTCAAAGGAAACACCAAGTGCAATTGCATTCAAAGTTAAGCACGCCTAAGTCCTAGAAATATAAGTTACATGAAACAGAAAAGAGACATGTTGTAAGAGACGCAATCAGATAAAGAAAAATAGCCCTTTCATTAATTTCTTTCGATCTCTGTTACAATAATGCCTCCTCCATTTTCAGGGGCTAGGAGCGCAAATAGGGTTTGATTAAAATCGTTGAATGGTTCCTTCTTCCGCGTGCCCATGATTGCAATGGGCGGGCCAAGATGATTCCGCCACTGATATCAATGAGTTCTTCGCCTCTGCTGCTTCTCCAGAAGGCCACTGCCACTGAGGCAGCTGGCCAATCCACCTTAAACTAGAATTCGTCCCTGGGCAGGACAAATTCTGACTGTAATTCGTCCCTGGGTGGGACGAATTCTTTTGAGTAGGAGAACCTGACCTGCTGCTGCTCCAATGTCAGATCCCGGGACCTGCAAAACTCCTAAAAATAGGGGGGTTAGGTAATTGGGGCCATTTTGGGACGACCCAGATGGTCGGATTTTCCCAATTTGGCCTCCACCCTCGGGAATTTAACCTTGACACCTACAAGTTAGCGAAACGATAAAGCAATACAAAACACCCTAAACTCTGACCAAAAGCTACAAAATTGCAATTATAGACTAATCAGACCTAGTAACATAGAATGCAATCTAAAAATTAATCTAAAGTGCTCAAAAACTAAAATTAGGACTTAGGAGGTGCGGGGGTTCCCAAGTGGGCCTCCCACCGTTGGCCTCGATTTTCGAGCCAATCCACCAAGGATGGGCCCAAAACCTTTTAGGATTGGGGGGTCGGCGAATTGGTAGGTTCAGATTTCCATGCGTCGGATTTGAGTAAGGTTCGAGCTTCCAAAGGCCACCCAACAACCTCCCTTGCAAAAGAGATTGATGGATGTAGGAAGGTGAACAAAGGGGGATGCAAGTGAGTCTTCAATTCGGCAGAACTTCGTTGCTTGAACACTCCTTTAACCTGTATGTTTTGGGTGAGAAAAGTCCCACCTTTTATAGACCCAAGGGGTCTCTTTTGGGAGGGAAGCACAAAAGCCAAGTGTTGGCCATGGGCGCCATGTGGCAGTCTTGTCTTCCCATGAGGGAGGGGAGTCCTCAATTGACTTGAACTTTGATAAATGCTTTTTGTAACAGTCCTCTAACGGCCCCTCTATCCACTTACACATGTGTGCAAGGTAGGAGCCCTTAACTGACTGTTCTGGGCTGCCACTTGGCACCATTTGCCTTTTTGCCCGTTAAGCTTGGAATTCGTCCCACCCAGGGACGGATTCAGTAATCTGTCCGGGTGGGACAGATTCTATTTTGAATTCATCTCGGGGTGAGACGAGTACTGGGCAAAGTTTCCAAGTGTGCCAAATTGCTTCTTGACCTTACAAAATTGCTATGAAAGTGGTTAGGACCACTGTTTAACCTCTGAGGGCTGCCCTGGGGGCTGTGTTTGCCAAAGCGATCAGTGTTTGCAGTCACATAATCGGATTGGTGCTGTTTTGGTGTCTACAATAAGGTACTCATTTACAACATGTGATCAAAAGAATAAATATCTTTAAAGAAAAGTCCCCTAAAACCAAAGTGAAGATAGGATAGAGATAGAACCACAAAAAATCACATGGGTAGTCCAAAAATGACTCCACAAGCATGAGTATGTGGTTTCCACCTATATGATTACAATAGGTTGATAACTAGGTCCAAAACTTGTGGAAAAACAACAAAATTAGGGTAATGGTAGAAAATTTCAAGGGGAGACAACCTACTAGAATAGAAGAATAAGGAATATGTGCATGGAGGATTGAGAGGAAGGAATATGTCCTCTTCAATCCCCTCTTTAGAACAAATTCCATTAAGAAGCTTGCAATGGACCCATTAGAAGTCTCAAAAACATAGAGACTTGTTGTAGAAAATAATTCATACTCACAGCTGGTGCTCGCGATCCATGAAATCAAAGTGTCTCACAAAAAGAATTATTACGAGAAAAATCCCTTGGAACCAAAGTGTCTCACAAAAATAATGTGAATATAGGATGGATAAAGAACCACAAAAACTATAAGGGGTGTCTAAATTGACTTTGCAAGCATAAGTAGTGGTATCCACCTGTATGACACAATGGGTTGAATAACAAGGTCCAAAAAATGGACAACCAGCAAAACAAGGGCAAAAATGCTAGGAGTGTCGGTTTCAACCGAGAGTGCACTCCATGATACAATAATTTTTAAAAAATATCATTGAAAAAGTCTTGAAACTGAAAAATGGACACCACCATTGTGTCAATATTGGAAAAAACTTTTTGATTATAAATACCCTTCCATTACCTTCAAATGAGAAATTGAAGTGAAAATGAGAGATTTGGTTGTCCAAAAAATATATTTTTTGAGTTTTAATAATATTTTTTAGTTAATGTTTGTAGGAATTGCCAATGTAAATATCCTATAAAAAAATATTTGTTTTGATATAAATGAAGTTAGTGAATATCTTCTTATACTTTTTAGATATTTTATAAACAATATATACCTCTAAAAATTAAAGGCTACTATAAATAAATCTAGAAGAATACACCCTCCCTAAAAGACAAAATAAAAAAAGGAATTTAATTATTAGGTTACAAATGACGCTTTTCTCTTAGCCCTTTGAAAGGGAAAGAGATTTAAAATTTTGGGTTCCCATGAGTGAAAGTTATGAGGGGTGAGGGGCTCAATTGAATTCATCTTAACACAAGAGAGAGATTGAAGTTTTAAATTACCATTACTCCCCGCTTAAAACTTCAATTATGGAAAATTTTAGGTTTATGAAAACTTTTATGAACAAGTTATTTAAAGTTTTATATATATTCATAACCTTTTAAAAAATTTGTTAAGATTTAATTTAAAATAAATTTAACAATAACACCCTTAGAGAGTAAAATACATTTATAGATTTAACAATAACACCCTCATAGAATAAGAAAATGTGAGAAAAGATATTTTTTAAAATAGTTAGTTCGAATATATTAATAAACTAAATGATAATAAAGAGAAAAAAAATTAATTTCAAAGGAAAAAAGTAACTTCTTGTGTAAAATTATTATTTTAACAATAACATTTAATTTAGAAGATGTTATAAGGAAGATAGCTTTTCTCAAATTTTGATAAACAAGATGGGTGAGAAACGTTTTCCAAAGAAAACAGATGTTAAGAAAATATTTGTCAGGCCTTTATACCAATTTTCCCAAAAAACCTACCCTTACGTGAGGGAGACTATAAGTTTTTAGGAGTTTGATACATGGAATGTAGAAAAAAGATATTTTAGTGAAATGGTGTATCAAAGTAATTTTAAAATATATGATTTTACTAAAAAATTATAAATTAAATTACTTTGAAAGAAAAGTAGATATCTTGATAAACTATTTAAAAGTTTAACAAAAAATAAAAATATTATCTTAAAATGAAATATTCTCTAAAATAATCCAATATTGTAAATTTCCTTATGTAATAAATTTTAAATAAAAAACAAATATTAGATATCTAATTTTGAAAGGAAATATCCCTTATTGAGATAAATAAACCAATATTTGTAAATTTATGTTATAAATTTAAAATAAAGAAGATAAACAACTATTAGATATCTAGATTTAATAAACTATTGAAAGAGAATATGCAAAGAAAAGAACACCCCCCTTTTGACACATAAGAGTGCAAAAACTTGCACTTAAAGAACCCCCCCAAAGAAATATTTTATTATTAAAATACAATATTTGTCTACTACCATTTTTGTGGAGACTCAAAATAAAATATGAGGTCTACCAAAAAAAACATAGACAAAGGAATTTTGAAACACCACGATTTGGAAGAATCGAATGTAACAAAAGGAAATGCGGAAAAAAAAATAAAAATAAAAAAATTTACAGACTTTCTTCGAGAAATAGCAAGTGGCAGAAAGTGAAACCAGGGAATGTGAACAGATGAAACCACCAAGATAGTCCACAATGGTGTTTTTCTGGCGAGTTATCCTTAGATCCCAAACACTTAACGTTGCAGAAATTGATTAGATAAAATTGCTACCTGCGTGAAACAGAGAGACCTGTAGAAAACATGTCAAAAGGAGATGCTCCCTCGAAAGGGTTATATGGGAAAAGCTATCACATGTGAGAAAACCTTAGTTATAAACATGTAATGTTGCAAAAAATGTTATTTTAAAAAACAATGTTTTAAAATATTTTTAATTAGTATTTTTCTAAAGAAATCGTGTTCGAAAGCAATATAAACAAAATTGTAACGATACAAAAATTGATTAGATAAAATTACTGCCTGCGTGAAATGGAGAGACTTGTAGAAAACATATCAAAATGAGATGCCCCCTCGAAATAGTCATATGGGCAAAGCTATCACCTGCGAGCAAACCTTAGTTCTAAAAGTGTAATGCTGCAAAAAAAATTATTTTAAAAAATGATGCTTTAAAATATTTAAATATTTTTTCAAAAGAAAATGTTTTGAAAGCACTCTAAAAATGTAATCCTGTAGAAAACGTTAGATAGTGTTGTTGCTGCTTAAATCCAATAGAGCTACGTAAATCATTAGATAGCATTTTCAAAGAGCATTGCGTAACTCAGATCTTGGCCAAAAGGAAGGAGCGAAAGTTTTACAAATGCCTTTAATTAAAAAACATAAAGCATTAATATTTTGAAATGACTCCGAGAGGAAGAGATTTATACCGTCTGAGATAAAGAGCACCGGTTGAATAGACTTCGAGAGGAACAACTCATCAAACGGGTGAATCAGATGGGAGTGCGCCAGAGTGATTTAGAGGCTCATTTGAAATGGAACCAACTAGAGTGTGAATGGGAGCTCCAAGGAGAGTGCACCAATGGGAGTGGCAAGCCTTCTCAAATATTAGAAACTCATGAATGTTGAGAACGAACGAGCCCAGAATTAAGAACGAATGTTGAGTTCCAGAGCGTGAGATAACGTTGAGATCGAACATTGAGTTTAATAATGATGAGTAAGGTTTTTAAATCCTCACGCGAAAAAATAAACTCATATAACAATCTCTAATATAACACTTGAGATATTTCATGATTTTCTCTTTTAATAGCGGAAAAAAGGAATTAACTAGAAGTGTTAGAATACGAATACCAACATGAATATGCTGAGGGAAAAAAATAAAGAAAATAAAAGGCTATTTTCCTTTGAAAATAAAGGCGATAAAAGTGGCTTCACACAAGGTAAATCGTGTTAAAGAAAGGAAATAGCTATATTTTCTTAAAATTTCCTCAAGCAATTCAATAATATGCAACATATAAAAAATAAATATGCTGAAAAAAAATAACAATGGATAAAAGGAGACTAATGTAAACTTTTGAAGTTAGATAGCCAAAAAAAAATTATCCAAAGTAAATGAATCAGATCCTAGAACCTTCAAGAGACAATACTAGCAAAATCTATCCTACTCTGGTACCATGTTAGAATTTCACAATAATAGATATGCAAAGTATTACACAAAATATGAAGAGAAGAGTGGAACTAATTGATTTACCTCTAGGATAAACTCTATATAAATAGCAGAGTTGATCAATGAGAATTTTTGGATTACAACAACTCATCAGACCTGATGAAGACACCAGTAAGAGTTATCCTGACACATGGAGGAGTGGAAATTGAAGAAGATACCACTAAGAGTTCTCCTAACACATTAAGGAGTGGAAAATAAAGTGTCTATCCTAGTGGAACTTAAGGGAATATTCACTTATTCTTACCTATATGCAATTTTGGGATAGAAAATAATGGAACATTATTGAAGAGTTAACATTTGAAAGGAATAATTTGCATGATTAATGAAGAAAAAATAAATTATACAATATAATATAATATAACATAATATTAATTATATATATATATATATATATATAAACTATTTTTTTTACTTCCTTTAAATAATTCACATTCTTGTTTATAGTATTTATATTTGTTCTAATAAAAATATAAATAAAATATTTTATAATTATAAAATATTATCAATTTTTGCAAAAATCAATAGATTAGTTATACAAAGGACACAAATGTTTAAACACTAAATGAAAGTCTTGTATTTAAAATCATAATTTTTAATGTGTTTGTATATTTTCTTCTTTACTAAATTGTTTTACTTAAAAATTATAAATTTTAAAGGCTATAAAGTTAATTAGAATTTATCAAATTATCGTTAAATTTAGGTGTAGTGGTCATCATGAAACTAAATTAATGATAACCAAAAATATTTCTATTAATTTGATAAATTTAATATTATTATTAAAATTATCATAAAAAAAAGTTTTTTGTTAACTTAAAGAATTTTAATAGATAAACATGATTAATTTATATTAAAATAAGACCACAACCTACACCTAGGTTTAATTTATTAGGATGACTATGGATTATAGACTTGAAATATTTAAGGCAATTTTATTTTATTTTTACATTTTTGAAATAGTAAATTTTTTTATTTTAAATTAAAACTAATATAAATTATCAATATAAATCAAATGGCATGAGTTGAACAAAATCTATCAAAATTTCATGGATGCTTTTTCAGGTTCGGATATAGGGCTTTAGAGAAAATATAATTCCTTACTCCTAAGAATTTTCCATAGAAGAGATTTTAGCCACTAAGGCCCTCCCTAAGGCATGCAATTAATTTAGTTTGTAATCTAAAATCATAATTCTTATAGGTGATAATTGTAATAAAAATATTATTATCTATCTTTTAGATAAAACTTCAAAATATGATAGAAGATTCGTACATTTTCTTCATTGTTTCTTTGCTTCCACCTTTTAGGAATGCTTTTCAAAAAATAAGATTCTATTTGGATTGCTTCATCAATATTATAGGAATGAACTAATGGATAATTTTTTTTAAAAGCTAAAGAATTAAGAATTTTATCTAAAATATTGGAATGACCATTACTTGTTAGAAATTATGGTTTGAGTGTAATAGTAGAGTTTTGAAAAATAAATATCAAAGTCTCATCATTTTACAATAGTATAGTTTGTGGATATGCATTTTATTATATACCATTTTACATGATTCCTTCCTCATTCTTGATAACGAGAAGAAGAATATTAGCAAGGACTTTTAGTGCTTAAATACTTGTTTGGCCTTCAACTATGCTATGTAAGAACAAAAAAAAAAAATGTTATAAATAAAATCAATGTATCATTCTTGGGTTGTTGAACATTTGTTAGGAATAGATTTAGTAAAACAAGCTTTTAAATTCTTAGGAGTCCTTTTTTAATGTATAGTCCCATCGCCCTTGGGCGTATATGCAGTGTAGAGAGATTAAACAAAAATATTTTAATAAAATTGATGCAGGAGCATCCGACACCAGTAGAGCAATCTTGCATCTTCCAAAATTTTTCCAAATTTTTCTAAGTACTTTGCATTTTGATTTGTTTCAGTTTTTCCCAAGGGGGAAGTTTTTGTAAAGCAAGGGGGAAGGGGTCGCGAAATCGTGACATGTCACGATTTTGCGACATGTCGCAAAATCGTGACATGTCGCGATTTTACGACATGTCACGAAATCGCAACCTCAAAAGCTACAACATGGCATATCACGATGTCGCGATATCGCGACGATATTTCAGAACTAAGGCATAGGGGGGAGTCCCGTCGTGATATCGCGACCAGTTAAAAGCTGCCACGTGGCAATGTTATCATGACTTCAAAGCTAAGGCAAGGCAGAAGACAAGGCAAAGGGCTACGGCAAAGCAAAGGCAAGGGGAGGGGTCGCGAAATCGTGACCCCAAGGGGCTACGGCAAGACGAAGGCAAAAGGGGGTCACAAAATCGTGACATGTTGTGATTTCATGACATGTCACGAAATTGCGACCCCAAAGGGCTATGGCAGGGTGAAGGTGCATTTGGTCACGATATCGCGACATGTCACGATTTTGTGACCTGTCACGATATCGCGGCCAATAAGAAGACAGGCCAAAGTATACATGCGGATAGTCAAGCAAGGCTGAAATAGACACATGGCTACCATGTGTGATAAAGCGACACAGTCAGTTGAAGACAAAGCCAGAAATAGACATGCAAACTACCACGTAATTCAAAACAGAGTTGACGATCGCATACATTAAAATGGAGATAATCATCTTAAGGAAGTTTTTGTACAAGCATGTCGGCCACGCATATTTTTAAATTCTGACAAAATAGTAGTTGTAGAGCATGGACAGTATGGGATAGACGACGGTTCAGAAGAACGGTCTGACCAAAGCGGCAGTTGCAGGACAAAGGAGGTCTTTAATGCGAACTTCGTAGCGGATCGGGGCAGTGGCCCATTAATGGAAGAAAATTCGAAAACTTGGTAGAGGGAAGGAATTTTTTGGTTTTGTTTGGTGAATTCTCTCAGGTGGGGCATTAATTGCCTAGAGGGTCGAGACCTCGATAAAAACTCAAAAATTGTAAGGGAAAGGGATGGTGAGTTCGGGATTGAGAGGGGAAAGAACTATGCCTAGAAACGATATTGTAAGACTGTGTTAAGCAATTTGCAAAAAATTAATTCAAAGTTCTGTTGTGTGAATCTCGACTTGCCATCAAGTGGTATCAGAGCGGGAGCTCCTGAGCGTGTAACAGATCATCGAAAGAGAGGTAGTTACACCAGGATCTGGGGAAGGAGTGGTAAGGGAAGAAAGAAAAATGCCTCCATGAAGAAATCATGGTGGAGTAGGAAATGTGGTGCCGACCGAAGACATTCAAGCCTTGCAAAGGCAAGTTCAAGCCCTGCAAGAATAGCTACGTAGAAGACATGAGCCCGAAAGAGATGAGGGAAGTGAATACGAAGTTGATGAAGAAGATCAGTCTGAGGAAGAAGAAGAGGCTGTGGATCCTACACAAGCCAGGTTGTACAAAGCCATCTCTCAGATTGGAAAGAAACCAAAAATGGAGGTTTCTACATACTTGGGAAACCTAAATCCAGAAGAAGTGATTGACTGGATAAATGACTTAGAAGAATATTTTGAATATGAGGAGATTGAAGACCCTAATCAGGTTAGATTTTCTAAGACCAAGTTGAAGGGTCATGCCAGCATTTGGTGGAGGGGAATACAGTTGGAGAGGAACAGAAGAGAGAAGGAGAGAATAACAAGATGGGACAGAATGGTGGAAAAGCTGAAAACACAGTTTATTTTGGCAGATTACGAGTTGGATCTGCTAAGGAAAATGTAGAGTTTGAGACAGACAAACAGAACTGTCCAAGAATACATCGAGGAGTTTTACAAGATCTCTATTAGAACTGGACATTTAGAAGCAAACAAAGAAAAGATAGCCCGTTATATCAATGGGTTGAGACTCGGTATCCAAGAAGAGATGAGCCTAGTTCGGGTAAGCACCATTGAGGATGCTTACCAGTTTGCCTTAAAGGTGGAAGAGAAATTGAATAGGCGGTTTGAAGGCAAGCAAAGAGGAAGGGGCCGTGGTGGAAGAACTGGTGGTAGAACTAGTGGAGAAAAATATAAAGATCTGAAGAAGACCGATGAAGCCAGTAGTAACCAGGATCAAAGCGAAGAAGATGTTTATCAGCCCCGTGATCAGAATAGCTACCCAAGAGGATAGGGTGGATCTGGATGAGGGTTTGGAAGAGTATTTCATGGGACATGTTTCCACTATGGTGAAGAAGGACATCGGGCATTTGAGTGTCCACAACACCGAGAAAGGACGAACAAGACGCCTGAGGGTCCAGCCAAAGCTGCTGTGGCAGAGGAAGATGCTGAGTCTGAACATTTTGAAGAAGCAGAGAGAGGGGAAGCAATGATCGTAAGGAGAGTCCTGTTGAATGAGGATAAGGACACAGATAAAAGAAGAAGTTTATTCCGCATAAGGTGTAAATGCGTGGGCAATATTTGCAATATTATTATTGATAATGGTAGCATGGATAACCTGGTTTCAGAAGAAATGGTTACCAAGCTACGGTTAGAGAGGAAGAAGCACCCGCATCCATATCGGGTCGCATGGCTACAGAAGGACCATAGGGCCCTGGTCAGTGAGCAGTGCTCCATTAAATTTAATATTGGGAATTATTGTGATGAGGTCCTGTGTGACATCCTGCCTATGGATGCTTGCCATATGTTGCTAGGAAGGCCCTGGCAGTACGATCAGAATGCAGTGCATGACGGCCGTGCCAACACCTACTCATTGACGAAGAATGACGTGCGCCATAAGATGAAACCCTTAAAGGAAGTAGATGAAAAGGTGTGTAATAGCTCTAGAATCTATTTAGTTGAAGGGAGAAAGTTTTTGGACGGTTTGAAGCATGAACATTTATGTTATGCAATAATTCTGAGAGTTAGGGGGAAGGAATGCCAAGATACCCCAACAGAAGTCCTAGATCTGTTGGAGTAATTTCCAGATATTGTGTCTAATAATGTGCCTGAGGGTTTACCCCCAGTAAGGAAAATCAACCACCATATAGATTTGGTGCCAGGATCGATCTTGCCAAATAAAGCTGCACACAGAATGACACCTGTAGATACTGAGGAGTTAAACAGGCAGGTCCAAGAGTTGTTGGAGAAGGGATTGATTCGGGAAAGTTTGAGCCCATGCACAATACCTGCAGTGTTGGCACCAAAGAAGGATGGGGAATGGAGAATGTGTACAGATTCATGGGCCATCAACAAGATCACTATCAAATACAAATTTTCATTGCCAAGGATGGATGATATCATGGACTATTTGAGTGGATTTGAGTACTTCATGAATATTGACCTAAAAATTGGTTATCATCAGATCTGTATCCAAGAAGAAGATGAGTGGAAGACAGCCTTCAAGATAAGATAAGGCTTGTATGAGTGGTTGGTCATGCCATTTGGGCTGTCCAATATACCAAGTACCTTCATGCGGCTTATGAATGAGGTACTGAAGGAGTTTCTAGGAAAGTTTGTCATTGTTTATTTAGATGATATATTAATATTCAGCAGAACCTTGGAGGAGCACCTAATGCATATCAAGAGGGTTTTTGAAAAGTTGTGGGAGGAGCAGTTATTAATAAATCTAAAAAAGTGTAATTTTGTCAAGAAAGATTTAGTATACCTAGGATTTGTAATCTCAGCAGAAGGTCTGAAAATGGACCCAGAGAAGGTGAGAGCCATCATCAAATGGCCTACCCCAAGAAGCACAATAGAGGTAATATCATTTCATGGTCTAGCCAGCTTTTACAGGAAGTTCATAAGAAACTTCGACGGACATTTGTGCACCTCTCACAGAAACAATGAGAGGGGATAAAAAAGAGTTCAAGTGGACATTAGGGGCTGAAAGGAGCTTTGATGCATTAAAGAAAAAGGTCACAGAATAGCTTATTTTGGCACTCGCAGACATTAACAAGGTATTTCAGGTGGACTGTGATGCCAGTGGTAGTGCAATAGGGGTTGTACTGAGTCAAGAAGGCAAACCTATTACGTATTTTAATGAAAATCTCAATGATGCTCATAAAAAGTATTCAGTGTATGACCAAGAATTTTATGCTATAGTTCAAGCTCTGAAGAAGTGGAGGCATTATTTGTTGCCAAAAGAGTTTGTTCTATTTACTGATCATCAGGCATTGCAGTACATCAACAGCTAGACAAAACTGAATCAACGACACATGAAGTGGGTCGAGTTTCTCCAAAGCTATACCTTTGTATTAAACCACAGGAGCAGAAGGGTCGAGTTTCTCAAATAGGGTTGTAGATGCTTAAAGCAGAAGGCAGAATCTTCCAATTGAAATGATAGTGGAAGTAGTTGGATTCAAAGAACTGAAGGGTCTTTATCCTGAAGATCCTGATTTTGCAGCAGCCTAGACGGCTTGCTTGGCACCTGTTACTATGGACAGGACAAAATGGTTATATTTCCTAATCCAATATGGAATGCTATTCAAAGGAAGTAAATTATGCAATCCAAGGAGTTCCATGCGGGAGAACTTGATCAAGGAAAGGCACAACAGAGGACTGGCTGGGCATTTTGGTAGGGATAAGACCATTGCCCCGATGGATGAAAATTACTACTGGTCGCAACTACAACAAGATGTGAGGAAGTTTGTGCAAATTTACAGAATATGCCAGATGGCAAAATGCATAAGGCAAAACACAGGATTATACTAGCCGTTACCTGTACCTGAGCGGCCATGGGAGGACATAAGCATGGATTTTATTCTTGGATTGCCGAAAACACAGAGGGAAAATAACTCTGTATTTGTGGTGGTTGACCGATTCTCAAAAATGGCACATTTTATTCCCTACCAGAAGACAAGTGATGCAGTTCACATTGCAGGGTTATTTTTCAAGGAAGTGGTACGACTTCACGGTCTACCAAGAAGCATAGTTTCTGACATAGATACAAAGTTTGTTGGGTATTTCTAGAGAACTTTGTGGAAGAAGTTGAAGACAGATCTGAAATTTAGTTCTGCATACCACCCAAAAATTGATGGATAGAAAGAGGTGGTAAATAGAAGCCTGGGCAATTTACTGAGATGCTTGATAGCAGATCAACCCACAGGATGGGATTTAGTTTTACCGCAGGTAGAATTTGCATATAACAATTTAGTCAATAAGAGCACAAATAAATCTCCATTCTAGATAATATATGGAAACAACCCAAGAAATGTGTCTGAACTGAGAAAGTTGGATAAGAGAGAAAAGTGCAGTGCCGAGGCAGAAGAATTTGCGAAACATATGAAAAGTCTGCATGAAGAAGTAAGAAAATAAATTATAAAAATGAATACTCAATATAAGACAAGAGCAGACCAGAAGCGACGGTTCAAAGAGTTCGAAGTAGGAGATGAAGTCATGGTCCATCTCAGGAAGGAAATATTTCCTGCCAAAACTTATAACAAATTGAAGATGAAGAAGTTTGGGCCATGCAAAATACTAAAAAACGAGAGTCAAGAAATGCATATGAAGTGGAATTGCCAAGTTGGCTTGACATTTCACCTATTTTTAATATTTCAGATTTAGTGGAATATCATGAGGGAGAGAGTACAGAGGTACCAAGTATAGGATTATGGCAAATTCTAGCATCTACTCCAACTACCGACGAGGTCGAGGAAATATTAGACACTCGTGAAGGTAGAAGCACCAGAAACAAACAGTATTTTGAATATTTGATAAAGTGGAAGGGCAAACCTATTGAAGATGCAACTTGGTTGTCGAAAATAGAGGTTGACCACCTGGGTCTTCCCCTAAAAAAACAAAAGTGAGGATCACTTTTAATTTACCTCGGGTGTCTGATGCAGGAGCATCTGGCGACAGTAGAGCAATCTTGCATCTTCCAAAATTTTTCCAAATTTTCCTAAGTACTTTGTATTTTGATTTGTTTCATTTTTTCCCAAGGGGGAAGTTTTTGTAAAGCAAGGGGGAACGTGACATGTCACGATTTCGTGACATGTCACGAAATCACGACCTCAAAAGCTACGACATGGCATAGGCAAGTTTCATCGCGATATCGCGACGTCGCAATATCACGACGATATTTCAGAACTAAGGCGTAGGGGGGAGTCCTATCGTGATATCACGACCAGTTAAAAGCTGCCACGTGGCAATGTTATCATGAATTCAAAGCTAAGGCAAGGTGGAAGACAAGGCAAAGGGCTACGGCAAAGCGAAGGCAAGGGGGGGTCGTGAAATCGCGACCCCAAGGGGCTACGACAAGACAAAGGCAAAGGGGGGTCACAAAATCATGACATGTCATGATTTCGTGACATGTCGCAAAATCGTGACCCCAAAGGGCTACGGCAAGGTGAAGGTGCATTTGGTTGCGATATCACGACATGTCACGATATCGCAACACAGCCAGTTGAAGACAAAGCCAGAAATAGACACGCAGACTGCCACATAATTCAAAACAGAGGTGACGGTCATGTATATTAAAATGGAGATAATCATCTTAAGGAATGTTTTGGACAAGTATGTCGGCCACGCATATTTTTAAATTCTGACAAAACAACAGTTGCAGAGCATGGACAGTATGGGTGAGACGACGGTTCAGAATAATGGTCTGACCAAAGCGACGGTTGTAGGATAAGGGAGGTCTTTAATGCGAACTTCGTAGCGGATCGGGGCAGTGGCCCATTAATGGAAGAAAATTCGAAAACTTGGCGGAGGGAAGGAATTTTCTGGTTTTGTTTGGTGAATTCTCTTAGGTGGGGCATTAATTGCCTAGAGGGCCGAGACCTCGATAAAAACTCAAAAATTGTAAGGGAAAGGGATGGTGAGTTCGGGATTGAGAGGGGAAAGAACTATGCCTGGAAACGATATTGTAAGACTATGTTAAGAAATTTGCAAAAAATTAATTCGAAGTTCTGTTGTGTGAATCTCGACTTGCCATCAAGTTCGGATCGGGCGATGGCCCATTAATGGAAGAAAATTTGAAAACTTGGCGGAGGGAAGGAATTTTTTGGTTTTGTTTGGTGAATTCTCTTAGGTGGGGCATTAATTGCCTGGAGGGCCGAGACCTCGATAAAAACTCAAAAATTGTAAGGGAAAGGGATGGTGAGTTTGGAATTGAGAGGGGAAAGAACTATGCCTGGAAACGATATTGTAAGACTATGTTAAGCAATTTGCAGAAAATTAATTCGAAGTTCTGTTGTGTGAATCTCGACTTGCCATAAAAAATTTCCAACAATGTATGTGACTACTAGGTTTCAAGTTTACATAACAAAAATATTTTAATAGAATTTCAAACAATGTATTTGACTACTAGGTTTCAAGTTTACATTAAAGTTCTTGTAATAATGTATGTGTACTACACTTGTTGGGTGCTATAAAAAATCGTTTGGAGAAATTTTCTAGGTATTAGATAAAAGTGACGGGATTTGAGGCTTACACCTTAATATATCTACTACTCTCATGACGATTGCCTATTATTGATATTCATAAACAAATAATTATACTTTACATAAAATGGATAGTTTGAATGCTAGTGAATAATAATTGTTGGAACATCTTGGTTGAATACTACTTTGATGTAGGGTCTTCTTATAACATGTAAAAGAAAATCTAAAACTAAAGGAAGAGTTAGGGTATAGTTTAAAATCCTAATAATTCACTTATAAATAACAATTGCATCATGATAGAATCAAGCATATCAATAACTTAGGGGTCGGCTATTATTGATATTCATAAACAAAGGATTATTCTTTAAATAAAATGGATAGATTGAACCCTAGTGAAAGATAATTGTTGGAACATCTTGGTTGAATACAACTTTGATATAGGGTTTCTTATAACATGTAAAAAAAAAGCTAAAACTAAAGGAAGAGTTAGGGTATAGTTTAAACTCCTAATAATTCACTTATAAACAACAATTGCATCATGATGGAATCAAGTATATCAATATCAATAACTTATCAACATTAATGATGGAATCAAGCATATCAATATCAATAACTTATCAACATTAACCAAGAATCCTTGGGAGAGTAATGAAGGGTTCATGTTTCTTGAAACTTGATAATGTTCTTCAGAATCTTCCGTCCTTATTTATTTTTTCAACATTGACCAAAAAGGAAGGCTTGGCAAAGTGATGAGAAGTGATGAGTGAGTAGTGTTCTTCATCGTAATCTTCTGTTGTTATATACTTCACATAAAATATTATCAAAATTATAGATAAAAATAACATTCAAAATCTAAAAATTAGATTATTAAAATTTCGAAAAACATCTGAAAGAGATGGAGCTTAACACGTTAGAGTGGAAGATCATCTTTGCAAGTGAGTGGATTAAATGATGAAAACGGGCGAAACGAAGGTTGTCAAAGGACACAGTACCTTTCATTTTCATAGGCGTGGCTTAGATGTTATTGATTGATTATTACCGTATGAGAACAATGTTTTAACGGCTTTAGAGAGCATGTTCTGAATCTCTCCATCTGTCTCTCTCTCTCAAAGATCTTCATCACGGTGCTCGTCTCAAAGTATCTCTGACCAAAAGCATTGACATCAATAAATTAAGACATATCAAACTCTCATCTTACGGTTATGGACAACAACTGCCATGCGCCTAGCGGTAGAGTGAAATGACATGGATCTCTTTTTCAACACTGAGTCGGACATGATGATCTCATACTAACAGGGAAATGAAGGTATCCGATGAAAATATTCACAGTTTTGTTTGGTTGACCCTCTTTCTAACAAACACCATGCGCTCATGCTGGGCATGGTGAGCTTAGAATGTAGCGTTTCCCATGCGTGGATTTACGTGATCAACACAAGTTATTTGCGAGCTTGGCGTATGTCTTTGTGCGAATGTGCTTGTTTGTTGTAATGGATCTCCTTGGCGTATGTCTGTGCGAATGTGCTTGTTTGTTGTAATGGATCTACAATTTTTTTTTTTAAAACCATTATCGGCCGAATACTCGACAATTGTTCGCGGAGACTTGTACGGGTACACTGACCGGCAGGGACAGGACAAGGGAGTTGATTTAAAAATGGTTTTTGGAAAAAAACATTTTTTCCATTCTTTTTCCACAACTATGAGGATTGTGAGTCGTTGAACCACGACAAAGTCCAAAATTTCAACCCCAGATCAAAACCAAGAGGATTATGAGTCGTTAAACCACGACAAAGTCCAAATTTTCAACCTCAAATTAAAAAGTAGACATTGACGCAAGGAGATTTCACTCTCTTTCTGCAACTTTTTAAATCCCTCAATTGCAAAACTAGGGTTTGCTTAGGGTATTTTATTAAAAAAAAAATTCATAGTTCCTCTCAAATTAGTAACACGAGGGTTATATTTTTTTAAAGTTCTTTTATTTTTCGCCCCCTACTAAACCTAGGGTTTAGTAAAGCTTTTATTTCATGTTTTCTTCTTAGCTTTTTCTTTTCATGCTAGGGTTTAGTCAGGTATTTTCAATGTCCTTTTACTATATTAATATTAATGATCTGTGAGCGAATGATCAGTGAGCAATAATGGCATTGAAGATACAGTGTTCGGGAGCAACATGATTGTGTATGTCTTATAAAGACTCTGATTTACAGTTGTTTCTTTGTGTATCATTTGGGAAGTAAAGTAGACCTTTTGTATTTATGTGCATGGAACAATAAAGTTTGATAGAACCGACTTCATTTGCCGTTCCCACTCATTCGAATGATGTGGCTCACCGACTACAACGAAGTTTGAGAACCTAAGAGAGCTTACAACCGACTCTACATCCTCCACTACCATTACCCTTCCCACTATTTGCATTTTCCGTGGCCATTTCTGCACATGAGAAAAATTCTAGTGAAACAACGTAGTGAGACATGTTGTCGACTTTTGGTTCACAATAAAAATTACTAACAAAGTTTTATTACCAGTATATATAGAGGAATGCATGTTTTAATAGTTGATCTACTGTCTGTAATTTTAAACTGTTCCAATGATCTCAATTCTTCTAAGCCCATGATTTTTATGATTTTGTTGGAGACTTCAATCTCCAGCTCTTGCAAGCAAGTGCAATAGGTGAAACTCGGTAGTTCATCTAATTTTGGGCACTTTTTTATCCCAAAGTTTTGAAGTTCCACAAGATCCGCAAAACTAGGCAGCTCAACCAAACCTGTATAGTTGTTTATTCCCAAATTGTTCCACAAGAGCCGCAAAACTAGGCAGCTCATCCAAGCATGTATAGTTGTTTATTCCCAAGTTATGGAGTTTTGCAAGACCCGCAACACACCTTATGTTCTTCAACTTCTCACAATACGATATTTTCATGCGCTTAAGTGTTATTGGCAAGGTTTTGTTGGTTTTAGCTTCGATACCACAGAGAAATATGTTCTATTGCATGTTCAAGTCCTCTGTTTTGTTGCAAGTTCACTAAGGACTTGGACATGGCCTCGTCCACTTAAGATGGAACTTGTTTATTGGAATTTGCCCCTGGATAGTTATTGCAATGATTTTTGACCAAGTCGTTGGATTACAACCTAATGAGTTCAATTTGAAGGAAAAAAAAAAAAAACAACGAAAGAAAAATGTGAAAAGTTTTGCAAATTCAAGTTTCCGGTTAAATGCTAACAATTGATGGATGAAAAAAGCTTTGAGGTCACTATCATGTAGAGACATTAGGAAATTTTATTATCATCGGAAAATGTGTAACTAGACTTTGGCAACATTTATATAACCTTTTCAAAGTAAAGTGATATTGTATTCTTTATTTTCATTTGGTGAATCATTTTGGAAAAATATTGAACATACCATGTCAATTTTATTCAACTTATAACTGTATAACTTTATAATATTTTTTATAGAAATTTTACGGCCTAATTGTAATTAATTACATGACAATTTTATATGATTAATATTTTTTTTACTTATTTTTTCTTTTATTTGAAAATACAAATATATTTTTTAGGTGAGGTATCAACCTTAAGAATCACTGTAGACAACAATGATCCTCCTAAAAGTAGAATCCAAACAACTTCATCAACATAAACCCGAGGAAAATATCTAATGTGGAAGTATGGAAATAAGGAAAACTTGGTGAATCATGATGGCAAAAAGCTTAATTCATTCATTGAGGCAAGGATCTACTTAATACATGTTTTAGAGTTACAAATTGGAAGACCAATATTCCTATTGAGGAAATCGTTACATGCAAGAAATATTAAAATAATATTCTAGTTAATAATAACCTTCCAACTAATAATGCATGATCTAATAATAATGTAATAAAATATTCTAACATCCCCCTTATTACATTATTTGGATTTGGAAATATGAGGACCCCCTTGATTTAAAGGATTCTAGGCTCTTACTCCTGGATTTGTCTCTAGCTCTTAGCTCTAGATTTAACACTTGTTTTGACTGCTCTAGTTGCTCTAGTTATTACTTAGTTAAATACCTCTAGGTCTGTCACATTTGGATCCATTCTCTTTAAAAGGAACTTGTCGGTTTATATGGTCTTGCTCATGGAATTTTTAAAACTTACTAATTTACGTGATCTTGTTGATATATTTTTTGAAACATGCTCTTATGCATGATCTTGCTCACAATTTTTTTGGAACTTGCTGGTTTAATCGATCCTGATCATGGAATACATAGTTGGAAGTGAACTTTTTCTAGATCTGTAAGCCTTTATGATACTTTGATCTAGCTTTAGGTTGACCTCTAGGTGTAAACAAGTCAAGTACTTAAGCAAAAGTGGGATTGGTATCACTTTACTTCTTAAAATATGAGTGTCCTTATTGTAAAATTCTCATCCTATCAAAATAAATGGATAATCAGTCACCTCATCGACCAAGTATAATAGAGTAGATCACTACATATGAGGTTTACTTTATTGGTCTCATGAGTACCCCATTAGGGTGAAGTCATTATTTTTACTATGAAGGTGTTAGACTTTGCCAAGAATGTACATTTGTACAAGAATTTTAGAGTATGCATAGAGCAAGTACAAGTGTCCTTGCATTGTTTTATGGCGGTGTCAAACTATGCAAAAAATGAACCTTTTATAATCATTAAAATTTGCAAGAAAGATGAAGGTTTCATAATCCACTAAAAATACACCTTTTCACTTAAAAATAAAAAAAAATAAAATGTTCTCATTTGTTTTAATAAAAATTAAAATATGCACTTTTTTAAAGCACTCTTTTTGTTTTTAAAAAAATACTTTAGAAACAAGTTATACCTTTTTAAAAATGCTTTCTCTTGCAACTTTAGGTATGTAGCTAAATTTCCTTTATATACCTTTTATTAAATTAAAAGGGGGCCACATGGATATTTGAACCTGCATCATATTTGTACCAAGTACCTTAAAGAGAATAGACTAGTCACTTTACCATCAACTTAGATGTGACTTAAATACCTGGAAAACTCTTGTTAAGGAATTTTGAAACCCTGATTTCTATCCTTCATGACCTCCAACAAAAACCCTACTGGAAAACCCTCCTCCAACATAAATTTCCTTATCCATGAGATAAGAGAGTACCTCCATCCATGCGATATTCTCATAATTCATCGTGTACTACCATTTTTTATTTTTACTTTTACTCTAATTTTCTAGCATGATATACATTTTCCTATCAATCTGGGTCACCACCAATTAACATGAAGAGTTTCAAGATATGAAGGATAACTTTGGATTTTTGGGCTCACAATACCTCTTTTTCTTCTTGTATTTAGGCTAGGGTATAGTTAACTACTGATAGCTCTTGCTCATTTGAGTCAAACTAGAGATAGAAGATATGATTATCTCCTTAATATAAAAAATAATTACCCCTAAAACGAGGTATTCTTCCATGAGAAAAAATCTTATGCAAAGGAAAAATTGCTTATTTTTTGAAGGTGTATCATGGTAGTGAATAGTGTTCTACCTTCATCACATCTGGATAATCCTACTTATTTTCATGTGGTAATATTACCATATATCCCTGTATCTCCTTCTCATTTTTGAGAAACACTAGTTTTTCATGCAATGTATGCAACTAGGCTACATTGGTTTTTGTGTAGTGAGGGGGTGTTCCTAACAAGAGAGACAAACTCCTTAACACCTACTTAGAGGGTGAATTATTTTCAAGAATAATTTTCTTTTTATTTGATGCGCGAGAAAATTCTCCCAATACACCTCTTATGTGTGAGTGTGCATGGAAAAATTCTTTGTGCAATTTGACGAAAAACCAATCCCATATCAGTGATTTATCTCACCACTTTCTCTAGCGTTGACTTCATCTTGCTCAATATGAGCACTTTGAAAAAATATTTTATTGCTAAATATGTAGGAACATGATCCCCAACTCCTCACAATAGTTCTTGAAGGCCACTTTATCACTATAGTGACTAATGACTTCCCTAAAAATGGTGTTCTCCATAATAGACCATGGCAAGGTGTTGGTGCTCATCAAGATCTACCATACGAGCTATTTTATTTATAACACATCTATAGAGAATGAATATTCCCCTCTAGATATCCAAGCTCATAGAATTATAATGATGATGATGGATCTCTTGGCCATACGCTCTTTATTCTCCAAAGACTTATCACTGCTTTTGAAACTAGGTGTTGCCTTTGCTATGACTTTGGAAATGGCTCTAATTTTCTAGTTCTCTACATCCAAGTTTGATCCCTTAAATATTGGATGCTCTCTTCACAAATATCTATGCTCAAGTTGATGTGAATAAGGATGGGAAGCGAGTGTAGTTCCTTTTAATCTATGCTTGTCCAATTAGCCACTCAGATTAGGGAGGGGGGAATTCCTCTCAAACCTACTCTAGTACCAATGATGGAAAAAATATTAATTCATTCATTGAGGTAAAATCCCATTTAATACATGCATTAGGGTTACAAACTAGAATATTAATACTTCCAATTTAAAATATTGTTATATGCAAGAAATATTAAAATAATATTCCAGCTAATAATGTGTCATCTAATAATAATGTAATAAAATATCCTAATTTGTATTTTATAAATTTTATAATAAGGAAATGCGAGGAGATATTAATTACTTCAAATTATATTTTATTGTTCAAACAGGGAAATATGTGGACCCTTGACCTAACATAGATTAAGAAATTAAAGTCTACGTGAAGGCTTTTATATCCAAAAAAAGGAAAAAAAATTATAGCATAAAAGGATAAGAATTATAGTGGGACAAGGAGTGGAACCATAGAGCTCCTTTTATGGGGATGAGGGCAAAATATAAGGTATCCATTCCACGGTCAAAGAATCTATTATTACCCCTTACATTTATTGAGGTGTTGCTAGTGGGAGTGGAAAAAGTGTGGGACAAGGATCTAGTACTAAAAAAACCATCATATTTGATACTACAATGAGAAGAGATTGGCAAAATAATGTTGGAATATCCATATAAATTTTTTAGTATTATTACAATATCACTTTCACACTATGAACAACCCCTATTGGGAAGCCCTAGTGAAGGTATTGAGTGAGTCAAGGAAAGGAGTAAAGATATCTTTTGCACATGAATTAAGTGGACCACTATTGGAGGAGTGTGTGATTAAAAAATGTGTTCTTATAGAAGAGAAAAGGATAATATAGAATAAAATGGCTAAAATATTCTTTTAGATGGGTAGATAGATAGAAGAAAGAACACACTCATAAAATTCATGGTGGATTTGGGTGGATACATGGTCTTCCTAAAGCTGTTTGATACCTCACAAGAGGTAAATAATGTACAACAATTATTTGGTCTATTGGAGGAGGTTGTGGTTGAAGTAGATGTAGAGAACATTATCCAGATAGTGGCGGATCTACAATAGCATATGTATCTATAGGTAGACTTATTCAAGATAAGTATGCTCTATATTTTAGATCCCATGTGCTATACATTGCATTGGCGTTATGGTAGATGACATTGGAAAAATATCATGGGTGAATATAATTGTAGAACAAACGACGAGCATAACATAATTTATCTATAACCACACATGGGTATTCAACTTGATGAGGAGGTCCAATGATGGAAAGGATATTATTTACCCAAGGACCACTTTATTTACCTTTAATTGCATTGCCTTGTACAACCTTATCATAATATCCTCTACTTTGAAGTAAATGTTTGTCTCCAAGGAATGGGATTCCTCACTATTTCATGCTAAAGAGGAGGGACAAAAAATATTGAGCCAAGTGTATAATAATCCATATTGGGAAAGTGTTGAATAAATTCTTAAGGTAATTGCAATTTGCTTGCTGAGTTCAAATTTAAATTTCAAAATATTATTTCATACTTGAACATTACTTTTACTAAAATTTCAAATTTTACTTTTTAATTGTAGGTTACACTTGGTAAGGGTTCTTCGTCTTGTAGATATACTCTCAGTATGAATTCTAGGGAGAAAGTTGATATATTCCTTTGCAGAGTGGCTAATTTGAAAGCCAAGTTGAATGCCATGGAAAAACTAGTGGATGATGATATCTTGAATTCTGTCATCTTGAGAGCATTGCCAAATTCCTACAAAATTTTGATGACTTCCCTCAACATTTATGGTAGAAAAGTATCATTTGTGGAGCTGATAAATTTACTTTAGACTCAGGAGGCAAATCAGGTTCAAAAATATGAGGTGCCAGATAATGCTCTTTCCACACAACAAAGTGGTAAGAAGCAAGGTCAGTTTCAAAAAGGGGGTTCTTCTTCCAAGGGCAAAGGGAAGCAAAATTAGCAGAAGGATAAAAAATATTGCAATATTTGTGATATGAATAACCATGACACCAACAGTTGTTGGTTCAAAAAAAAGCAACAAAATGACCAACCTTCTAAAAAGAAAGGCAAAGAGAAAAAAAATATAAAAAGAAACATAAGCAACCTAAGGGACATGTTGCTTATTCTGACTCCAATTCAGACTCAGATTCCCTTGGGTCTGAATCATATTATGACTCTAAAAGAGCACAAAATGTTCTTATAACCCATATTTCATCTTCTTAGATAGATGTTGTATGGTATATTGATTCAGGAGCTAGTAAACATATGACTGGAGACAAGTCTTGGTTTGAAATATTTGAGGAGAAATAAGGTAAGCCAGTCACGATTGTTGACAATCAAGTATACCAGGTGAAGCATAAAGGGGATGTTTTTGTCTCTCTTCCTGATGGTAAATGTGGTATAGAGAAGGTTCTCTATGTTCCTAGATTAGCCAATAATTTGTTTTATGTTCCACAAATATTGGATAGAAATATGGAGGTTGAGTTTCAAGTTGTGAAAGGCAAGAAGAGATGTTTCATCACCCACAAAGGTAAACATGTTGCCACCGGATCCTACAAGCATGGGTTGTTCATTCTATATGCTCTTTCAACACCTCATGTTGCTCTGGCTACAACTACAAAGGAGGATACTTCTCTCTGGCATAGATGTTATGGGCATCTACGTTCATAATATTTTCTTGAATTGCAAAAATATGACATGGTAAGGGGACTTCCTCATCTCTCCTATGTTTTACCATTTTGCTCAGATTGCTTAGCAGGGAAGCAATACCGAGTACCTTTTGAGGCTAGCTCTTCTAGAGCTACAAAACCTTTAAAGTTGGTACACATCGATCTGTGTGGTCCTATGCCTACTAGCTATGGTGGAAAGAAGTATTTTCAATTGTTTGTTGATGATTACTCATGAAAGATGTGGGTTTTCTTTATTTAGTTGAAATAAGAGGCTTTTTCATACTTTTGACAATTCAAGAAACTTGTTGAGAAGGAATCAGGATGTTTCATCCAAACCCTCCACTCAGATCGAGGGGGAATACACCTATAAAGAATTTTTATCATTTATAGAAGACCATGAGATAAAGAGACAACTAACTACAACCTATACACCTCAACAAAATAGAGTTGTAGAGAGAAGAAACCATTCCATTGTGGAAATGGTTTGATATATGCTAAAGGAAGCACATCTTGAGGATCAATATTGGGCAAAAGCAGTCAACACATCATCATATCTCCTAAATAGAGCACCCACCAGAGATCTACAAGGAAAAATACCACAAGAAACATGGAATGGAAAGAAACCTTCTGTTTCTCATCTAAATTTTTTTGGATGTAAAGCATTTATGCACATCCCAAAATAGAAAAGGAAGAAGTTAGATGAGAAGACACTGCAATGTATTTTTCTTGGCTATGATGAGTTTTCAAAATGATATCACTTTATATATCCTATAACCAAGAAAACACATATAAGTAGAGAGGTAGTATTTTATGAAGCTTCCACATCAGATATCACATCTACAAATGTATACCTTAAAGAAGAAGAAGAAGAACCTAAGAGAGAAAGCTCATCTCCAAAGAAGAAGGTTATGAAATGGTATACTAGTACATTGAGAGATTCTAAAATGAATACACTTCCAGATCTAACTCAAGATCGACCATGCATTCAGATTATAACACAAAAAAAAAATAGAGGTATCATCTTCAGAGGTTGATGATCTTTGCCAATAGTTTGATGATCTATCTGTAGATGTAGAGGAAGACAAAGACACAAATATGGAAAATGAACAGGTTTATATGACAACATTGGATGAAAATGAGCCTGTAACAGTTCAAGATGCACTTAGAGAGCCTCAGTGGAGGTTTTCTATGGAAGAAGAATACACATCTCTCATGAATAATAATGCATAGAAGCTAGTCAATCTGACTACAAAAAAGAGGCCCATTGGTTGCAAATGGGTGTTAAAAGTAAAATATAAAGCAGATGGTACTATTGATAAGCATAAGGCCCATCTTTTTGCAAAGGGCTATGCTCATAAAGAAGGCATAGACTATGAAGAGACTTTTGCCCCTACTGCAAATATGACTACCATTCGAGTAATTTGTGCCATGGCAACTCAGTTTGGGTGGAAGTTACATCAGATGGATGTGAAAAGTGCTTTCTTGAATGGTGAATTACAAGAAGAAGTATACATGACCCAACCAGAAGGATTTTTAGTTGAAGGGCAAGAGCAGAAAGTGTGCAAATTGATCAAATCCTTGTATGGGCTGAAATAAGCTCCACGAGCTTGGTATATCAATATAGATAGTCACCTACTACAAAATGAATTCAAAAGAATTCCTTCAGATGCAAATATCTATATTAATAATAATGGTTCTAATATAGTGATTTTGTTGTTATATGTAGATGATCTGATCATAACAGGAAGTTCAAATAAAATGATTGATTTAGTAAAATATGATTTGAAACAATATTTTGAAATGATAGATCTAGGACTTCTTCACTATTGTCTTGGTTTAGAAGTAACTCAAAAAAACACCATATCAGAGTTACACAAAAGAAGTATGCCAAGACATTAGTTGAAAAATATCGGATGACTAACTATAATTCTAAAGCAACTCCAATGGAACAGGGACTTAAGTTATCATGATATGATGCATCACCATAGGTAGATGGTACTCTCTATCATCAAATGATTGGGAGTCTCCTATATCTAACCAACACCAGGCCTGATCTCAGTTTTGTTGTGGGTTATCTTTCACGGTTCATGTAGGAACCCAAAGTAAGTCATTGGAAAGCAGCAAAAAGAGTTCTACATTATGTCCATGGTATAATAGATTTTGGCTTGGAATACAAATATAATAACAAGTTCTATCTACAAGGATACATAGACTCCAACTATGTTGGATCCATTGATGATTGAAAATCAACTTCTGGATACATATTTCATCTTGGGTATGGTCCTGTCTCTTGGCATAGCAATAAGCAATAGGTGGTTGCTATTTATTCTATAGAGATAGAATATCGAGCAGCTAGTGGAGCAGTCCATGAGATAATATAGTTATGTCACATTCTTACAAACATGGATCTTCCAATGAATCTTCCAAAACACCATATCAGAGTTACACAAAAGAAGTATGCCAAGACATTAGTTGAAAATATTGAATGACTAACTGTAAGTCTAAAGCAACTCCAATGGAACAGGGACTTAAGTTATCATGATATGATGCATCACCACAGGTAGATGGTACTCTCTATCATCAACTGATTGGAAGTCTCCTATATCTAACCAACACCAGGCCTGATCTCAATTTTTTTGTGGGTTATCTTTCACGGTTCATGTAGGAACCCAAAGTAAGTCATTGGAAAGCAGAAAAAAGAGTTCTACATTATGTCCATGGTATAATAGATTTTGGCTTGGAATACAAATATAATAACAAGTTCTATCTACAAGGATACATAGACTCTGACTATGTTGGATTCATTGATGATTGAAAATCAACTTCTGGATACATATTTCATCTTGGGTCTGGTCCTGTCTCTTGGCATAGCAAGAAGCAATAGGTGGTTGCTATTTATTCTACAGATATAGAATATCGAGTAGCTAGTGGAGCATTCTGTGAGATAATATAGTTATGTCACATTCTTACAAACATGGATTTTCCAATGAATCTTCCACTATATTTATTTTGAGACAATCAAGGTGTTTTGAATCTTGTCAAGAATCCAATTTTTCATAGTCGCACCAAACACATTGACACTCACTGTCATTTTATTCATGATGAAGTTCCAAAGTACAACATACAGCTCCAATGCATTCCCACTGATATGCAAGTTGCAAATATCTTCAGCAAGGCACTTGCCCGTGTCAAATTTGAATTGTTTCGCAATACTCTTTGTATTTGCAAATAATGTAATGAGGGAAGATGTTAGTATAATACATCATAGGGTATATTAGTGTAAAGTATATTTCATTTATTGGCATAATAAAACAAGCACCTCCGTGCTCTCTAGTTAATAAGTTGGTTTGTCAACCAACTCAGGTGGTTCAACCACCCGAACCACCTATGAGATGTATATTATCCTCTTCTTTGATAATAATCAATTGCTTTGTATTTTGTGAATGCTTCATTATTTATTTATTACTATATCTATATTATGGAGACAAATATCCATAAAATATAGATGGTAAAACGAAAAAGGTCTATGGCAATCACCACATAGCAAGCATTGATAATAAAACATGTATATATATTTTTAGTAATTTATATTGCATGTTTTCTTCATTCATATTATATGAATTATTTTGATAATTTAGATTCATATTTTATATTATAAATTAATGTTATTTCATTATTATATTGGCCTACATACATATTTGATTTCTCATATATAAAATTTTGCTCCTAATTATTCATATTTTAACTTATAATATTATGGATTATTTATATTGGGACCTATTATATTTTGATATAGTTAGGATTAAAAAAAAATAGTGGTATCATAACTACCACTTAACTATGTCTATTCTTAATAGAGTTATATTTTAGAGCCACCATAATATTTGGATTTTTTCCACTTTGAAAACATTAAAGAATTGGACTATAATTTAAAGGTCCGATTGAGTAGATATTAAGGGGTAAGGTAAGTTCACCCTAATTTGAATGCTATGATATTTCCACTTGGTTCAAGGGAAGCCACTGAAAACTAGAAATTTTCTTGAATTTATTGAAAGAGTCAACTCAAAAGAAAGTTGGATTCTCTAGAAAATAAGATAATCATTATTTCTCTTAAGTGTGACCTAAGACATCAAATATATATTATAGAATATTGACAAACATCATAGCTTCCAAAATATTAAGAAGCATCAAATCTTCTAAAGACTAAAAATCATCATAGCTTCTAGGACATTGAGAAGCATCAAAGCTTCAAGAGATTGAGAAGCATCAGTTAAAGCTTCTATATATTGTAAACACCAAAAAATAACCAATCTAATTATGTGACTGCAAACACTGATCGCATTGACACACACAGCCCTAAGGGCAGCCCCCAGAGGTTAAACAGTGGTCCTAACCACTCTCACAATAGTTTTGGAAGGTCAGAGGTCAATTTGGCACCTTCAGAAACTCTTCTCCATACTTGTTCCACCCAAGGATGATTAAAAACTAGTATTTGCCCCACCCAGGGACAAATAATAGTATTCGCTCTAGGGTGGAGTGAATAGCAGGTTTGAT